>JANBXA010000031.1:14702500-15022500 GCA_030556225.1 Cricetiscus sungorus | reverse complement strand
CATAAATAAAAATAATCTTTTTAATTAAAAATTTAAGAAGGAACATGAAAGGTTAATTCCTTTCAGCTAGCATTTCCTCTTAGAGACTTCTGTCCCCTGGCCTCACTGTGTCCTTGGCTGTTAATCTCCCCTTGTCCATCTATGTTTGGAGTGGACTTTCCCCTTCAGCATCCAGACGATTCTGAGCAAAGTTCACCTTGCCTAATAGATATTGTTGAATCTTTTCTCTGACAAGGATCCTAGATCATGGTCAGCCTCAATCAAGGCACTTGCTGGACTCAAATCTGGCCTTTTCTTGTGCCCTCCCTCCTATTGGCTTCTCTCTCCAAGGCCTGCTTGTTTTGCCCTGAGATAGAATGTCTCTGGTTTCCCGAGTTTGAAGACTCAACAATGTAAACCTAGCCCCAAGATGTAGGGGCTCTCTAGGCTTTGTTTGCTGTCTGTTCTATCTCTGTTTCTATAACTGTAAAATGGAGAAGTAATTGCAGTCTGGGTTCCCAAGGCCATGAGTCCAGGATAGAGTGAGTTCTCTTTCTGTTTTTCTTTCTGCCTTTTTTTCTTTCTGTCTTTCTTTCTGTCTGTCTGCCTTTCTTTTCTTCCTTTCTTCCTTCTTTTCTTTTCTTTCTTCCCTCTTTCCTTCTTTCTTACCTTTCTTTCTTTTTACTTCTCATCCATGATTGAACTTTCAAATGACAATACTCCTTAGTCTTGAGAGTCCCCGAGTTCCTTGTCTCACAAAGAGAAACTGAGGCACACACCCACTTGTCCTTAATCACAGGTCCCAGCAGTCTGAGATCATTTTGAGCTGACTTGCTATCCGGGGTTTGAAATGGAAAAGCATTATGAAGAACATCAGGCTGGGACACTTCCCTGGTCACGTTCCCTCCAGGCCCGGCCAGCGCAGTGCACTTGTACATATGCCATCTCCCAGTCACCTGAGTAATCATTATCCTGCACGCAGCAATGTTGCAGCAGCTTTCCAGAAATGGACCAGATTAATACATGTGCACCAATGCCCCCAGGGTGGAATTGCATGGTGCTGTTAATGACGCCATTAATATTGTGTTCGGCTGCCGCACAGCCTAAGTGAATGTCCTGCTCCTCCATGGCCATTATTCACACTGCAATCCTATGTTACTCCTTGAGGAGCCCAATTTCGGACAGGGACTGCAGGCAGTGTCACAGTTCACCATCTCAGCTGATGAACTCTCTTTGATTCCCCAGACTTCCTTCTGATGTCTCTTGCAAAGCTAGCACTGAGTTAATTAACAGGCTCACAGGACAGTGGGGCCCCTCAGTCAGATCCACAGGCCCAAGGGGACCCATCTGTGTGGGGACAGCAGGGTTACTACTTACAGAAGGAAGAAGCAGAGGCATCAACACATACCCTGGGGAGCAGCTTCCTTCTTGCCACCTATTTTAGCATCTGGCTGCATAAACCAAAGATTTGCTACCACCTTGAGCCAGATGTTTTGTTTATCATGGATCATGATGTTGCAGGTGCAATCTTAAGACAACACCTGCTGATGGAGTTGGAGTAGTCTTCTCTTGTACTTTTGTATTTGAGGTATATGGAGACAACTCTGCAGATGCTGAAATCAAACAAACTCCAGACAGACTATGCTTTGTCCTATGTATTCATGACCCAGATGAAGAGCAACTTATCAATTAAAGAAATGGGTAAGCATCAATTATTAATAAAATGGAAACTCTGTAACAATGTACTCCAGCAGAAATGTCATCAACGCTGCTTTTTTATTATGTGAAAGTAAAATGTGAGCACTAATGCGGGGATACTACAAGAGTGGAAAGCATGGTGCAGTGATTAATGGGAGGGTAACATACACAGTGTGGATACGCTGGGTGAGGGGCTGCCTCGTGTTCTGGGCTGAACAGAGCAGAATGGTGCACCATTCAAAAACATGCATACAGTTCAATTTTTAAACTTCCCTTCGGTGTTTTCAACGGTGGTTACCATGAATTATTTAAATCTTGGAAGATGAATGCTGGAATATGGTGTAGGGGACTACTGCAATGTGCCCCAGATGCAGCCACACCTGAATTCAAGAATGTATCTGTCAGCTGCAGAGCTGTATATGAGGCACATTTCTCTGTAACACCCATGTGTTAGTGGGGGTACTGATTGCCGTGATGCAACATAATGTAAACAGAACAATGTGAAAATCATTGTATACCAGTCTTCATTACAGGCCACATTTGAAAAGTCAAATCAAAACAAAATCCATGGCCTTGCTGAATTGTTCTTGCTGAATTGTTGAGCACTAATCAGCATTGTCATCTGCCTCCAATTGTCATGCTCAGAGGCCTCTGACCCATCCCCCTTAGGAGCAGCATCACTGCGTATGTGAACTCCACCTGAAATGCCTAGCATTGGGGCCTGTGCCGTCTGCCCACTAGTACAGCTTCCTTTTCCAGCAGGGTTAGGGAACTGTCATAGGGGCCATGAGGCCCAGACCCTACCCTCCTCGAGCAACCTTGCGTCCCTTCTTCAATTGAAAACTATGGATTTGTGCAGGTAGCCTTTCTTGCCATGAGAAAAGAAGCTCCAAAGGACATTCCACCTGGGGACCAAACAAAGGTGGGGTGGTTATCAAGGTTCTATCGATGCCTTGTTGCTGTGGGTGCCGTGTTTATGTGAGTGAATTTGGCAGTCAGTTCCCTCTCTGTTCAGTGGTCCCAAGTAGTGCTAGCCACTCGCAGGGACACAGGGCTGGGTGCGGGGAGGGCATTGCTCTCAAGGATGAGCACAGCCCTGGCTGCACATAAGCCTGCAACTACCTGTGGGGTATATTCAGTTCTGTCCCAAGATATGCCCTTGTTTCTCTGCTCCAATCCATCAGACTGCAAGGCATATGGTGTCTTGGCCAGGACCCTAGCAACGTGATATGACTAGGAAGCTGAGAGACCATAGATGTCAGAGGCCAGGCATGTTCCACAGTCTAGAAATATGGGTTTTAGGGGTCACCCCAAAGACTCTTGGACTGTGATAATGATAGGTAGAGTTGTGTCTTGTCAACACCTAGCACTTTCTAGAACCACTGAGCCCAGGACGGATGGGCAACTAAACCAAACTCTCTGAGAACCTAAAGAAACTCCATGCATGCCCTGTGATATGAGCAGATGATACACAGCTATTCTAAACCTTGACTCTCAATAGACACTGATTGCCACCCCCCCCATCGTATTCACATTCCTCTCCCCAATGGATTACAGGGTGATGAATTTCTGGAAATGCTTTGCAAGTCCCATGTTTAGTCCCATGTAAGTCCCACTACATTGCTGGAATCTGCACACCTTGAAAATGCCTGTGATTGGCACAGAAACCTAGTGGGTCATCAGAAGCAGAGCCACACAATGCAGCATGATAAAACAGAGATCATGCACCTCAGAGTATGGTTTGTATTTGTTGTTAGAACAAATAGCCAGAGGGAAACAGCAAGTGTGTGCATAAACTCACACATACTCACACATATTTGCATATACATGCACACCCATACCTGCATAGAGATGCTCATATAGGAGTATGTGCATAAACAAGTACACATTGAATGCATGAACACACAAGTACTCGTCCGCATACACACAGGTGTCTACAGGCCTATGACCACAAGTGCACACGAGCGTGGACACAGAAGCAGGCAAACGTGGGTCTTGAATGCATAGGAATACAAATGTACAGCATACATGTTAACATATAAGTGTGGATGAGCACGCGTGCGCACACGCACACACACACATTCACACACACCATATCCAAGATGTATACTTACATGTCTTTTGGGACACAAACCAGCTCACAAATCATGACAGAGACTCTTATTAATTATGAATGCCCAGCTTTATGTCATGCTTGTCCAGCCAGCTCTTATAACTTAATTTAACCTGATTCTATTCATCTACATTTTACCTCAGTACTTTTTACCTTTCTTTCATTGTGTATGTTCTACTCTATGTCTGGCTGGCTGGCTGGAAGCTGCCAGGCTGGCTAGCCCTGGGTGTCTCCCTTTCTTTCTCTCTTCTTCTCTCCTCTCCAATCCTAGATTCTTCCTGCCAGCCCCACCTAACCCTCTTCTGCCTAGCCATTGCCCATTCAGCTTTTTATTAGACCGATGAAGTGCCTTAGGCAAGCAAGATGAAACAAATGTAACAATCCTTACATAATTAAACAAATGCAGCACAAACAAAAGCAACACATCTTTACATGGCTAAAGTAATATTCCACACCGTAAGCAAATGTAAAATATCTTAATATAGTGAGATTAATATTCCATAACATATGTGAGCATGATTCTTGAGGCAGGAAACTTGGGTGGCCCCTCCATGTGAGGAGAGCAGATCTGAAATATGGGAAGGAGACACAGTGAGCAGTAGGGTTGACAGACTTTCCTTCTGGGTACCAGAGCCCAGCAATGTCACCACAACTTTGTGAGGCCCCAATGCTAAAGCACCATGAAGCATCAGAGGTGGCGAGGTGGCGCAACACCCCCCCCGCCCCGCCCATTCTTCAGTAGCCCCATTGGCGTCCTGTCTCCCAAGCTGTCTGTCTTGAAATGCCATTCCCAGCAAGGCCCAGAGAGGGAGCTGCTGTGCCCTGCATTTGCACAGTGAAGACTATAGGACTGAGGTTGAGCAGGGAAGATTGTTGTGGTTTTGTCTTGCTTCTCAGGTAGGATGGCTGTGCACTGACAGGTACTGGGCACCCCTCTTGGCTCTTTCTTGCCTGTATCACTGTGACCTCTCTTCATCCCTGGTCTGTGACTTGGCTCTCTGCCTATAATGACTTGGCTTCCCTATTTTGCTAGGTCTATGTGATGACTCCCCTCCTCCCATCCCCACTGCAGCCCTTTCCAGAGCTCTATGTAGAGTTCACAAAAATTCCATTTCTACAATCTAGGCTTTGTCCAGGGATGGGTGACATGTTTGCTGCCTCTCAAAGAACACAGGTGGGAACCACCAAAACCCTCTTGATTCTGGGGTTGGGAAATGTGGGTTAACATAACAGAGGTGTAACCTGTCACTGGGAGTTTAGGCTACCAGATCCCTTGATGCTCCTCTCTGTGAACTCATGGGAGAATTTTTGTGGCAGGAAAACAGCATAGATAAAAGCCCAGAACCCTTCTCCCACCAAAGGAATTCAGCAAGCAGGGCCCTCCTTATTATGACAGCAGGGTTGGGGGGTTGGAGCATGTTTCAAAAATATTGACTTGTTCTTAGCAAGGACCTCTTCTCTGCTTCCCCTTTGGTGGGCATTTAGACTATTTCCACTGTCTTGTGGTTTCATGGCTAACTCCTTCCTCCCTCAGGGCAGAGTCAGGCTCCTAGGCAATTTCCACACTTGGTTCTGATCACAGTCACTACACACATCCAACCCAATCCCTTCCTTAGGTTGCCCTTTAGAATTTTTGAAGAGGGAAGGAGGAAGGGGGGTGGAAAGGAGCAGAGAGGAGGAAGAAAGGAGAAGAGGGGAGAGAAAAGCATCCTCACACATCCCAGAGGCTACACTTTCTGTGACCAGCTTCTCAGAGCCTTCGTCTGCCTTGCTAGGATATAAGGATGGATCCTGGTCTCTGAGCTCTGGGATGCTGCTGCTCTTCTCTTTCTCAAAGGCCCCGAGGATAGTGACACTCGCTTGAGGGGCATTTGCTATCCTCAACAGTCCATGCAGGGCTCAGCTGTGCACCAGCCTTTGCAGCTTCCTCAATAGAACATCTCAGAGGAGAGAAAATACCCTCCTTTCCCCTTTTATGCCCTGCTCCTCCCTCCCTTCCTTCCCTCTTTCTCTCTCCTCTCTCCTTTCTCTCCTGCTAATTACTTCTCTCCCTCCACATCCTCCCCTTCCCTCCCCCACTCCTCTCCTTAGGTTCTCGTCTTTACTTATATCCCACCTTCTCCCTTCCCCGTCTCCTTTCCACCCTCCAGTTTTCCCCTGCTTTCTTCTTCCATCCATCCCTCCTCTCTCTCTCTCTCTCTCTCTCTCTCTCTCTCTCTCTCTCTCTCTCTCTCTCTCTCTCCTGCCTCCTTCCTTCTTTTCTCCCCTTCTCTTTTCCTCCATCATTCTATCCCTCTCTATTTTCTCTTTTTCTCTCCCTCTCTTCCTCCATCTCTCCCCCTCCCCTTCCTCCTCTGCTCCCTCCCTCCCCTTTGCTTTTCATCCATCCTAATTTGCTCTTGCTGTAGCTCAGTTAAGATTGTGTCCACTTCCCTGCCACCCACTTCTTCAGAACTTGTGTTCTTTTGGCCCCATGGTGCCCTGGTCCCTCTGCATGACTCACTCACTTAAGACAGGCTTGCCCTTTGTTTTGTTTATAATTTTAATAGATTACACAATTACCTAAGAATGATGAAAATGTCCCAACCTCAGTGGGCAGGGATGTTATTCTTGCTTTTAAAATCTTTGCTTTCCCTTCTGACTGGTCTCTAGAGGGCCTGGACTCAGCTTTGTGGTTTTTGTCTTGAGTCCCTGCTGAGGACATCAGGGTTCCCACAAGTGCAGCATGAGCTGTCTTCACAGACTGAATCTTGAGCTTTTGTGAGAGATGCTATTCTTATGACTTTTGTCATTATCAATCTGAGACATGGTCTGACCAATCAGTTCTTATTTGTAGGGACAGAAAAGGAGGGGGCTGGATGCTTAGATTAGGGCAGGGCCACATGCCTAGCTCCATTTCAGCAGCTGAGAGAAGTGACAGGCTCCTCTTCTAGTTGAGTATCTGACTGTCACAGCAAGGCAGTGAAGATCTCCCTATTCCCTCTAGAAAATGGTGGCTGTCACAGCAGAGATGGTGGCTGTGTGTCAGCCTGGGGCCCCAAATGTCCCACAATGACTATAGTATAAGCGGAAAACAAGCCTGGGGTGGGCAGCTGGAAGCTGATGGCCATGTCTTCTTTGTTCTTCCTTATTGCTCAGAAGGGGAACTTAATGGGACATAGGCCTATTTACAGGGAGCAGGGGCCAGGGCCACAGCACAATCCCATGAACATGGGAACAAGAGAGGGAACACTAAGGGCTGAAGAATAAAGTCAGGAGAAGTGGGCAGTAATAACAAAAGGCATGGCTGCAGAGGACACAAGACAGGGCATCTGTGACAAGTCATGTGTGTGTAGGGTGTCTGCACCTTGCAGTATCTGGTCTTTCATTCAGTCAAGAGGGTCCAGCTATGGTCAGGACAGAGCAGAAGGACCAGCACCCATCTTGAAAGTGGGACCCCATCAGACTACAAGATTTTTCTGGTGCCATGGTAAGGTTGTACCCAGAAATGCCTGAGGCAAATGCTCACTCTATCCTTGTACCTCCAAAGTTGGCTGATGTGTCTATGTGCTTGCTCTCTATCCTGTTGCTGTGACTCAATGGCAGGAACCTAATTCTCAGTCTTGTGAAAGCTGGAAGCCAGAGATCAAGGCTCCTGCACACGTACTGGTGACCAGGACACCCTATCTCGGGAGCCAGGAAGATGAACTTGTCCTTGTGACTCAGCAAGCCCACAGTGAACATGTCTATTCCACCAACTGCTGCTCCAGCTGAGAAATGGGAGGCAGGCCTTGATTGCTCTGCCCAAGACATCCTGCTCATCCACTGACTCAGGTTGCTATCTGTAATCCCCAAGAAACTCCCACTGGGTTTTCCCTAAGTTAAGATGATCCTGTCTGTTTGATGGTGCATACTGACTGGTCCTTGGGATAGTCACTGAATGACTCTACTTTTGACCTCTGCTAGGTTATCCTGTGTTTATCTGGACAGCCGAGTCTATGAGATTGCTTCCATGGGTGCTGCAGTTACAGAGTCCTCATGTCATCACATTTCATTCACTACTGACATTGAAGACAGGCACCAAGGCCTCAGCTGTGTGACAGATGCAGGATAGAAGCCCCCACACCATGTATACTGTGTCCACATCCCTACCTTGCCTTCTGAATTCCTGTCTTAGTTACTTCTCTCTTTGCCATGACAAAATACCTAACAAAAGCAACTCAAAGCAGGCAGTGTTTTGACTAGTAGTTTGAGGGTGTGTTCCATCATGGTGGGCAAGGGATAAGGCAGGAGCTTGAGGCATATGGCCACTTTGCATCTTCCACCAGGTAGCAAAGACCGATACTGGTGTGCAATTCATTTTCTCCTCTTTATTCTGTCAAGGACCAAGCCTACTGGGTATGTGTCTTCTCACCTCAATTACCCTAATCTAGAAGCACATTCCTCTCAGATACTTACATAGGCTTGTCTCCTAGGTAATTGTGGACACTGTCAATTGATGGTATTAACCATCACAGGACCTCTAGGAGAGCTTACCTGGAGCTCCCAGGTATGTGTTCTTTGGAAAGCGCCTCAGATACAGACTCAGTGCTCTCTCAGGATACCTGTAAGGAGCTCACAGAGCCTTTTATTAACCAAGTGATGGATGACAGATAGCCTGCATATAGCTGTGGCTGTGTCCTGATATGCCTCATGGGAGGGGAAGTATTGGCTGAGGCTGAGTTCTTGTTCCATGCCAGACTAACCAACCACAGGCCAAGCTGAGGAACCCCAGTGCATCTGAGGTGCATAACTCCACCAGTGGCTGAGTGTGTCCCAAGCTGCAATGGCCTGTGGTGAATATTTGCTTGGCATTTGCATCAATTCATGCACTAAGTGATTCTCTCAAACAGTGTTGCTCACAGGCCTAGGCTACCACATTTATTCTGCTTTCTGGCATCCTACAAAGCTCAGAGCCCTGCAAATACCTCAGAGCCCTGCAAATACCATGTGCTAGAGTTTTCAGATGCAGCCTTGCCCTGCCACCATAGCTGTAGGGATCCAAGGAGCCCAGCCACAGGTTGGTCAATAGTTGCCATGCCAGGAAGACAGCATTTGCACATGTCGACACTGGGGGGTGATGACCCATCTGCCCATCTCTGAGCTTGAGCCTCTCCAACATGGTGTGAGTTCCTAGTACTGGATAAGGAGGTAGTCCCAGGCCTGTTTGAGGCTGACTCCCTGTGGGAACGCCAGAGATAGTCTCCAGAGCTTACATGGTGCTGGCTTCCCAGGCAGAACCTTCCATCCACCAGCATTACCAGGTCCCCCACACCCAGGCCTGTCTCTCCTTCATCAGAACAAATACCCTGCCTTCTGTATCAGATACTGGGCCCCTGTTTCACGAGTTTGCCTCCAGTTCAAACCCTGAGATCATGACTATCCCAGAGCCCCTATGGGTGTCTCTCTTTTAGATGTCCAGTTCCTTCTGGCTCTCTGAAACCTCTAGAAGCTTCACATGGCTTCATCAGTGAACAGGCATTTCTTTCTAAACACAGATATGCTGAAAGGGAGCTGGGCAGAAAGGAGAGATGAGATGAGTCCTGAGCTCGGAGAACTTTGTGCTCAATTCTCTACCAGGTAGAGGGCTAAGGCATGGGACCAACAAAGAGCTTCTTGGTGTACCAAGAGGACAGTGAGCATCTGAAAGTTGGAGCTGAGATCCACTCTGAGGAGCCTCCCTTGGCTTGTTGACCAGATGGACAGGACAGCATAGTCTCTACTTGTCACAAGACACGCTGGGCCTGGCTGCTCACAGAAGTGCAGGCTCTGCTCTGTCCCTTCTTGTGAGTCCTTGTGTTGAACTGTGCACTTCTTATTCCTTACTTCCAAGCACTACAAGAGCAGCCATGGCTGCCATGATGGGAAAATGGGTATCTATGTACCCCAATATCAAAGACATAAGAAGTCCACTTTCCCTTCATTTTTGATGACAGTAAGCAGAATCATCACACAGTTTATCCTAACAGACAGCTGTGTGCTGGTGTGTTGCCCCCTTCATGGAGGAAAAAACCTCAGGGGAGCCCCTTTCATGGAGACTAGAGGAAGCACACTACCATATTTAACTCTAGACTACCCACGAGGGTCTGTACTTTTGTTACTCCCTTATCAGACAGTAACTCAGGGGACCACTATGCTCAGAGATGCTCCCTAGAGATTTCCATGGAGGATAAGTGCTTCCATGAGAAATGTAGTTTCCATGGTAATGGCACAGCTGGACCCAGTCACAGAAGATGGGATCCAGGCTTCACTTCTTCTGTGGGGCCTCCTTGTCCATCACAGACCAGCCAACAGACTGCCAACTCTGAGCATGATCTGAGATCAGGATCCTTCCCATCCTCTTGGTGTCATCTGCTACTTCTGGCTCTTATAATCCTTCTTCCGCTTGCATCTTTTGCATAGATTCCCAAGACGTGAGGGGAGGAGCTTGATAAAGACATCCCATTTAGGACTGAGGGCTCCAAAGTCCCTCATTCTTTACACACTATTCAGTTGTGGGCTTCTTTGTTGATTACTGTCTACTGTAAGAAGAAGCTTCTCCTCAGAGGGTTTAAGTGAGGCACCGATCCCAGCCTAATGTTAATTGGTATGTTTTAAATGTGTTATAGATGTTTTTAATAAAGTAACTTTTCTAAAAACATTTACTGTCACTTTCCTCCCAGGAGCTTCCATTTCCTGCACTAGTTCCGGTGTCATTGCCCCGTGCATTGTCCTTCTTCCTCAGCTGAGCCATCAAATTGCAGCCAGTCACAGTTACACCTGCTAGGACCATCTGTCTGTCTGTCTGCTTGGAAAGCAACAGGCATTTTCCAGTCTTTTCAGTTCATCAGCTTATCTGGACTCCTGTCAATTCACTCATCTTCCTAGTCCCCACCTTCCAGCTCTGTTTGTTTTCTTTGCTCTTTCCTGGTTCATCAGTTTCTTTTGTTTCTTTATTTTTTTTTTACCTCTGCTTCCCAGAAATTCATGGAATTCTTTCTTTTTTAAACAATCTTGTTTATACACCAATCCCAGTTCCCTCTCCCTTCAGTCCACCCACTCCCTTTAACATCTCCCCACCCCACCCCCCATCCACTCTTCAGAGAGGGTGAGGGCTCCCATAGGGAATCATCAAAGTCTGTCACATCATTTGGGGCAGGACCTTGGCCTTCCCCCTGTGTCTAGGCTGAACAAGGTATCCCTTCATTGGGAATGGGCTCCAGAAAAGGAAACCCAGTTTGCAACTAAGCTTAATCTTCACAGCCATCCCTAACCCATGAGTGACATGAAGAGCGGGTTATTAACTTTCCCACTGGTAGGTGTTTTGCATAACAAGTGTTATTGATCACTACTCTCAGTCCCTTGAGAATTTGACTGTCTGAGTCCCAGTTTAGGTGATCTGCAACATCAGCTATCCCTTAATGCTTCTCACAGTCACCTATTAATTAGCAAGAAAGAACTATTAGACCTCCACCACATGTGGGGGTTCATTTGTTTTTGTTAATTCTGTTGATATTTGAAGTTTTCAAAGTGTCAAAGCGTACTAGCTAACTTGTCTGTTTGCTACCTGTCTGTCTTCCTGATAGTTATGTCTGTCTATCTTTTATATGTCTGCTGTCTGTCTGCCTGACAGATGTCTGTATAACTATATACTGATCTGTCTGCCTTTTATCTATCTTTTGGATACCTGTCATTCTGTCTTTTGTCTATCTGACATCTTTCTGTCTGCTTATTATCTTGTTTATCTGCCTGACATCTGTCAACATCTGTCTGTATGCTTGTCTGTCTGTCATCTATTTGTATGTCTCTTGTCTATTTGTCACTTGTCTATCTGTCATCCATCTGTCTATCTGTTATCCATTTGTCTATCTGTCAGCATCTGTCTGGCTTAATGTCTATCTGTGTACCTGACAGTCTGTCACCTGTCTGTTTATCTATCTGTCCCCTGTCTTTCTCTTCTCCTCCTGGTGCATGTGTATTGAAGATTACTGTACATGCAATGTACTCTCTCATTTGAAATTTCTCCTCTTTTTACTTTAGACTGGCCTCTTGTCTTCAGTTCCTCTTTAATAGTGCAAGCACCTCTGCTTCCCCTATGCACCTTCCAGGTGCTTGTTATTGGAACTTACCTCTCCCCAGGTTTAAACTGTATCTCCTCTAAAACAGTCAACACCTGAATCTTGCTCTTATCCTTGCATATTTGGGTTCCACTGGGCTGCCTCTGTAGTGCCTCTTTCTGGGGTCCATTGGCCATTAATTCCTTTCCCTCCTCTCCTGCCTCACGCTGGATCAGCTGAGAACATTTTGCCATTTCTGTTTCCTTTTCCATTGACTTACTCGGACTTTGCTTTCCCAAAACACATTTCATATGCAATAAAACCATCCATTTAAAGTGTGTGACACATGAATTTTGCCATCATCAACATGATGAAAACACTCAACTTTTCTGCTACCCCAGATATCATTCATGCTCTTGCCTTGGCCACTGTCCTGGCCAACATGTGTTGATCTATATTCCAGCACAGTGGCTTGGGGTTCTTGGGGTTGTTTTTTTTTTTTTTATGAATAGGCACTGTGGGAGCTTCTCTGTATGTATTATATTGTATATTGCTGGGGTTTTCTGTCTTGCTTCAGTTCCCAGACTGATGAAGTCACTCATTATTGTGTGGCATTTGGTAAACACTGCTTGTTGCATACTGTCTCATTGCTGACTGTCATTTCTTCCAGTAGACATAAACTACAACATGTTTGCACTCCATTTCATAGGCACTGAGTTCTTTGCAGACTTTAGCTATTTTGGGTAAAGATGAATGAATATTCATTTCCAGGTTTTCGTTGGGTGTCTTTCCATTCTCTTGGATAAATACCTAAGATTTGAATCACCCAGTCACTGGGGGCTTGCCATGTGGAGCTTTATCAAAAGCTGCTGAGCAGCTCTTCAAAGTGGCTGTCCTCTCTCTGCCTTCCAGGCAGCCAATGTGCATGCATTCCAAAGGCTCCATCTTAACAGGTGTGAAGCATGTCATCATTGTGGCTTTCATTTGCATTTCCCCTGGAGCCAAATGACAGGGACCACTTTTTCTCATGCTTATGGGCCACATGTCTATCTTGCATGTCTATCTTCTTCAGCTGAGGTCTGCTCAGGCTCCACACTGTTTCTTCCTGCTCTCAGAGCCCTGCACACCCTCTGCAGACAAGCTTCTTTCAATTGAAATCCTCAGTTATTTTCTCCCGATCCAAGAACTTTTTATTTCTGTCCGTAGTTTAGAAGAAAATGACTCTACTTCAATTGTGTCATTTATCAATTTAAAAAATGTGCAGAGTTCAAGTTTCTAATATCTCATTAAGTAATTTCTGCTTGAACAGGGGAGTGCCAAGTGCAGCTGTCATGTTTCACAAAAGGTTAGCATTCCTTTATTATTAATTTATTTTTATTCTTTGACAGGTTTATTCATGTATATAATGAATTTTTCCCATTTTCACCCCCCCTCACATCTCTCATCTTCATCCCTTTCCACTGAAACCCTTTCACTTTCCAACTCCCACTTTCATGTCTTTGTGTGTGTGACCCACTGAATTTAATTAGAGTTGCTTGCATGTGCATGGATGGGAGGTCATTTACTGTAGCATGAGCAACTTATCAGTGGCCACACCACTGAAGAAAATGAATCCCCATCCCCTAGCAGCCATTAACTAGCAATAAACCCTGAGGGAGGGTCCCTGCTCTATGCCTAAGGACAGGTTTATGGGGTTCCATCTTGCGCAGATTACACAGTTGCAGTGAGTTCATGGATGTATGCTGAATCACTTGTAGAAGGTGCCTCTTGATAGTCATGTTTAGCTGTCTTCGCCTTTGAGCTAATTGTTGCTATGGTGTGGATTAGGATTGTGGCCAGGGCTTCGAGCCTCATGTTTGTGTGTAACTGTGGATTCCCTGCATCACTGTTGGCTGGAATATTATCCTTTCTCGTTAACTTATCTTTGCATCTTTGTTGAGAACGCCCTGACTGTGTTTCTTGGGTCAGTTTCTATGCTGTGCATTCATGTCTCCTGACCTGTATATTTCTCTTATGCCAGAACACCCAGTTGCTAGAGTCTGGAGACTAGTTGCTGTGAATCCTAGCACTTTGCTCTTCTTTCTCACAGCTGTTTTGGCTAACAAGATTGCCTTGCTTCCCACACATGCTTTAAAAATCAGCTGTGAATTTCTGCAGAAAATACCACGGAGATAATTGTTGAGATTGCATTAAAACTATAAATACCTTTATTGTGAACTGGGAACTGAGCGATGTTCATTCTACACATTCATGGATGACCCTCTATCTGTGTGTTACTGATTGATTCTGCAGCATTTAAGACTGAACCTATGGCCATGCATAATGGTGAGCTTACTCATAGGGCTACACTTTGAGCCCTCTTTTGACTTTTTTTTTTTTGAGACAGAGATCCCACCAAGTTGCACAAGCTGGCTTTTAACTCACTTCATCTTCCAGGCAGAATATGATTTGCCACCCTTCTGCTTCAATTTCTCTAGTAGCTGAGAATTGGGGCCTGAATCACTAGGCTCTTTCTCCATTTGTTTAGGTATGTGTTGTAGGCAAGGTAATCACACACCAAAATGCCCTTGCCTTCACTCCTGGGAAACTGTCACTATCCTAGCTCTACATGGCAAAATTAAAAGATATGTACAGACACAATTCACTTATGACTTGAGGAGGTTGTCCTGCATTGTTAAGTCAGATTCTATCTAATCAAATAATCAGATAGTTTGTCCAATTAAAACTAAGTATCAAAAACCAGAGAAAGTGAAAAAAAAACCCTACCCATTCAAAATAACAATGAAACACAAAAGAAGAGAAGATAGAAGAAATGGAACAAAGAACTACAGAGCAAACAAAACCATCAACAGGGTCCCAGAGGAAAATCTCTCCTTATCAGGCGGTTCTCCTGAATGGATCCAACTCCCCAGCGAAAAGATAGTGTGAGTGAATAGAAAATACAGAAACAAAAGCCAATTGTATGCTGTCTATAAAAATGTCACTCTAAACTCAAGGACATAAGTAGTCTAAATGTAACAAGAAGGAAAGTGAATGATAGCTTAGCTTCAAGAAAGCAGATGTAACCTTCCTCTTCTCAGACCAAGGAGCCTTCATCTCAAAACTAATTCTGATGGCAAAGGACATTCTCATCATGATATCATGATTGTTAATAAATATGCACCCAAAATCCAAACACTTGGATATATAAAGCAAATATGGACAAACAGTATATCGGCATCAGGGTCTTCAGCTCTCTGCTTGTAATCACAGATGGAACATCTAGATAGAAAACACATAAGCAATATAAGAGCATTGCGGACCAAATGGATCCAACAAACATAATCCATCACATAATCAGACACATGTGGAACTGTCCAACCAACAGCAACAAACACATATTCTTCCTAGGTACACATGGGACATTTTCTGAGGTTGATTACAGGTTGGGCCACTGGTCTTTACAACTTTCAGGCAATTGAAATCATATCAAGTATTTCTCAACCCACAAGGGAATGAGTCTGGAAATTAATAGCAAGAACATGGGGAAAGACTCATGAATGTATAGAAACTAAGTCACCCTCTCTTAAAAAATTACTGGTCCAAAGATGTCTGAAGGGAATCTTAAAATATCTGCAGGGGCTGGAGAGATGACCCCATGATTAAGGCACTTGCTGCTTTTGCAAAAGACCTGGGTTCGATTCCCAGAACTCACAGAAGCAAGCAATCATCAGTAACAATTCCAGGGGACCTGGTGACATCGTCTGGCTTCCTCAGGTACCAGGCACGAAAACAGTGCAGTTGCATACATGCAGAGAAAATACTCACACAAGAAATAAAAATGAAAAAAAAATCTTTAAAAAAATTCTACAGTTGAATGAAAACAACATTTAGTTTACCAAAACTTGTGGGACTCCACCAAAATAAGAAACTTATAGTGGTTAACATATGTACTGAAAAAGAAAAAAAAAAAACAACACTACTTAAGAACTTAATTGTCAAAAGAGGAATCCTTAATTATTCAAAAAGAGGAAGGAGGAGGAGGGAGGATTGAAGAAAGGAAGGAGGGGAAAACAGAGGAGGAGTTCTTCAGGGAGAGTCTACTGAAAGGGAAGCATGACAAACACCAGAACAGAAACAAGTCAGGTAGAGACGTGAAAGTATAGAAAACACCAACAAAACTGAGGATTTTAAAAGATGAATTTTATTTTGAATTTTGAATATAAGTGTGTGTCTGTGTGTAGGTATGTGCATATAAGTGCAGGTGCTCACAGAGTCCAAAAAAGGGTATTCTATTCTTGGAACTAGAGTACTGGAGGGTTTTAAGCTACCATGTGGGTGCTGGGAACTGAACATGAGTCCTCTGCAAGAGAAGCAAGTTCTCTTAACTACTGAGTCATCTCTCCACTGTTCTATTCACCCTTTTTTGAAAAGTTAGATATACAAAATTGATAAAGCTTTAGAGAGGTGGATGGGTATCTGCCCACTTCCAAATCAACTTCCATTCTTTTACTTTATTAATGGTTTTTTATTTATATAGCAGGATCTAGGAAATTTAAAAAGCTACATTAGGGTTGACATGTGGGAAAAAAAGTCCACTTTCAGGGGAAGACTGGAAGCCTTTTTTCTACCCTTGCATCATACAGGGAACAATGCTTACAACAAATCCTGGAAAATACGATTGGGGGTGCTTAAATGACTATACCCCAAGTGGCCAGATCCTTTGGGCTCTTTTCCTCGCTTCACTAACCACTTCCATTCTTGAAAGTGTGCTTCCCTTTCTTAATAGACTGTCGATTTCTATCCCATGCCTAACTTAAAGGGAATGACTTTTTCCCATCTCTTGTTGGTGGCAGCTGGGATTTACTGTATGTCTCTCTTAAATCTTAATTAAAAACTATCTTCTAGCTTCCTTCTGAGTAAATTTCTCAAGTCTTTTATTAATGAGGCTAAGAACCCACAAAAGTATGCCCAATTTCCCTTATAACATTTACACATTTACCTTTAGGTTTTTCTGAATCACAGTGGTGCAAAGGAGCAGTGGAGAGTATGTATTTTTGGTTGTTGGTGTCTTACACATTTTCTGCAGAACAAGCTCTTGCTTCTTTTTCATAGTTAAGCAAAGAGACGGGTTATACCTACCCCTTACTGCTAATAGAGCAAATCACAAATGAATCAGTACAGATTTGATTTTTATCACTTGGGGAATCAGAAGTCTGGATTGGGTCTTCTTCTTTGGCTAAAACCATTTGTCATTAAGCTTGTGTGTTTCTGTCCTTGAGACTCCAGAGAGACAGATCCACCCTATACAGCCTCTAGTGCCCACCTGAGCTATTTGGGTTCCAGATCCTGCTGCCATCTTTATGACCACTATAGCTGGATTTCTCACAATGTGTGCTTCTGGCCCTGGCTCTTTTGTGTCCCTCTTCTACATTTAACCATGTTTGTGGTGACTTTGTTCTCGTCTGGGTCATCACTGAGGACAACTGACACAATGCTAGAATCTTAGTTTCATCACAACTAGAGATGAGGTCTAGGGGGTGGGAAGCGAGTGTGCTGTATGTCACTTCCGACTTGCATTACTGAGTGTACAGACAGCTGAGAGTCCAGCCTAGATGGGGCTGCCCTCAATTATTAGATTGAGTCACTTTGTTTTCATGCTAACCTATAGCCTCTCCCTTAGTGTCACCTTTTGGGTCATCTCAGTGCAATTAGGGGATGGACTAACATCCTTATAGTCTCATTTCTGTATGGATTGTGGCAAGCAGGTCTAGAACTTCAGTCAGGTCAACCATTCTTGGGAGGTGGTACAGGGATGGCTCTCCTCCATTGTCAGGTTCCCATGTCAGGAGAGCTTAGGACTCTCCCCAGGAGAAGAAATTCAGACCCAAATGTTCTGAGTCACTGTCTAGGCATCAAAGACCTGGTGTAAGTAGTGGCCTACTACACCTGTGGCTCACACACGTTATGGCACAACTAGCTGATGGGGCTCTTTACTGATCTACCTAAAGTTTTCTAGAGCAGTGGGCAACTGGGTACTATGTATCCCTCCACAGACTGGCTGCATTGTTGGCTGTTCTAACATTGAACACAGGAGCTTGGACACAGGACTGCTGGGACTGGACAGTGTTTTGAGTTTAAAGTGTTCCCCATGCCCAGAGTTGGTTCCCAGGGGGAGCTGGTCCCCAACCATATGAGCAGAGAAAGAGCCACCTGGGAAATTTCCAATAGGTCTGCAGTCACATAGACCAGGAACTAACTTCTGATAATGGGTTAGGGTCTTTCCGGTAATATACCATGGAGTTCTGTGACTTGGTGCATTTTATTCACCATGGCATTGCTCTCCCAAGGTTATGGGTCATACACCAGTAAAGAATAAGAGCCCATTTAACTTTGTTCACCATAGCCCTGTGGTTCACAAAACCCCATGCATTCATTGCCTTCCACCCCCATGCACTATTCCTAGGTCAAGTTTCACAAAGGCCTTGTTGATGAGTCCAGTGAATGGCAGCTGGCATACTGGCTTTGCTGCTGGTCCATAAATATTCATGTGGAGAGGACAGACAAAGAAACTGAGGTTCAAATACAGGGCATGCTTATACACAACCCCAAACACCCAAGAATCCTCAGAAATGTGCTACTGGCTTCCGTGGGTACCAACTAGCCGTGCTCATGGGCACACTCCGCAGTTAAAGCAGAGTTGCTTGGCATATCTTGTTGGGAAGCTTTCAGAGGTTCAGGAGAGAAGACTATGGGCTCATGTGGCCATTTCATAGATGTTAAGAAGGCTGTTCTATAACATCTGTAGGGTACCGAAGTATGGGTAGCACTCTGTTTGAATTACCGCAGGAGAGCCAGAAAGAGACCACCCACAGGGAGAGCAGATGTTATAATGCCACCTAAGGACGTCTTTTAGTTTTAGTTCCACCAAGTAAACACATCAGAAGCCATCATTTATCACAATGTCAGTTGGAAAGTGACTCTGAATTCTACAGAGACAAATGCAGAGAACCTCAGCAGACATTGAAGGACCAAAGCCACTTGAGTGTATGCTCTGACCATTCTGAAATAATAGGATGGATGAGGTATTGGGGGTGGAGTGTGTTTAGTCTGAACTCCAGGTCACAGTCTCGAGTTACTGCTTGTTATTGGGGGAAGTCAAGACAAGAATTTGTGTCAGTTGGTTATATCACATCTACAGTTAAGAACAGAGAAAATTAATGCATGTGTAGTTACTTGTGGTCAGTTTCCTCTACATTTACACAGTCCAGAATCCCCTGCCTAGGGAATGGTATCACCCACAGTGGACTAAGTCTTCCCATTTAATTACTATGGTAGTTTGAATGAGCATGACTCCATAGACTCATATCTTTGAATATTTGGTTCCCAATTAGTAGAACTAATTGAGAAGAATTAGGAGGCACAACCTTGTTGTAGGAGTATGTCATGAGGAGTAGGCTTTGAGTTTTCAAAAGCATGTGGCAGGTCCACTGTCTCTATCTGCATGCTGCCTGTAGTTCAGGATGTTAAGCTCCTCCAGAACCATGCCTGCCTGCCACCACACTCACAGCCATGCTGATAATGGAATAACCCTCTGGAGCTATAAGCAAGCCCTGAAGAAGTGTGTACTATCGTTGCCTTGATCATGGAGTCTCTTAACAGCAATTGAACACTAGCTAACATGCCCAAACTGATCTAGATAATTCCTCATTGAGGTTCTCTTCCCAAGTGATTAAAGAGAGTGTCAAGTTGACAGCTGAAGGTATCATGGTGGGTTTTATGATCAGGAATTTTTAGAAGAGTTCTTCTAAGGCTTTGGACAAACAAAAGACAAGTAGCCATTTCAAAGTTTCCCAGAGTTGTTCACAGCAAAGACCTGGGAAAACTCAGGAACCAAACTTAGGCAACAAGCGTGCTAAACTGCTGAACTATCTTTCTAGACTCTCCCCCTTTTAACTACTTTATTTTTATTTTTACTTGTCTTTTCTCTTGTCCAAAGCCTCAAAAGGACTCAGGTAATTGTCTCGGATTCAGGAAGGCACAGGAACGTGGATCCCTAGTACTCAGTGGCCACACTATGTAGTTTACTTAAAGATTTTCATTTAAAAAAATCGGTAATCTGGTTGATTGTGCAGAAGCACTACCCTTTATCCTCAAGCCTTGCTCTGATGTTCACCTTGGAGCCAGGAACGTGTGCTGTTGGCAGATGGTCACTTGACATGAAAAGAGCCCCCCACTCCACTGGGCTGGACACCAATGTGAACATTCTGCCATAGTATTCAGTGTCTCTCATCCAGTGTCCTGTATGAAAAATAGGAAAATAGCTATGGATGGGTTGAGACACCCACTGAACATGCTGTGAGATGAACCTGAGTAAAACCTCCGTGGATCAGCTGACACTCTCAAGCCTTGCTGTGGCCTTAAGACTCAGTGACAATTACAGGTTCATAATCTGTGACTTCAGATCCAGGAACTAGCCATTTCCCCAACCCACAATGACTTTGTTGAAAGTTCATCAACCTTTCAGGGTGAGGCCAAGAGAGGTAGTAACTAAGCATTTGTAATGTAACTGGTCCTTTCTTTCTCAAGGGACTATAACCATCCCTTCACTCAAGGGATTCTGTGACTATTAATTGGCTTAGTTCTGGAAACTGATTGGAGACCTGGAACTCTCTGACTTCCTGCTAAAATTTGGGCTCATCCACAATTGACCTTGAGAGGTTTTGATTATGAAGATAAAGTGAGGATTTAATGGGTTTCTTACCAACTGTGGTTCTACACACAATGAACTCCCAATGCCCCAGGCTGTGTGTCAGTCAGACTATTCAGCTTGCTGATCTAAGAGCCACACAATCTCTGTCTTAATCATTACAAGAAAGGTAATGTGCTATATTATGATTCTGAGATTTACTTTTCCCCTCAACATCCCATCGTGAGACCTATTCTTGCTGAGACGCACACTTGCAGCTGAGTCATTTAAACGACTGTAAGCTTTTCCATTGCGTTATTATGTCCCAGTTCATTTGTTGCTTCCCCCACTGGTAGGCACATTGCTTCCCCCATAGATCTGCTGCAGTCATCAGAGATGTGTGAATGTTCTCTTGTCTCCACAGGCATAAACAGCATCCCCAGCAGGGTGGGTGCCCAAAAGACAGGAGACCTTTCTCTTTCTCTCTCTCTCTCTCTCTCTCTCTCTCTCTCTCTCTCTCTCTCTCTCTCTCTCTCTCTCTCTCTCACACACACACACACACACACCCTCAACTCATGTATACTGTCCAATCACAAAACTCAAAGACAAGACTGAACGAAATCACTGGCAGCCACTCTCCATACTCCATACCCTCTTGGTATTTGATGTGGCTTATTTACTTTTTATGGGTTTGGCTGATGTGTGTAAATTCCTCTCATTATCTTAAGAATAGGGAAAATTAAATTCTTCTCATATGTTTGTTAGACATTTGAGCTCCTCTCTTCTGGACTGGATGTCTATGCAATTTGCACATCGTATTTTCTATCTTATTATTGACTCGCAAGAATCATTTGTATATTCTAGATAAAAATCTTCCTTGGTTTTATTAGACAAAATATCCTCTGCTGCCTCCTTTAAGGTGGGTCTCCTGTGTAGAGGTTTTGATTTTAATGCTGAGAGGCCCAGCATTCATCTCTTCACAACTTATTCTCTTGAGTCTTATTTAAGACATAAGAGTACAAATAAGAATTAAAAGACATTTTCCTCTCAGATTTTAAAGTTTTGCATTTAACATTTAGATCCTTGTGCCATCTGGAATCCATCTTTGTGTATGGCTTGCAAAAGGGATAAAGTTTTATTTTCCCATATGGCTAGCCAGTTGTCCCTGCCTCGCTTGCTGACTGCCCCATCCAGTCCTTCCTCACTGGTAAGAAAAATCTTTGTTTTGAGTCAAGAAATCATCTTTGTTTGCAAATGTTCAAGGACCCTCTCTGTCTTGGACCTCTTCCAGGAAGGAAATTGAAAAGTCCTTCAATAGTCCACGCTGTGTGTATCTCAGCATGCACAGGTATTCTCTGGCCAGAGCATGCCTTATTTTGTTTTGTTTCATTTCTTTTTTTTTCCTTCTCTCTATACAGGAAACACTTTCTCTGGACTTGGAGTTCAGCTTAATGGTAGAGCACTTGCCCAGCACTCATGAGACATTGGGATCTAGCCTTAGTACCATAAATAAATAAGTAAATAAACAAATAAATAGAATCAAGCAGCTAAATTTCAAAGCAAGGCATTACCCCTTCTGAGGCTCCCAGAGCATCCAGTGCCTTCTCAGCCAGAGCTCCCACAGGCACCTGCTACCAAGTGCATATTTCTGATGCCTGGGTCCTTCATTTGGCTCCTTCCTGTCTTTGCCAGAGAGTTACCCAGTCGGTGACCTATCTTAGTCTTGAAACCAACAGAAGATGGAAGGAATGGCTAGACATGTTATCAGGACCTCTCTTGTGGAGTCAGAGAGTTGGAGTTTAAAAGATGACAGCCACCAACAGAGGTAACATTAGTGTTAGAGTGGCTGCCCCTCCACCATCACCATAGCCAGACGCCATCCTGAGCACTCTACCAATACAGACTGCGTCCTCCCGACAATCTTTCTAAGCAAAGGGGTTGCTAATTCTTTCTTGAGATGAGAAAACTCTGTATCAATGGTTGTGAGCAGTTTGCCTCAGGTGGCGAAGCTGGATCCAAGCCCAGGCTGAGAGAACTGTTGTCCCTGACCACCAAGGCATAGTGTCCTGTCTGACTGTGTGCCTGTAGATGTATGTCCACCAATTTTACACTTGTATAAACCTATTCCCTATTTTCTTAGGAGAATCCTACCTTAGCATGTTTAGTATGCCAAATGATCCAAAAAGACATCCAAATGTGTTCCTTTCTCCAGTCAGGACCTAGCAACATGGCAAAAACTCCCCCAAGTCTCCCCTATCCTACATTGCCAGCCATTCCTGTGCCTCTGAATACATACATGGTCCTAAGGCACCCTGTAAACATCCTGGGTTTGCACTTTGCTTTTCTAATTCATACATATGTCTTGGAGATATCTCAGTTCTATATATTTCTAATAGTTCCATGGTATCAGATCTTACTCATTCCAGAGAGTGGCTTATTTAGATTGGTTGTAGGTACCCAGAGTCATTTAAAACATTCAAAAATTTATAATATGTAGTTTCTCTCTCCCTGTGTGTGTGTGTGTGTGTGTGTGTGTGTGTGTGTGTGTTTGCATACTTGCATGTTTGTGTGTAGTCTAGCAGTTCACTTATGGAAAGGCTGGGACAAGCTGCAAATGCATCCCAAAATATGAGAGATAGTCTCCAGTTACTCTGCAAAGACATTTTGGGAAGTCACACAGCTATGGACACTGTGTTCCTGTACTGGCCACATGATTGAGACAGAGAATCACCAACTTGGAATGCATTTTCCAGACTTTGTTTGAACATATCATATTTATGAACATGTATGTTCCTTTTGGTGTGATCTGTTTTCTTGTGCTCTTTGTTTTATTGTATTTCTAAATTTTTCGGTGGGAGAACTATTGGCAATTTTAGTGTGTTATTGGGGGGAACTGTTGTCAACTCTAGTATTTTATACAGTTTTACCAGGAATGTATCTGATGCCAGGTGACTGTGGTTTATCTGTAATATCTACACTTGGGAACCTGAGGCAGGAAGACTAGTAGTTGAAAGTCAACCTGGGTTCTGAATTCTAAATCACCACTGGCTCCTGGGAGATCTACAAAGTCACATCTGGTTCTCTTTCACAAGCTGTGTTCATCTGTGGATTTTCCTGCACAGAGCTTTGTGTACACTGCACAAAGTGGATATAATTTTAGTTTCATGTGCATATATGCAGGGTGTGTGTGTTTGGTTACAATCATAAAGGAGGGAGATTACTGGCAATTTAAGTTATTTCTACAATTGCTTGGAAAGTTCAAGCAAATCCTATGGAAATTTTTCCTTCAAGGATAAAAAGCAGGAGTGACTAATGGATAGCTTTCTCAGTTCTGTGTATGTAAATTGGTCTCTTCAAACTTTTCTGTAGTAAACATTCTCTCTCTCTCTATCTCTCTTTCTCTCTCTCTCTCTCTCTCTCTCTCTCTGTGTTTGTGTGTGTGTGTGTGTGTGTGTGTGTGTGTGTGTATTCATCAGCCTTTTCCATCTGTGGTCCATGCATACAAGAAATCATCCATCCACACATCATAGAATCTAAAAAATAAAATAAAATGAAATGAAATAAAGAAGCATTAGCACTGACCACAGATTTCTTCCCATCATCCTCTCTGAGCATGAAATGACTCTTTCTAGAGCAGTGGTTCTCAACCTTTCTCATGCTGCAACTCTTTAACATAGTTCCTTATGCTGTGGTGACCCACAACCACAAAATTATTTTCATTGTTACTTCATAACTATAATTTTGCTACTGTTATAAATTATGAAGTAAATAACTTATATGTAGATGGTCTTAGGTGGCCCCAGTGAAAGGGTCCTTTGAACCTCCCCAAAGGGGTCAAGACACAGGTCCAGAACCAGCATTCTAGAATATTCACATCATGCCGTGTAATCAACAGACAGAAACTGTTTTGTGAGTTTGGCATGGTGTATGGATTATATGCAAACACCTCATCTTTTACCTGAGTATCTGCAGATTGAAGTAATTCCCTTTGAAAGTCTTTGGTGACCATAATGAAAATAAGTTGACCAAAATTGTGATCATTTATTATTTTTCTTTCTTCACTGTTTAATTAGTCTGTGTGTAGTCTCTATGGCATCAGTTCGCTGTCTCCTCTACTGTTGTTTTGTGATAAGTTTGAAAAATGGAGACCAGGGTCTCTCAGTCCCTGGACACATTTAAGCAGCCTGAGAGTCTTGTATGCTGAAGTGCAGCCTAGGGCCATCTTTTTGCTCAGGGTCAGCTGCTCCCAGCGGCTTCTGTCCTGCCCTAGGTCTTGCCTTTCTTTTTGTCAGCTTCATTGTTCATTGATGCCATTACAAACACAGGTGCTTTCCTCGATGATTCAGTTTACTAGAGGTATGAGATTAAGTTCCTGCATCATAGCTGAGCTCTGCTCGGTGTCAGCCGAGACACTTTGTAAACCTGTGATGGGATTCTAGCAGAATCCTTGGGACTAGTGCTATAAAAGATGAGCTCTACCAAGCAGGTAGTTTCACCTTTCTTCTTAGCCACGTCCTCTGATTTTTGACTCTCGCCTAATCTCTCTAGACGAACCTTGCAGTAGAGTCTGAAGTGAAGTCCCAAGGGTGGATGTCTTTGCTCACTCCATTATTGTGAGGAAATCATTTGTTCTTTTTCCATGAAGCATGTGGCTTTTCACAGAAGTCTAGCATCAGCTTTGCATTGTTGAACCTTTGCTTCTGAGAGGTGGTTCTACCAATAAAGAATTCTGGGTGGCTGTGCTTTTCTTCCACTCCTTCTCTTGCTGCCACATTGCCTCCAACTCCAGTTCTGGTGAGACATTGTTGGAGTGATGAGGAAATGAATCAAGGACAGACATATGGATGTGCATATGGAAAGTTGGATTGAGTGCATTAAGGCATTATGCTAAAGCAAAATGGCAGAAACAGCCTCACTGAGGGCAGGCTCAGTGGGCTCCTGGGGCTCAGTAGAGGAGCCCTGGAGTCAAGCCTGATCTGGGCAGGGTTCCCAGATCCCCCTCCTCAAGTGCTTTCTAGCAGGACTTGTCTGGAGGTGTCCCTTATGTCCTGTTCCGCTCTCAGGAGGCCCCTCTTCTCATTATTTGCTACACTCACCCAGTAGCAGTGTGGACTGGCAGCCTTCACTCCCTCCTTGTGCAAGTGTGGAAGACAAAAGTCAGTCAGTCAGTCAGTCCCAGCAGACATATGTACTCCAATATCCTTGCAGGATTTATACAAGGAAACAAGTTCCCAGGCAGAAATGAGTGAATATGTAAAACCATCCATGCAGGCAAAGGCAGACTCTTTAGCCAACAACAACAGGAAACCCTGCCATTTACAACATCACAAAAAAAAAATATTGTTCTAAGCAAAAAAGGAAATGCAGAGAGGCAACATCTCTGAGAACTCACTGGCAGGTGGCATTGAAGAGACAAAACCCAAGGAACAGAATAGAGAGTAGTCTCCAGTGGATGGACTGGATGGAGTGAAGAGATCTAGGTCATTGACTGCCAAATTTCTGGTAAGCAGAGCCGGTAAAGTTATAACACAGGCCTAGTGTCTTTTCTGTTATGATAAAGCATTCTGACCAAAAGCAGATTAGGGAGAAAGGAATTATTTGGCTTATACTTCCAGATCCTCGTTCATCACCAAGGGAAGTTTGAGTTCATGCCCAAACAGGAGCTTGAAGCAGAAACCCTGGAGGAACACTGCTTGCTGGCTTGCTCACAGACTCGTGTTCAGCTAGTTTTTTCATACAGCGCAGGCCCACCTACTTAGGGAATGGTGCTACTTACACTGGGCTAGGCTCTCTCACATCAGTTAACAATCAAGATAATCTCTCCAGATATGCCCACAGGCCAACAATCAAGATAATCTCTCCAGATATGCCGACAGGCCAACTCGATTAGGGCCATTTTTTAACAGGCACTCTCTTCTTAGATGATGCTAGCTTGTGTCTAATTGACAGTTTAACCTAACTAGGATGAACACAACCACACAGCACAGTAAGTGCAGCTAAGATGCTATGCTGTACACTGGAGAAGTTTCTAGCCAGCGTAGATTTCATATGCTCCCCCACAAAACAAATAAGACAAAGGTAATTCTGAGAAGATGAATTGATCAATCTATTCAACTTCAGCAAACCCACTCATGTGTATGAATCAACCACCATGCTACCCTTATGTGCATGTAATTTTATTAAAAAAATAAAAGCACAAATACAACCACCCTTAAGCTGGATTAAGGCTGGACTTATTTTGGCCAGGCTTTCTTTGGGAAACTGTGAAGTCACATATGTACTTCTGCTGGTGAGTTCCTGGGCAGGAATCCACCATCCCACTGAGACTGCACCCAGTTTGTGTGGCCCGTGGTCCTTATTCATACCAGGATTCCTACCCCAGGACTTCCTGGGGTCCCAGGAGTGGGGGAACAGCTGTGCATCAATCCTGGTCAGATGGCAGCTTCTTTCCAGGCCTTTTGTGACTTCCGCCTCTCCTCTGGGGTCTGGAGCAGTTGGCTGACCCACATTTGACTGGTTTGTGTTCATGTGACATCACCACTCTTTTCTGGGCCTGCGGGAAGGGTGATGGGGGTGGCAGCTGGGAATTTCAGGGGGTTCTTCTTAACTCTGGCCCTGCAGTGGGTGATGGGCCTTCTAGTAATGTAGGGGGTGCTGTAACACTGTGCCTTCCATAACCTGAAACCTCTCCAGACAGAGTCTCACACACAGCAAAGTGTGAGAAACCCTGACATGTAAAGACACTCACATTTAAGATATCTGTTGTCAACTTGGCATGACATTAGCTGCTGTTTGTCACGTGTCCCTCAGCCATTGGACTTTCCCTCCATATAGTAGTCACTGAAATGGTCACCCTGCCTATTGCAGCTTAGCCAGAATTCAGATGTCACCTCTTCTGGCCAAAGGCTACAGTCACCACCCCTGATGATGGATGACCCCAGGAGCATCAGGCATGGTAAGCCTCTTTGTGCCAAGGCTTTGTGAGAGGCCTCTTTGTAGCAAGGAGGCCTCTCTTGGGTATCTGTAGAGTGCCTGGCTCTGCAAGCCTGGAGCAGGAACAGTCACCCACCATGCCTTGGGTAGCCAAGCAGACCTTGGTCTCATCAACAGAATGCTGGTCTTAGCTTAGGTGACCAAGAAAAGCAACAGGTTCAAAATGAGGATGTGGTCAGGGCCTGGGAAGCCAGCAGCAGAATGTCCATGGGAGACTGGGGGACTCAGTGAGCAGATACCCTAAGCTCCAACTTCATGTAGCTGCACTTTTCACACTGCCTGGGGAATTTGAAGCCTGTGGCAGACTGAAAAACTCACCACACTCCCAAGTTACCCAGGACCTGAGCCTCAGAAGCCCAAATGCGACCTTATATGACGCTGAGGATTATGCAGGTGTGAGTGGACTCAGGGTCTCAGTGATTAGAGTTACTCTGGTCATGTGAGTCCTAAGCGAACGTGCATCCAGCAGACAGAGATAAAGGGAAGTTAGCTCCCATAACAACCATAAGAAAGCTAAGAGACAATGCCTGCCTCATAGACTACTGGGAGCCTTCTAGACTGCCCATATGCCCTACCTCCTTACTCTCTTTTGGACCTCTATGACTTGACTGTGTTCCCTTTCCGGTTCCCTTTTTATGGGTCCCTGAGTGTGTGTGTGTGTGTGTGTGTGTGTGTGTGTGTGTGTGTGTGTGTGTGTGTGTATACAGAGGTCACAATCAGGTCTCTTCTTCAGTCCCTTTCCACTTAGTTTATTTATTTATTTATTTGTTTGTTTATTTATTTATTTATTTATTTGAGACAGTATCTCTCACTAAACTAAACTTGGAGCTCCCTAATTGACTAGTGTGGCTGGACTTGGAGCATTAGAGATTCTCCTGTCTCCACCTCTCCAGGCCTGGAACTCACTCTGTAGACCAGGCTGGCCTGGAACTAGTGAAGATCTACCTGTCTCTGCCTCACAAGTACTGGAATCACAGGCTTTTTGATGTGTGTGCTGGGAGATCATACTCAAACCTTCCTACTTGAGTGGAAAACACTTTATCAAATGAGTTATCTTCCTAGCCCACTGTATTTTGAGACAGTGTGTTAAGTATCCAGGGTTGGCCTCCAACTTGCTATGCAGCCAAGGATAACCTTGAACTTCTGAACCAAGTGTTGAGCTTCCAGATACTCCCTTTAATCTAACTGATGCAATGCTAGAGGTCAAAGCCAGGGCTGTGTGGATGCTAAGTCAGCACTGACTAGCCCCCTCTCTCCTATTTTGTGTAGCTTCAATGGCATAATTCCTGTAAGTCATCAGGCCAGGCAAAGAGATTCTTCAAATAGCTCCACACTATAATAGCTTAACCCACAGAAGACAGTCTGGCTAAGGCAGGCTTGCTGAATGTGGGAACCTCTCTGCTTGAGATTTTGGTCACCTGGAAAGCCAGACTTCTACTCAATGGCCCACCTCCTCGAAGTCCCTGGGTCTCTGAGCTCAGTGGTAGATGAGGTAACAGAATGTCATGGTGGGACTCAGGGGCCAGACTCTCTGTTCCAAATCTTTGGGGCAGCTGGCAAATGCAGGTAACTGGAGTTCAGGGGAAGGTGAAGGACCTGAGGAGCCCAAGACAGCTTGAGTGATCAGAATCTGGGGCTCTGAGGTCCTCTGCCAACACCCCAGTGAGCCATCCTAATTGTGCTTGTTAATCTCATGAATATGTAAAGCTAAGGCTACAGTTTAACACCTAATAAAGTCCTTGTATCTTCAATATTAATACAAATAATAAAAATTAAATGCTGATGAGGGACATTTGGGCTGCAGAATTGTTTTGTGCCCATGTGAGCAACTCTAAGCCTCCCTTTATGGAGCCTTATTAATTCCAGTGCTTATGAGTTGGGGACCCTGGCAAGTCACTTTATGTCTCTGAACTGGGCATCCTATTAGTGAATAGGGATAGGTACTTGCCTGGCAGTACCAGGATGGCGAGGGCTCCCATGCCTGAGCACCTTTGTGGGGATTTGAAGTGGATTTCAGTCCCCCATCTCCACTCCTTTCCCTGGGGAAGACTGCACTATCCCCATTTATAGCCAGAGTGATAGGTAGCCTAAAGAGTGATTTGCCTATCTCCAACTGCCATGGCCTCTGGTTACCCAGCCAAAGGCTCACATATGCAGGTACCTGCTGGCCTGGCTACTTGGTCTTCAGGCTCTAGCCATCTGCATTTGGCTGAGCAATGCCATGGAACCTTGACTGTGTTCGCTAAATACAAGGACTCTGCATTTATTTGTACCTACCCAACCACTGGTATGAGGGGTCAGGCTCAGTTCTCATTCTCCTGAAAAGGGCAGAATGGTGATCAATTTTACCCCAAATATAAACTATTTTTTAAAAAGTCATGCCTTTAGGAGTACTTGGTAATAAAGTCATGAATCATGACGGGAAAGCAGCACTAGGGAATAAGAACAAATTTTTATTCCTTAGGAGAGGAAGGTAACATGGGAGCTGGGAGGGTGGCCTCATCCCATTTCTGATCATGGGACCTACATATCCCTTTCTCAGGTCCAGTGGGTCTTTCTGAGTGCCAGCCGGTGCAGTGTTCCTGACTGTTCACACTCATTCACCTATAACTTGTAATGAGAGCCAGCCCAGGACCATTTCCTCTTCAGGAATCTTACAGTGTGTCCATTTCTGTTCCTCTTGAAAGCCTCTGGAAGGGACCTGCCTTGCTGAGCTGCCATTCTGGGACAATGCTTGAGGAGGCCAATGAGGCCCCAGCTCAAAGATTCTGCTCAGGTGGGAACTCCGTTCTCTGCTATCTAACTTGGATCCCTCATGGGCCTCTGGCTCAGTCCGTTTTTCCCAAACTTCCTTCCTCTGGTCTCATTTTAAACAGAATCCACCAGCAATCAGAGCGTGAGGCCAACAACCCAAGTTGGAAACGAACCCCAGTCTAGTGGAGGGGGTAGAGATGCTGCCGCTGACAGATAGCTCCTGCTGGAGACAACGGCCGCCCAGCTCTTCCAAATGGCTCCACTTTCCCAGCTCTGGCTCCTTCCTTAATGGCCATACCTTCCCTGGAGCCTAGAATCTGGGACAAGGCATTATCGTTCAGCAGGAGATGGGCTGCCTGGATTCCCAGGGACCAGTGTGTTCCTTGCATCTTGGGCAGTTTCTGTCTGAGGAACCAAAATGGAAGGCGCTAAGAATGTAGAGAGGAGGCTTCATCTGCTTTGCATACACTAGGGATGCCGGAATGTTCAGAGCAGAAGATGGATACAGCTTGCTTGAGTGGCCCCAGGCTGACCAAGCACGAGGCCAAGGCTCAGGGGAGGGTACTGGGTATGAGCAGTAGGTTTGGGGCAGGAGGCTGAGAACTACACTCACCAGGGTCTTTACTGATGGATAGAGCTCAGAAGAAATCTCCAAGGTAACACAGTCTCATAACCAGAGGCTCTGTGTGGGTCTGTTCTGACTGTCCCAGTTGTCCTATAAGAGGTTTGCATCAGCTTAAATCCTCAGGGTAGATCACAGGTGAATTTTCACCCATTTCTGGTACAGACTTAAGAACCTGCTATCAAGCTCTAGTGACCCTCAAAAAAAGCCTCACAAGGTGAGTACAGACAGGGCACTGGACCAGCTTGCAGCCCTTGTGTGAGTGAACAGAGCCAGAGCTCATCCAAGTCTATTGCCCCTAAACCCCACATGGGGTGTTTCTGATCCCCAGGCATGTTCCCAGTTTCAAGGTCTGCCCAAGGGAGCAATCTTATCCTTCTCTGTTCAAATCTGCTTCTATACTTGGAGCTGTGCTAGCCACAACTCTGCCCAGTCCTGGAGGAGACCTAGTCTCCAGACAATCATTAAAGGACACTGCTAATGACCTCTATGGGATCTCTGAGTCCCAGGTGGCTTGGAGCCCATTAGATAGGAATCCTCAGGGGGGCTGCATATTCCCAGCTTGCATCAACTGTAGAATTCCTGCCGCAGCAATGTAGAAACTTGTGTGCAAAGACTGCGATGTCACAGAGCAGGACAGAGATGTATCAGTGTATCGTTTAAAGTGTGGGCATGGAGGCCAGCTCCTTCAGACTCTCCAGAATTCACCAGGCTTCCTTGGAGGTGGGGACATGAGAGTGCAAATGGCCTCCCAGTTTAGTGCCCCAGTGAGGCTTTAGATAGTTTCACTGGCTAAGAGAAGGTACAGTTCCAAGGGGTGAGGGGAAGAAAGAGAGATAGAGAGATGAGATAGAGAGAAAGATGGTAGATAGATAGATAGATAGATAGATAGATAGATAGATAGATAGATAGATAGATAGAAAAAATCCTCTGTAGCTCAGGATAGCCTTGAACTTGTGACAATCATTCTGCTTCAGCATCCCAATTTCTGAGATTATGGGAGCACACCACTGCATTCATACCCATACAGCAGTGAGGATGGAAGGTGAGAGAAGGAACAGGGAGGCAAGCAATTTGCATGCTTGCTATGTCCTCAGCACTGCCCTTACAGGTAGAGTTTGTGACACCCACAAGCAAATGTACACACAGGGAGTGGATGGTGTAGAGCACATTACTGGGGGTGGGTTGGGCAGAGAGGGCATTGATCCGGTTCCAGGTGGATTCCTGATGGTGAAGAAGAGGAGGGAGGGAGACTGGAAAGCCCAGAGCCACACCAAGTCTTACCTGGCTTGGGGACCTCGTGCATTTCACTGTCTGCCCTGCTGCCTGGTCCTGTGGGTCATATCTAAAAGATATGTAGTCACGTGGCTTCAGTTGGTTTCATCCCAGGACTTTCACTCTTCACACCTCCCTAGGAACAGAAAAGGCAGAAGGTGAGTGAACCAGTTGTGTGTGTACTTAGATGATTCTGGGGAGAGGCAGGGAGCCTGGCTCATGACCCAGGTCCAGACTGTAGCATGGACCATGGAAGCTGGTCTCTGTGACTTGAGACACTACCCTTGAGTGCCCATCTCATGATGGGTCCCTAGCTACACAAACATTGTGGCTCTGCATAAAAGGGGGGCAGACACGTGAGGACTGAAGGAGGAAAATATCAATAGTCCAGCAATATGGAGCTCTTGTTTCTCAAATCGCAGATGAGATAATGGGCAGAAATGAGTTGCATTATCAGCCGTCTCTAGTGGGCTCTTTGGTGCTAGGGGGCATCAATCCATGATGCCGGCTGGTGTCGCCTCACAGGGAAATTAAATAATGCTGAGTGACAGGTGATGTGCTCATTACCTGGAGGAAGCCCACCTTCCAAAGGCAAGAATTTGAAGTCTCCACCAGGGCGGAGGAGCCAATTTATAGCCCATCACTCAGGGTTCTGACACAGAACTCTGCACTTGCCATTTTGTTAATGAGAAATTGCGCTCATCCTGAGAGCCTGTTTCCCTGAAGAGATGCTTGCACGTCCTAGAGAAATTAAGATGACTTTGATAGGGACACACAGCAAATGCTTAATGACTTTTTAACCTTTCATGGCTTCGGCTGGAGCAACTGCCAGACAATTCATTATGGCAATATCAAAGCCCACAAAGGATGGGTTATGGGGACTGGCTTCTGCCTGAAAATATGACCCACCCCCAACTGCCAAGAACATTGGGGCCTCAGTTTACCAAGCTTGAACCTGATGACACACATGTTCAGATGGAGCATGGCTAGCCCACACACCAATGATCCCTGATTCTCTATTACCGAGAGGTACCACCTCACTGATCCTCCATGCTCTGGCTCTTATCTCCTCCCCTCCCCCATGCCCACTCCAATTCAACATTCATAGGACTATACCTGTCTCACACTGGGTCTCAAGAGGATGCTCCTAATCTTATGATTGGCTTTCACCAGTTCTCTCATTTGCATGCACAAGCATCTGCTGAGTGGAAAGAGCAGACCCATTAAGCCCATGATGTCAGGGCTAGATGGTTCTTACTTCTGTGGCCTGTTTCTGTAAAGTCCTAGTCAAAGACACCAAGCTGGGATTGACAGGCTTGCAGACTTCCTGAGAAATCCAGCCTTGCTGTCTGGATGGCTTTTGGTGGTTGTTTATAGTACAGAGGTTCACCCTGCAGAAGCAGGTCCCTGCCTGTAGGATCTTCATAGGAGCTGGCATATGCTTGGAAAGGGTCACTAGGGTGAAACACAGTAGTGGGGAGAGGGTTCAGGCATCAAATAGAGTGCAACCTTTGAGTCTCCAATGGCCACATTGCTTTCTGTCTGGTTCTGTCCGCAGGGAACCCAGCTGAGTGGCTTACTCTCCATCAAGGCCATGGATAAAGCAGAGCAGGGCTACTTGAGCCTCTGGAGATAATTACAGCAACCAAGACGCTCCTCTGGGTGTCATATGTGAAAACTCAGTCTCCAAGGCTCTGCAGTTGGGAGGCCTCAGTCCAGGATGCCTGGCACTGCCCCCGACCCAGGCTGTGAGAGTCTCTGCTTGTGATTTGCTGGGTTTCTTTGACTGATGGATGCCATCCCTCACTGGCTTTCCTCATGTTGCCACCCTCAGTCTGCACTTGTCTGTGTCTGTCTGTATTGCTTTGAAACACCAGGTAACTAGGTTAGGACCCACCTATATAACCTCATTTCCACTAGCCCGGCTTTAAAACCTTCCATGTCAAGCCTCAGGTTTGGATTTTGCATCAAGTCTCTGCCTCCTTGAGGGGCATAGCTAAAACCATGTCCAGGGGCAGTTTCCTGGTTTCTTTGTATTGTCCAGCAGGAATCCTTCTTGAGGTTTTTCCCTTGGACATCCTGGAACTGAGAAGTCTCTGGAGAACTAAGTAAACAGTCTGATTCCACACTGGGTCCAGGACAACAGCTTCTGTGCTCTGTTAGGATAGCCCCTCTCTGACCCCCTTTTCCCTCTGTAGGACATAGAAGAGCAGACACTGGAGGAATCTCTGCCCTTCAGGCTCATAGTTAGCCTTCTCATAGCAGAGCCAAGGCACCTGGGGGTAACGTGCTAGACTTCAGTATGTCCCTGAAGACATACTGTATAGAGTATAGAGTAGTTAGAGCCAACATCTCCACAGCAAAGGTAGGGAGCATAGAATGCAATTAGTTATGAATCCTCAGTCAGAACTTCCGATAAACCCTGGGGTTTATGACCCTTGCTCGGGAGTTAGAGGTTGCCAGCTCAGCAAGCTACACATTGAAAAGCAGGTTCACACAAAGTGGCCAACATCTGCCTCTTATCTGGGAAGCCAGCAGAGGGCCTGCTGCCTCCTCTGGTGCCTCTCTGGCCATTTGTCATCATGGCCATCAAATCAGAAACTTCACATCTGAAAGTTAAATCACAGCCAATTGTCACAGCAGTCGTTGCCAAGGCATTAGAGTCTCACTTATGGGATTGTTTTCTGAAATGGCTCATTGGGAAATATTTTCTGCTCAACTGAAAGTTTTGCTGCAGGGAGCACACAGCACGTGAATTTGAATGATAAACTTGGAGTGTCCATTTGCAGAGCCCAGCCTCTCCCTGAGGCTCAGCAGTATCCCTTGATGGCCATTCTTGTATGCCCTAGACACAATGCCAACCTTGCTTCCTATTTCACCTGCCACCTGGAGAATGAGGATTCTGTCCTGTGGTGGGTGGAGATGACCCAACCCTACAATGGACATCTATGCACAACCTGTGAACATCATTGGATTGAAAATGATGAAGACACCATTAAAATGACCTTGATGTCATGGGGATTGGGGATCACCTCTAAGTTCTATCATTACTGTTCTTAGAAGAGACAGAAAGTAGAGAGAAGACAGGGAAATGTCTTGATTATAGAAAGCTACCAGAACCTGAAGGGGCAGCAGGAGGCTTGCCCTTGAGACACTGTGGGATTACTCTGGGAGACTGTAGCAAGTAGCTCATGGACTGGTTTGTCCTAGGTGAGGACCACACATTTGGGTGCTACACAGGGAATGATTTGGGCTGGGCAAGGGCATTCAGCAAGATCAGGGCATTCAGATGTCACTGATTGATCCTGCTGAGTGCAGTGTTCCACAGTCACACTGGTTAATATGTCTTCCCTTTTTTAACACCCTGTAGGGGCAGTGGGGCGAGTTCTGGAATATGAGACTGAACACAGGTGTTTGTATCAAGGGATATAGAGAGAGGTCTGTGCACACTGGGAACAGAAAATTCAGGCCACAAAAATGTCACAGTGTGGAACTCAGCCTGTGCCTGACCCTAACTTAAGGGTCCCTGGGGGAACAGTCATACTATACATGGAAATATTGGACTCTGGCAGACACAGGAGGGCAGTTACAAGTACAAATAATGGCTTTGTTTCTCCTCAGAAGGGCTGGTATGGTATGGGGCTCCTGCTGCCAAGTACATGACTTGGCCTGGCCTGGCCCGGGACAAGGCTGTCACTGCTGTGGTGTGGACAGAATAAGGGAGGACTGGCCACAGGGCTAGTGATGGTAGTGTGTACCTCACAATTTTGGGAAGCTAGTGGGAGTGAACACAACCCCTTCTACCAATATGCCAGTGGGACTGAGCTCTGGGAAGTGTGGGGTTGCAGGGCCACAGACAAGAGACATAATTGCAGTTAAGAGCTGCACCAGGAACTGCTGCAGTCTGCCTCCCAGGAGCCTTTGAATCTCATTGATTCCTTCTGCAACCATGCAGCCCCTCTCATGGTTAAATTTCCTAGAATTGACATGGAATTTAGGACTGAAGCAATAAAACCTCAGACATGCAGATTGAATAAAACCTTGGCCATCACATCAGCAAACAAACTCCAATCTGATCACAGAGTGAGAGGTTGCATGGCAAGGACCCATTCATAGTTGGTAACAGGTACTTTCCCACTACCCACAGCCCCTGGTCTCCCTGGTGATGGTGACAGATATGCAGGGCAAATTGGAGACATGGGAGTCCTTTGCCCATCCTTAGTGCCAGGGTAATCTTATGTCACAGGCAGCTCTTTGGAGCTCAGGGCCAGCTGGAGAGGTGATGTATAACAGATTATGGGAGGGATCTGCCTCATGTCACTTCATGCAGAATACACATGCCTGGGTCCCATAGATGTGAGCTGTTCCCAACCTGCTGTAATTGTACACAAAATCACACATGTGTGAGTGCTTGCATACAGGTATGAAATGAGCTGGGTGGAGGTTGTTAGTGAGTGATGGAGGCATCACTGGACCTTTGGCAAAGGTAAGGAAGAAACTCAGAAAACTCATATGAGTTGTGAGGAAAATGGTGCTTCCCTCTGGCTTTCTTAGCCTCCTCGCCTGTTGTGGGCACTTCTACCCTGTAATAATATGGAGGAAAATATGACATGTACCCAGAAGAAAAAGACAATGTGACCTATGGCTGAACCTTCTGATTTAGAGCCAGATACCAGCAAGAATTTGCCTCCATTCCCCCTATTGTCCACACAAAGAGCCGCAGAGTACCCAGTTTAAGCAGCTCCTATAAGAGGGTACAGTGGATGGATGGAGCCTTTTGGGTACCATATTTGGATGCTCTCCAAGATTAGTGATAAAGAAAAGTTCTCACCAGGATCCCAGGGTTAGTGTGTTTTCTCTTCATAATCAGAGTATACATCCCAGCTTTCCTAACTAGTAGAAAGGTCCTGAAAGGACCATAGGTGTCTAAGATTAAAAACTCACTCTAGATAAAAGAAAGCCTTGAGACAGCAAACTGTGAGCAAGGCAAGATGCTACTAATTGGGTCTGGACCTTTGTAAGAGCTCAGTGTCCTTTGGAAAAAACAGAGACCCCTGGGATCTCCAGAGTTGACAGTGTGGGCATAGGGCTAACAGTATCCTTCACAGTGCTGAGTGGAGCTAGTGCTCTGATGCTGGGCATAATGTTGGCCAGCAAGCTGGCAGCCAGGAGAGGAGACTATCCCATGCAGAGTACTAAGGTCAGTCTTCATTTGTTTCTCTGATCTGTGTTTGCACTTAAGCAGTTATAGGAACATATGGACTCCAGGAGCCATTTCAAGGCATCCTCTCCATCACTGAAGTTCTAGATGTCAGCTATGGTCGAAAGGCATGTCATTGTATGACACTCTGGCTTCCCAAACCTAAGAGCTTATGGAGTATCTGTAGAGACTTAGTGAATTGTGGACCAACTTGCTAAGCAGAGCCCATCCCTCCTCATTCACTTCAGAAACCACTGTTTCTCATCTAGAACCATCCATGTATCCTGTCCTGGCCTGGGCATGGGTGTTTTTTTTTCACTATTGTGGAATGCTTGAGTAAGAGTAAACTCCATATAAGATCAGCTTGTCACCCACAGGGGGAAATCCTCTCCCACTACCTCCATCTCCCCCATGGCTTGAGAGAAAGGAACACTGTGTGACTGCTCTTGGCTGATGAACATGGGCTACTAGGGATGAATGCTTTCTTTTTTTCTTGGGTTAATGCTTATGTTTATCACAAGACTGCAAGAAGGGGCAAATTCTGTTAATCTGTCTTTAAGTGTTATTAATTAAGTAGTTAATTAATTTAATGTGAATGTATGTTCCTGAGTGTGTGTGTGTGTGTGTGTGTGTGTGTGTGTGTGTGTACTTGCACATGTTTGTGCACATCATGTATATGTGTTGTTTATGGAGGCCAGAAGAGGGCATCTGATCTCTTGATGGGTCCTGGTAATTGACCCTTGGTTCTCAAGAAGAACAATAGCCAGTAGCCTTGAACAGAGCTATCTCTCCACCCCTAAAAGGAACTTTTCATTGATATAAAGTGGTAAGCTCCATTCAACTGTACCATGGGATTTCAGCAGATTTACTTCTTATACCCTCTCCTGTGCTTCCTCCTATTCATTCTTCTCCTGACTGATGCCCATTCTACTTTAATATAACAGGTGTATACCAAGGGGTGGCAGATGGCAAGTGGGTCTCCTGGGATCATTTAAAAAGAGGATGTACAGAGTTTGGAAAGTAAGCATGGAGCTCTTGTGGCCACTGGGGAGGGCATACATGCTCAGTCCATAAACCCCACCCATTCTTTCCTTTGCATGTTCTTGGAAGAGCCTGTGTAAAGTCATCCCTTGAGTCTCTTTACCTGTCACTTTAGATGTGGGCCAAAGTCCACAGCACAGTGATCATAAAACTGTTCAAAACATGGGAAACCAGAAGTCTGCCCTCTGTCCTCTTGTATGCAGCTGACTGCTATCAATGGGAGGTGGAGAGGTTGAACCCCTGCAATGAATGGACAAAGAGCCTTATCTGCCAGTGCTTTGAGAGATGGCTCAGCTTTTCCAGGTACCATAGGGTGTGTGTGTGTGTGTGTGTGTGTGTGTGTGTGTGTGTATGTGTGTGTGTGCACATGCGCGCGTGCGCGTAAATGCACTTCCTACACTGTGTGGTTGTGTATCTGTGTATTGAAGACCTCTCTATACCTGGGATCATGGAAACTTGAGACAACATGATCTCCCAGCAGTCACTGGGAACCCAGGGCCACTCGTGGAGAGCAGGGCAACTCTGCTTCTCTGTGGTGGTCATTTTGATGAGATCCCAAGATTTCCTGAGTTCCTGCAAACAAGGATGAGAGACTCTTGGGTCATCATTTCACAGGACAACAGCATGAGTACCCTTGTTTGGCCTTTTGTTGTTACAGAAGGTTTCTTGTCTCACTAGCCTAGTTATACAGCCACCTCAAACCCAAATAAACACAGATGCTATATTAGTTATAAAACTGTTGGCCAGTGGCCAGAGCTTCTTATTGGCTAGCTCTGTCTTAATTACTAACCCATTTCTATAAATCAATGTATTGCCACGAGGCTGTGGCTTACCCAGTAATGTCCCAGCATGTTGTTACTCCTTTGGCAGCATGGCAGGCCCACTCTCAATTCTTTTTCAGAATTCTCCTTGTCTCCTAGACCTGCCTATCTTCATGCCTAATTGACTAAACAGTGTTTTATTCATTAACCAATATGAGAAACATATATACAGAAGGACAACCCCCATCGTTTTGTAATTCAAGATTATTGTCCCTTTACCACCCACTGTGACCATCTCACCCATTCACTGTGATTTTGTGGTGTTAGCTTCAAGATAGGAGCTTGATTCCATTTATTAGAACCATTCTGAGTCTTTGTATGCTATCCGGAGGTGCTCTCCATGACATTGTGGGACAGGATCCTCATTATGGTGTACCCATTAGCCTGACAAATGTCTACACATATGGAGGATAGGGAGTCTGTACACTGGAAGCAGGAAGCCTCACTGATTGACATTGAAACATCAGCAATGGATATCTGATCACAAAGATGGGCAGAGTCCTTCCATCCCACATAGATGTCTGTAGTATGTCTTTCATGAACAAAGTGACTCCTCTCTCAGGCTAGCCAGGTGGACCCCATGCTGATGAGTGGCTAGTGCTGGCCTTTGACGGACAGATGTTCCATCCTGGCTGAATCACAGATCTGGTTGAGACCAGGATGTCAGCTAGATTCTCATCTTGCAGATCTCAACTGCAAGGATCCCACAGCTTGTCTCTAGGTAGGCACACCCTAACAAAGAAGAGATCATGAAGTTTGGGACCTAGCAGATAGGTGACCTTTAAAAACTAGGCCAAAGGTCAGTGGTGGACACGATCAATAACCACTTTTTTCTTTGGGGATGAAAAGAAAATAAGTGTAAGATCTGAGTAGATTAGTTTAGACAACAAAAGTCCATGGATGCAAGGACCAGAGACACCAGGCAACTAAATTGAAAGAGTAGAAGTAATATAAAAGCCAAGAGGGAGACAGTTGGTGGCAGCTGTCAGCACAGTCATCCTTGTTTTTGACAAGAGAAATATGGTTTCTTTATGGGATATTGTGTTTTCCGTAAGCCTTGTAATGAAATTTTGAAAAACCCAGTGACGTTGATCCAAATTTTAGCTGGGAAGACTATTATTAAAATTGATAACACTGGCCTAATGCAGTCTAAGTTATGGGTACCGGAGATGATAAATCTTGAAAATTTGCATTGTATAAAAACGTTTTAGTAGATGGTTTTGTAGTCAGGAAGATGAGCTGACTTTTTGATTGGCTGCTACAGTGCAGAAAAGTAGAGATAAATGCTGGATAAGGCAGACGCACCTCCAGGGAAGAATTCGAAATGATGAACGGCTTTCCTGGGCTGTTCATGACCATTTACTTCTAATCATTTAGCTGCATTTACTGTTTGGAATGTGAAGTACCTGAAGGGGTGGGGGACAGGAATTAAGTCAATGACTCCTGAAGCTTATTCATCTTTTATGGACACAGGAACAACGAGGTTGGGGAAGGTCAGGCTTCTGTTTGGTTGCCCCCACCCCAACACTGTCCTCCCTAGGGGACTGACATTCTTGATTCACTCCCCAGCCTTCCCTGGGCTCTGGTGAAGCTTGGGCTCCCAAGCCCAATCACACAGACCAGCTGAGCAAACAGATGTCTTTCTTAGGAGAGAAGCTCCCCACCTCCCACTGGGTTCTGACTCACAGGTGTAAAAGATTTCGTTTCCTTTAAGGGATGCTACATTTGTTGCCATTTCCCCCATCACTGTTATTAGGCCATAAATACAAATAACACTGCATCCAACGCTTAATGTCCGTGGTGGTTTGAATGAGAAATGTTTCTGATGGGCTCAGGCATTTGAACACTTGGACACCATTTACTGGCACTGTTTGCAGTGTCTTACTGGGCGAAGTATGTAATGGGATGGCAGGCAGATTAGATAATCTCACCCCATTTCTGCTTCACCTCTCTGCTTTTGGCTTTTGTTTGAAGATGTGAGCTCTCAGCTCCTAGATCCTGCCACTGTGCCTGCCTCTTGCTGCTGTATTCCCTTTGGAAGATGAACTCTAAACTCTCTGGATCTTTAAGACCCAGTAAGCTCTTCTATAAATTGCTATGATCATGGTGTTTTATCACAGCAATGGAATAGTAATGAATACAGTGTTCAAAAACTAAAGACGACACCACAGGGTGAAAGAGGTCCCAGCAGGGTCACCAAGTATCCAATAGGGTTAGATAAGAGGTAAAGGAGATCCAGGTACAAGCCTTGAGGAGATCCTCACCTTTGGCAGTCCATCGGAAGGGCAGGCTCTGCTTCCACTCACACTGGTGATGCCTCCTAGCAGCAGCCACTCTGGCTATAGAGCTTCAGGAAACTCCCACCCCAGCATGCACTGCTTATTATTTTGGAGGTCTGTGTTCTCTTTTATTTCATTTGTAATGTTTATAATCAGTCTGTATTAGATGGCAACTTGTCAAACCCTCACACCTACAACTCAAGTGTAATGGGCCTGCACCATGTCCACCTTTGCTTGGGCTGGGCAGGCAGTGGCATCCAGGAAGTGTTGGTTGTTACATGCGGTGTTGACATCATTTTCTCTGTTATGATGAACATCTGGGATCACTGATGGTGATGGATGGCAGTTGCATGCTCACAACAGTACTAAATGCTGCTGGATCCAATGCCTCAGTATGGTGAGCCTCTGGGTACATGCATTACATCTCCATCAATAAGAAAACCACTGGGCAGCTTTTCTATCCAAGAGTGGGCAATGCAGCCCTCTTTCCCCAGACTTCTCTCTACTAAGTAATGGAAACTCTTGGCAGACATCAAACAGAGATAGGCTTCTTGGAAGTTGTTCCAGTTTGCTTTCTAGTGCTGTGATAAACACCATGACCAAACGCAACTTGAGGATGTGTTAGGGTCCTGGAGAAGCCCCACAAAAGACTGCCATCCAAGTATGCCATCAGCAAGAGTGTTCATTTTGAGAACAAAATTACATGCAGGGATGGCAAGATGGCAGCCAGAGAGGCCGGGTAAAGGGAATTCCAGGGATGAGAGACTACTCTAGGGGCTAATTGGTGATGGTGGGAGATTAGTCTGGGGACTGACTGGTAAGTGGCTCTGGTGGTTAGGGATCGTCTAGCAGCAGGGTATGGAAAGCTATCTTTAGCTAGCAGGAGGCTGTGGGGCACTGGTACTTGGTTGCCCCTGAGTTGTGGTTTTCCTGAGAACTGCTTGCTCAGCTCCAGCTAGTTACAGTAAACTGAAACTAAGGCCTTGTCTGGGAGGGCTACTGGCAGGGTCTGTCATGGCTCTGCTCTGGCTCCCTGGCCCTCTCAGGAGGAAAGAGTTTATTTCCTCTTATTTCTTCTTCCAATGCTCGGATCATACTCCATCACTGAGGGAAGTCAGGGCAAGGACTCCAACAGGGCAGGAACTGAGGCAGACACCATGAAGGAATGCTGCTTACTGACTTGCATTTCTAGTCTTACTCAAGTTCCCCTTCTTGTCCAATCCAGGACTGCCTTTGAAGGGTGGCACTGTCTACAGTGGGCTGGAATCTCCTCCATCAATCATTAATCAAGAAGATCCCTGCTACAGACCTGCCTTCAGGCCATTTTGATTTAAGTGTCTTCTCACTTAAGGCACCTTCTTTCCCAAGTGACCTTAGCTTGTGTCATGCTGACAAAAATTAGTCAGCCCAGGAGTTCAGGGCTGGAAGAACACAGCCTGAGTGGTAACCTGGTGCCCCCACAATAGAGATGGACGTGTGTTCTGAAAACTACTGATATACTGACCAGTCACAAGGCTGCTAAGCCTGTCTGGAACAGAAGCCACTCTGACAATACCAGGTATGTCTACCCTACCAGGAAGGGACCAATGGACAGGGTCAGGGGAGAAAAGACCCTTGCTCACAAGGTCCTAGACTCCATTGTATTGAAGGATGCATTAAAGAGGCCCAGATTCTGCCAGGCCCAAGTCTAAGGAGCTCTTTCTACCTTTGCATTAGGATCCCTGATGCCCAAGACTAAGGCACTGGGCACTGCTGGACATCACACAATGACCCTCCTCCCCTTGGCCTGGCAAATCCTCCTTCTCTATAAGCAAGATCAGATAGATAACTGTTCACCATATAGATACCAGATACAGCTGAAATGGCATGATAATGCATGAAAATTAAATGGAATAGAAACCATGATTCATGTGTATCAGTCTGAACCTGCACACTGCACACTTAGATGGAGGAGGAGAGACCCAAATAAAGGATTTAACTTAGAATTAGAGCTACAGACAGAATCCCTGAGATACAGACAGAATCACAGCCTGCAGCTTAAAATAATCCACAGAATCCAGCTAAGGACAAAGACAGTTGTAATTAGAGAGAAAGAGGACAGTTCTCTAGCATGAACATAGAATGTGCAGGAGAGCATTAGTGGTCATGTATAAATGTTATTTTTTTCTTATTTTCAGCCTTTGGGTATAGCCTGTGCTATACCTCTGGGGCTCCCTGTGCACCAGAGACAACAATGTAGCCTCTGAACTGCACTCTCAGCCCATTTTCCACGTTCTGTGTCAAAACAGGATCTCATTGATTGTCCAGGCTGATAGTGAACTTTCTATATGACCCAGGTCAGCCTTGAACTTATGGTTCTTCTGCCTTAGCCTTATCAACATAAAAACACAACCCTTTCATCAAAGGGGATAAGAGACAGGCTACTCAGGAGTACAACATGAGACCAATGGCACAGGAGCATAAATTTAGGTTACCCCACATTTTGTGTTCCAAATGTAACAGTTTTTTTGTTTTGTTTTTATTGTAACAAAGCAAAGAAAGTCATCAATCAAGGCACTTTTTAAATGCATTGATGGAAACAGTGGGTGGGTGGGTGGGTTATAGCAAAGTGGGAGAACCTCTACTGTTGACCTTAGAGGCTGTCTGGTTATATTAAGTCTTTTGGTTGGTGGAAATCAATGGTCAGTTAATACATTCGCAAAGGTTTTCTTTTATCTGTTAGTCATAGGTTGTTGGGGCAGCAAAGGACTAGGTAAAGATGACTACTAAGGGAGTAAAAATAGCCCAAGAGAAATTGTAATTAGGATTTGGACTTGTAGTATTCTAATGTCTCCACAATTATTGAGGCTCTTATTGGTTAATTACCTTGTAGAAATATTTATATAAAGTATGATTCGTTTCAGGAACTTCCATTCATAGCTTCTAATTAGCTGGGACTATAGTAGTGGGGTGGCTCTATTTCTCTCCCTCTTCCTCCTGTCCCTCTCCTCCTCCCCTTCTCCTTCTCTCCCACCTCCTCTTCTATCTCCTTTTCTCTGGTATTACAGATAGAACTTAGTACCTCACAGATGCTCAACACACGATTTCCTGCCTAAGAACATCCCAGCCCTTTACAAGTGTTCTCAAAACCAGCGACATCATAAAACAGCTAAACAGATAAATAGAACTCACCAAAAGGAGCCAAAGGGGAAAATATAGAACTAAAAGACTCAAGCACTCACCGGGGTATCAGTGATAGAAGCCAAAGCTCAAAGAGGCCAAGCCTGTGCACTCCAAGATACACAGAGAGAAACCTCTATGTCAGGACAAACAGCCTGAGGGCAGAATGCAGATCGGCTGTCATCTGTGAGATGAGAACAGAGCTGCAAGTTCAGATCCTCACAGAATATTAAAAAGTGTTTGAATTAAAGAACCCAAGTTTTCAAAAGATGTAAAGATGTAGATGAAGGGATACTGCATACATCACAGGATTTAAACAGAACCAAGGAGACAGGAGACACACCTTAACCAAGACTCAGAATAACCAGGATATGAAAACTAGCTAGACAGCAGCCATTCAGAGCCATGAAAGAGCACCAACTTGAGGGAGGATTTCTTATCTGAAACCAAAAAGACTGGAATGAGCAGTGAGTGTCCATTGCTGGAAAAATGTTAAACCATGAGTTTTAAGTCTGGAAACAGGGGCCTTAAAAAATGAAGGGGAAATGAAAATGTCCTCAGACACAGGCGCTAGAAGAATCTGTCCCCCTGAATCTCCCCTCAAAGGCTGGCTAAAGAAGGTCTTCAAGCAAATGGATGACAGTCATGGAAGCTCTGAACTGTCAGGACAGAGCAAGGAAAGAAGGGGGAGCTCAAACTTCATTGGTTCTTTTGTGGTGTGGAAGACTTGAGTGTGGGGCCTCACATGTGTCAGGCAAGGCATTTACTACTGAGCTACATCCTGTTTCGAGACAGGGTCTCATTAAGTGACCCAGGACGTGAGTCCCTCATCCTCTTGCCTCTGCCTTCCGAGTGGCTGAGATGACAGGCAGGCTTATGCAATAGAAATCACACTTTATGATTTAAAAATAGTAATACTCTTTTGTACCCAAAACAACATTTGAAAATAAGGAAAATGAAAAAATGAGAATGGGAATGAGGACGCCTCTGTATTTGGGACAATACTGTTATTAGTGGACTGCGTATAGTCACATGTATGTATTGAGAAGTATTCAGAATGACTACTCCAAACTACACAAAAGCACACACTCGTATTGCAAAGACCATGATGGCAGATTCTCAAGATATAATCATTTAACACAAAAGATTCCAAGAGACAGACAGATGAGATTTAGAAAAGAAAATGACAGACAAGTACCAACCTTTCAAAGATTGTCTCGAATATAGGTAGTTAAGTGCACAACCCATAAAAATACCCAGAGGTTTGAAAAGCAGATACACCCCTACACATCTTTACATCCATATCCACACTCTAACTGTGTGATGACTATAAGTCATTTCATATCAGTAGTACAAACAAGAAGGAAATAAGAGGAGATGGACAAAGATGCACTATGTAGACATGCACAAAAATTAAAGGCACTCATTGTGTTGATACCTAATAAAATAAAATTCAAAAGCAAAAATTTGCTAGACACAATGAATTTGCATAATAATAGAAATATTATGAGGATCATAAAGTGTGTGCTCATCCATACAATAATGCCACCACTTACAATTAACAGACATGAAATAAGAACTGTGGGTTACTAGTACAGGTCATGTCTTACCTACTTTTGTCAGCTTAACACAACCTACACTTAGGTCTAGGTAAAGTTGGCCTGTAGATGATTGTCTTTGAATATTCACTGTTGCAGAAGAGACTAACACACCTGTGAGTAACACATTCCCTAGGCAGGTGGACCTGCACTATATAAGAAAGCTTTGCTGAGAATGAGTCTTCCCCCAGGCCAGCATACAATGCTCTTCTGTGGCATCTCTTATGCTTAGCTCTGGAATGAGTTCCTTTGTTGGAAGTAATGCTGTGCAGAATATCAAGTCAGCCTGCATTTAATTTCCTGCCTTGAGGATATGCTTTTATTTATTTCAGTGATGGATGTGACCTGAGATTATAAGCTGAATAAGTTTCTTCTCCTTATTAGTTGCCTTTGGTCTGAGTGCTTTGTCACTGCAACAGAAATGAACCCAAAACGAATGGCAACTATGACATTTTCTCTAAGATAAATATTAAGAAAGATCTAGATGAATACATTCAAGAAAAACCTTCTAGTGGTTGTATACACTAGAAGCCTCAGAACATTCACCAATACGAGTCTTATCCCATGCAAAACAAACCTCAGCAAATGTTTTCCATGAAGAGATCAAACTAGAAAGTAAAGAAAAGCTAATAAGTACCAAATTGTGTCAGGTGTAGGTCAACCAGTGATGAAAAGGGAATTTATTTTATACAATTTTAGATTTTAGAATATGTAAATTTAATTTAATTACACTCTCAGGAAACATTGAAAGCTCTCAACTTAATAAAGAGCCAAACCAATAAACAGGAAAAGGATAAAAGGGACATGATCCATACCTGTAATGTTAATATTTGGGAGACTAAGCCAGGAAGATTGTCATGAATTTGAGGCCATCCTGGGCTACATAGAGCACTTTAGGTCAGCCTTAATCATAGAGTGAGACTATGTCTCAATAAAAATAAGTAAATCAAAAAAGCAAAAAGAGAAAAAAGGAAGAGTAAATGAAGAAAATAATGTGGAAGGAGCCTACAAGATTGAAAATAAGAGATGGGGAGGGGATAAGAGATAATATAATCAAATAACATTATATGTGTGTAATAAAATAGTGGAAGAATGGAAGAAATAAAGAAATTCAAAGCAAAGTGATGTTGTTTTTCACAGAAAATGCATAAAATTGGCAGTCTCATAACAATATATAGAAAAATAAAGAGTAAAGAAACAAGGCAGCCAACAGTGCAGATGCTTGAGGAGCTACCACTACAGAGCCTGTGTACAAAGTGCAACAAATAAAGACAATAAGCAACCCACTCTCATAATTCAATGACTCACAAGTCTACTGCCTTAAAATGGTACCAAAATTCAGCAAAGATAAAATAATTAATTGAAACTAAACTTGGTTTTAAGAAACAAAGTACATCTCCTAAAAGGAAAATTTTAAGATCAGACATGTTTCTGGGTAATTCTGATAGTTGAAGACGTAACAATGACTTCACTCACTATAGTTCGGGAAATAGAAGAAGAGCACTTCCAAGCTCCTCTCACAAAGTTAGTGCAACTTGACATCTGTGTCAAATGAGGGTAGCATTAAAAAATGAAAACCAGAGACCATAATCTTTCATGAACTTGACACATACTCAACAAAACAATAAAAGACTGAATATTAAGATGAATGAAACATTAGTATGTGATGATTGGAGTTTATTCCAGATGTGCAACATCTGGGATCAATCCATGTGATCTATCACATGAATGCACTGAAGAATAAAAACCATATGCTTACAATGGATTGGATGAGCAAAGTGCTCTTGACAAATGCAATGCTTTTTCATTAAAGAAACTCAGAAGTTAGAAACACAGAGGAAATGACTCTTAATAAAAACAAAACAAAACAACTACAACAACAACAAATCACTACAGTTTGTGTCGCATTTAGTGGTAAAATGCGAAATGATTTCCCCAGAAACAGAGATCAGGGCAAGATGTCCACTCTCACAACCTGCATTCCACAATAGTACTTGACCTAGCCGTTGAAAGTGGGTGAGGGGAAAGAAGGATATATGGTTGGAAAGCAAGAATCGAAATGATGTCTAGTTGAAGGAAATGGCACTATTATCACAAGAAATCCACAGAAATCTTGTAGAGCTTATAGAATCAGCAAGGCTGTAGGATAAAAGATGGATACACAAAGTCATTTACAAACTTGCACAATAAAACTGAGACATATTGTACCTCACACACCCTCCAAAGAGCAAACAGGCATGGGACTCATGTGGTGAAAACACTGTTTTGGGGTTTTACATTATTTCCATTACTTTTTCCATTTATTGCTGTGTGTTCTGTGTGTGTGTGTATTCATGCTTTTATGCAGTGTATGGGCATATGTATGTGGATGTGTGTTCGCCTGTGTGATTATGTGAGTAAGCGTGTGAAAGCCTGACGTTGCTGTCAGGAATCGTCCTCAATGGTTCCTCCACCTTATTCAGTGAAGCAGGGTCTCCATAAAACCCAGAGCTCAACAATATGACTGGTCTCCTTACCCACCTTGGTAGGGTTACAGGCAGCCACCACGCTACCTGGTATTTTCATGAGTTCTGAACTCTAGTCCTCACTGCTATGTGGCAATCTGAGTAATCTCAGTATCAAATTATTTTTGAAACAGTTTTTACCATGTCAGGATGACCTTGAATGTATGATCCTCCATCTCAACCCATATCCTGGGATGACAGTTGTGTCTCCTTAAGATTGACCCGAAAAACATTTAAATATGAGCAAAAATATTCACAGAATACCTCCACAAGCAGAAAGACACTGCATGTTCAAAGTTTGGGAAGTTGATACAGAGAGTGAGTAGATATCCACAGACCAAAATAATGAACATCCACCTAAAATTCAAACTTTGCAGAAGTTAATGAAAGCATGTCACAGACTTAAATTAAAATGTATAACTCTTTTAGGACAAAGTGAAAGAAAAATATCCAGAATCCATGTGCTGTACATAGTTCTTAGAAATGACACAAAAATCACTTATCTGAAATGGGGAAATTGAACCTTATCAGAATCTAAAACATTTACTTTGAAAAAGATTATGTGAGGAATAGGGGAAGATGGAAAAATGGTACCAAACCAGGAGTCTGACCAAATGTGGAGGGAGCTCACAAAATTCATCATAAGAAATAATTGATTTAGAAAATGGGCTTAACACCTGGTCTCCTGGTTATTTCTTCTGAGAGAAAGCCAGTCTACAGTTCTCTCAATGAAAACCACATGTGACATTTTCAGTTGCCATATGAAGAAGGCTCCAGTTGGGTGTATCAAGAACAAGCCAGTGAGGAAATGCAAGTTGGTGAGGTCATGGCTCAGGGAGTCAAGTACTTGCCTCACTAACACAAGGACTCGAGCTCACTCATCAGAACTCATGGGAAGATGTGGACTCCTGTAATCACACAGCTGAGGAAGCAGAGACAGGCAAATATCTGGGCTTGGTATCAAGCCACTTAGCTAAGTTAGCTAGCTCCAAGGCAGTGACGAGGCTTTGTTTCAGAATCCAAGTGGGTGGCACCTAAAGAGCATCAACTGAGTGTCCCCTAGCTAGCTTGACCCCTAGCATCCATACATACCTGTACACATGTACACCCACATACACATATACAAGGGGAGATCAGCTTCTGGAGGCACTATGGTGGGGAGAGCTGTGGCTAACCCTAATGGATGCAGTAGAATTATATGGTTAAAATGTCATCTCCCTGCCTTGTTTTGATTTCTTGGCATGTTGGGTACCAAGTGAAGGATGGTCAGCTCAGGTAGACAGTATAGGATGAGAGCAGCTAGTAGACATGAGAGGCAGATCCTTTGAGATACACCCTCATCTCAGAGTAGTTAGAATGCATTTACAGGAAGGGCATTTTTCAGGATTATTAGAACTAACCACATAGCCTGTGACAGTTCTGTGAAGGACTCATCACTTAGATGCTGAATAAAGATGGCCCTCAGGAAACAGGCCGGGCCCCTGTGAAGAAGTGAGTTTAGAGTTCCTCTCCACACAGCCAGGCGCTGTTCCAGGACCTTTCTAGGCTTCACTGTGAGAGCCACATCTGAAGTATTTGAGGTAAAAACTGGGCGTCTGGACAGATTTGGAATTGAAATGAGGGTTGTGTGTGTGTGTGTGTGGGGGGGGGGTGATAATGCTTTTGAAGGCTGTCTGTCTACACATGATCCCAAACTTGACTGCAAAGTTTGACCATCTCTGTTTGTCCCCAAATAGGCAAAGACCTCACCTTTAGGCTGTATGTCTTTGTAATGGAATGCAGAATGGATCCTACCAATTGAGAAGGTCTTTTGAGGAGGCCAGTAGTGGGATGAGCCTTCTGAGCAGGTGGTCGGGGTCCTTAGGCACTGAGGGCTACTGAGGTCACTGAACAGAGGGCAGAGGTGAGGAGTCCTTGTAGGACCCTTACAGAAATTCCCTCAGGGGAAAGCAGTGTAGGAGGGAAGAGGGTCACAGGGCAAAGGCAGCCTACTCATTTTATGAGTGGGTGGGGGGGGCTAGAGCTGAGAAGGTCAAGTTCTCCTCCATGCTTGTATTTTCTGTCGTGGAGATGAAAAAGATCCAAGTGCACTGTTCCACGCTGTCCCTGCAGCTCTTATCTGCTGTTCCGCTCTGCCCTATCCCAAGGGGCTCAGGCCATCAGTTAACTGACCCATGACGCCTCTTCAGTGGGTAGGATCTACCATGGGCTTCATCACAAAAAAAAAATACAGCTTAGGGTCTAGGTGCTGCCCATTGGGGGTTAAAGCGTAAAGTCTGGGGTAGAGGAAGGTGAACTGCTTTCTTCTAAAAGGATATGAAAAGTTCATACTTGCCAAACCTAGACTTCAGGGAAATTACCCCCATACATCTAGGTTTGGGCCCTACCTGAAGGGTGGCAGCTGGAAGAACTTAGAGGCTTGATAAGAAAGCCTGTGGGAAGTTGATTTCTCTGAGATGCCAGAAAAACTGAATGCCACCTTCACAGTGATGCCCTGGGAACAGATGTAGAGTTTAGGTGTTTGTCTCAGGAGTCTGTGGTTTTCCCTCCTTTTTCTCCTCCTTGAAGCCTCAACAGGTATGGATGGAGACAGTAGGGTCCTTGTTTATTTAGCATGTGTGTGAAGATGGATGGAGAAGGGAGTGAATCTCTTGCTGGGAAGTTTGGGTAGTTTTCGTGTTTCAGTAGACAAAGATGGGCTGGTGTATGCCTCCTGGGCATTCCCTGGCTGTTGATAAGAGAAGACATGGTGAGAACAGAGACCACCATGGGAACTTTTCCATGGCAAGTATTGGAATGGGAAACCTTGGCCCTGAGGGAGAACCCCTGTTTGTTGCTGGAGTTTCTTTCTCAGCCTGGTCCCACAGCTGATTCAACCCCAGATAAGCACACAAAGACTTATAGTAATTATTAAACTGTTGGTCAATGGCTTAGGCTTCTTACTGGCTAGCTCTCTCTTAATTATTAGCTCATTTCTATTAATCTAAGCATTTCCATGTGGTCCTATCTTACCAAAGAATGCCCAGACCTATAACTCCTTTGGTGGCTACATGGTGTCATTTCATGGAACCTCTCTGCCTCTCTCCCCAGCATCTCCTGGTCTCCTAGCCCCGCCTATCTTCCTGCCTTTGTTGGCCAAACAGTGTTTTATTCATTAACCAATAAGAAAAACATATATACAGGAGGACATCCACCATCACTTGTTCAGTTCAAAGACATTAGGTTACTTCAATCACAGGAGAAGATAAAGAAATATTGGGAAGGGAAGCCTAGCCATCATAGAGCTCAGGAACTCCATGCTCCATATGCCAGCATTTCTGTGGCCAAGCTTCTTAAACCAGTTTCATACTGACAGAGACAGGAAAAGACCTGCAGGGAGGGCTTCCTGCATATCTGACTTCTCCTCACCTAGTCACATTTATGTCCTCCACTGTGGGGCACATTGGTACCAGGAGAGCAAGACACATATCTTTCCTCCCCAGCCTGGCTGACTGCCTAGAGCCATGGTTCTCAACCCTTGGGGAGTTAAAGGACGTTTTCAAAGGGGTCATCTATGACCATTGGAAAAAATACAGATATTTATATGATGATTCGTAACAGTATCAAAATAAAAATTACGAAGTAGCAACAAAAACAATTTTTGTTTTTTGAGACAAGGTTTCTCTGTGAAATAGTCCTGGCTATCCTGGAACTCACTCTGTAAACCAGGCTGGCTTTGAACTCATAGAGATCCACCTCTCAAGTGCTGGAATTGAAGGTGTGAGCCATCACCATCCTGTCTGAAAACGATTTTATAGTTGGGATGGGATCAACACCACATGAGGAACTGTATTGAAGGGTTGCAACAGTAGGAAGGTTAAGAGTCATTAAAGTGTGCCTACAAAACTCCATTCTTTGGCCCCTGTGTGTTAGTACCCTGCCCTCTCATTACCCAAATATGCACACTGATGTATTTGCTTATGGCCCTTGTGTGGCTGAGCAGCATGCAGGCCATGAAATAAGAGACACAAGCACTTGACCCTTCCATTTCTCTCAGCTGTACTATCAGGACACTCAAAGAGGCCATGTCCAGGCCCTACTGTACCCAGGGGAACAGTGACAAATACAGAGAACTGCATCTGCCTTTGTTGTCCAATGGAAGCCACAGTCCATGCTGGGTCATGTCACCTGGCCAAGAGAACTCAAGGCTACGTGTGGCTTCCAGGATCACTAGTGAGTTGCTCTTTGATAGGAACATTGACATGGGTACCCAGATGGCCAGTGCAGTCGTTATAAAGGCCTTCAGAGGGGTAGCGGGCCAATCAAAGTTAGGGCTGGGACACACACTGGAATCTCTAAAGAGACTTTGTAAGACAGCCATAATTTTAAAGCTGGTGACCAACAAGACTTCATGTACACTTACTGACCTCGCTCCTCCCTCCATATATCACTATTTGTGGCACAGTGTGTCCATGGCTGTGAGGACTGCAGGGCTTCTATGAGCCAGCTGTGTCTGATCACTTCTACTGCTTGGCCTTCAATACCCTCCCTGCCTCTGAGGAGTGCTGGGATTTAAGACACTGTTCCTGAATGCAGAATTGAGGATCTAACCTCAATCCCAGACAGGCTCTGACATCTTCCTTTGACTGCCCTTCCCTGTTTAATTCTGCTAGAGACCAGGCCTGTCCATCATGTGACCACACCCACTGGTTCATACAGTCACACCTGGGCCTTCTTGATGATGTTTAGCAGAGTCCTGCTCTTTCTAGGAATGTCTTTTCAGTCCCACCACAGGTGGCTTAATCTATCCCCACAGAGTTCAATCTGCAAGGTCTTTAGGCTGCATGGGAAGCTGCAGCAGGGCACCAGGCCTCAGGGATGTGCAGTGTCCACTCCAGCCTCCCTACATAAGGAAACACCCACCCTGCCTGTGCTTCCAGGATGCACAGAGCCCAGCACTAAAGGACACTAATGATGAGCATGACTGGTCATAGGCACACTTGAGCCTAGAATAAATATCCTTAGCATACAGCCTGCCAGTGACTAAGTGAGAGCCAGGAACCACTCAGATAGGTAAGTCTCTGAACACCATATGTGGGCCACTTAGGTGAGCAGAACAGGAAGCTGGAGCTATGCAAAAGCTCCCAGCCATGCAGAAACTTCTGGATACTGCCTTGCTGTGTACTTAGGGCAGGGGAAAACATGTTCGTGATAGTCTCTGCCAGGATCCCATGACTGCAGGGATGGTTTTCTGTGGCCTCAGGACTCCATTTCCAAGTTCTACATCTGTGTCCCAAAGAATTCCAGGAAGAACTGAGGCTTTTGGTGAACCAAAGCTGCCCTCTGGAAGACAGTGCTGGGGCCCTCCAGCCCTTCAGCAACACACTTCATGGCCTCTCCTGTTGGAAACTTCTCCCTTTACTCCATCTGGACCACTATTCTTTGCTTCCTAGTAAGCATAGAATCTGCCCAAACTGACAAGAGGTGCTAGACCCCAGTCTTCTTATCTGTATCCCATTCAAGCTCCAGCCAGGCCATCAGGTACTGGGCAACCTTTCTGGATTCCAGACATTTCTCTGACCATGTTTCCTGTAAAGTTGTCTAGTAGCTAAGCTGCCTACAATTTAACTTTTCATAGCTTTCCTATAAAAATATCTTGTCTTTGGATTTCTATTGCTGTGAAGAGACACCATAACCACAGCAACTTTTACAAAGGCAAATGTTTAACTGGGGCTGGCTTACAGTGGGACTGGTTTCATCCACTATCATCATGGTGAGAAGCATGACAGCATGCAGGCAGACATGGTGCAGGAGAAGAAGCTCAGAGTTCTACATCTTGATCTGCTGGCAGCAGAGGAGACTACGTGCCACACTGGGTAGAGCTTGAGCATATAAGACCTCAAAGCTCACTTTCACAGTGACACACTTCCTCCAACAAGACCACACCTACTTCAACAAGGATGTATCTCCTAATAGCGCTACTCCCTATGGGCCAAGCATTCAAACACAGGAGTCTATAAGGGCTATACCTATTCAAACCACCACACCTCTCATCTATGGCATCACAAAATGGCTACGCCTGATATACCAGAACCAGATTTTGATATAAATTGTAAAATATCCATACAAAAATTGTTTTGTATTGATCTAATTATCCAGAATCAGGCTGTTTTCACAAGATGGAATGAAGGGCTCAGTAGAGTGGTCCCCTCACCCCAGAACAGCTATACTCACATTGATGCTGCTGGACTGTCTTTGAGAAACTCAAGTTTTGTTCTTCTCAAAAGGTCAATTTTCCATGATTAGAAAAGAGAAGGGCTGACCCTGTCGAGTTCCCTCTGTCTTTTTGTGAGCAGAGAAGAAAGTACATGTGACCACAGCTTGGGTTCTTTTTTCCTCCTTACACATTAAAAAAGAAAGAAGAAAGCAATTCAGGGTGCTATGGAAAGAGCTGCTGGCTGCACTCCAGTGGGGCTACAGTCTACGCCTGCCACCTCTGGGTGTTGCTATGTGGAGCTGCGGCCTCAGCCACTGCAAGTTCTGAGTACACTTGCCAGCTCTCCAGGGAGCCTCCTAAATGCCAATTGAACAAAAAGAGGTTTTTCTAATTAGCAAAATAATTAAGACAATTGGAAAAAAGTACACAGCTCTGAGAGTTAGAAGCAGGGCCTGCTGGGAGGGGCACCGGAGACTCTTTATGTGGTTGGATCCAGACAGTGTCCAGGGAAGATGGGAAGCCAACAAAAGGATTGCCAGAGAGACATCTCTGTTCCCAGCTCACCCTATTTCAGGCATTTCCAGAAAGTTTCTAATCAAGGCAGCTGATGAAACTTTGCCAGGAGCTTGATGGAAAAGGCTCAAGGACCCCTGGTAGCCAGGACACCCCACCCACCCACCCCTACCATGCTCATGAATTTACTCACGCCTGAGGACAGCAGGGGAAGACAGCATGAGCCTGGAGAAAAGTTGAAGGCCCATTGTGTCCTGACCTGGTGGCTCTGGTGTGGGTCATATCACTGTGTCTTGCTTGTACATCTGGAGGCTCTGAGGGTATAGGCCCCTGCTCCCCAGTTGACACCAGGAAGAGAAAGAGCTGGTGCTTAGCCTGCAGCAAGGCCTTCTCTCGGGAGTTCCCTTTCTGCAGGGATATAGATTGTGGCAACCTGTGCAAGCCTCATCTCCACTCTGAGCCTAGGTGTCCCTGTGTCTGTGACTCAGTTTTCCTCCCACCACACAGCCTCTATGATCTTGGTCTATTCAATCACATGGCAGAGGGACACATAGGACCAAGGGTAGCCCACCCCATACTCCAGGGATCCAAAAGGTAGGTGTGGTTCACATCCCTTTACCCCAATTTTAGTTTATGTATCAGAGGTAGCACTCTGAGAATGAGTTGGGAGAGACAACCCATCCATCCAGGTGACAGATGTGAGGCTCAGAGTTGGAACATGAAGGCCTGCCCTTCTACTTCAGTTCTCTACCACTGTTCCAATGACCAATGTCAAAATGTATCATGGTGACTGCTGCTGGGCTCTGTAGCGGAGCTCCAGAAACCTGGACAGCATAGTCCCACTCTGAGAATAGGCAGATGTGTGCTGCAGAACACAGCATAAACCTCCCTTAACAGATGAATTATCCAAGCAGACAGACTTCAGAAATGGGAATCCCCCAGGTATTAGTGGGAAATTCTTTGTTTTTAAGCATCCTTAGTCCTGCTTGTCAAGTTAAATGCTCTTGAAGTTCGGGAGATTCCACTGCTCATTTAACACTTTGAATTCTAAAATCATCTGTTCTAGGGGAGCTGCAGGTGGCAAGCAGTGTACATGTGGGCACACTTACCATCTTGTATGAGCCCAGTTACCTGCAATGACTACTGTTACCTGGGTGGATCCCCTCTTTCTTCCTGTCACCTATGAATCAATGGCTCTATTCTGTCATGGCCATGATAAGCTAGCCACAGTCTTATATGTGGGGTTCAGTATAACTGCTCCCCACTCCAAGTGTGGATAATTTCTCTATAGGAATCATAAATGTAGTTGTCTTGTGGACAAATTGCCATGCCCCTGACCTCCTGTTGAGGTGTAATTTCTTGTCCTGTGTACTCCATATGGCTTGGGCAGCTCTTTCTTTCTTGTAGCTCTGCCACCTAGACTACAGGACACTTGGTGATTAGCCTGGGAAGACAGCCCAGTCCCAGCAGCTTCAGCAACAAGTGACAGGTCACTGCTACCCAGGGCTTATGTACAGATTGGACCCTGAGTGTGCTTCACAGTGCTGGCATCAAGACAAAGGTGGAGAGTTCTGATGGGGCATCATGATGGACTTGCCACTTGCAACAGAAGAAAGCAAGAGGCCATGCACACACTGGGGTGGGGAGAAGGGTAGCATAACACTGAGCAGTCCTTGGAACACAGTCATGGGTATCAGGAGCTTTGAAATGCAGCCTCAGCCTTGACCTGCTCCAAGGAAGGGGAAGAGGAAAAAGGACAGGACATAGTGGGTTCATAGCTGTGAATATTTGACTGAAAAGTCCCAAGAGTCAGTAGAAAAGCCAGAGATGGATGTGTAGTCGATGCCCAGGTCAAGACTCTAGTACCCACTAGCAAAGTCAATAGAGAAAACTCTTTGTAGAGGCAAACAGCTTTCAGCTCCCAAGCCAACACAAAGGATGGGCAAGATGAGCACAGTGCCCCCTGGAGTCCACAAAGGAACTGGTGTGCAAAATGGGGGCCCAACCCAGATTCATGAGACTTTTCAAGGGGTACACACTGCCTTGAGGAGGGGCCCTGGGCAGAAGAGAGAGGAGTGATTACAATACTACCAATCATGTCAAGGTCACTGTGTTTTTCACATGAACAAAATATAAAATCCAATTTCAGCTTATATCAATACAAAGCTGAGTCTCAAGTAGATGAAAGGCGGAAAGGCCAGGTTTAAAAGCAAAATGTTAAAATACTCAGAGGAAAACAAGAGATTCTTCTATCTTTTATGATCTGAGTTAGCTAAAGACATGTGAAGACATGTAAAAAGACCCAGGAAGCCTGCCTAAAGAAAAAAAAAAAGAAAGAAAGAAAGAAAGAAAGAAAGAAAGAAAGAAAGAAAGGAAAAGAAAAAAGAAAAATGGATTCTTCCATCAGCACGAAACTTTGAATTTCTACAAAATAAAAGCATCATAGGTAATAACAAACAACCATGGGCCTGAGGAAAATGTGAGCTGGCAAATGTGACAGTCAGACTATATAAAAACTGTTCCAAGGAAATGACGTTACTAAGCAAACCCCTGCACAAAGGTGTGAGCAGACTTTTCACGGGAGAGAGAGAAAAAGAGCCAAGGACACTTTGTAAGTCCAAAAATCTGGTACAAGAATAAAAATGCAGGTGATAGAACTTAGAAGATGGCTCCATGGAGAAGAACACTCGCTGCCCTTGCAGAGGGACCCAGGTTCAGTTCTCAGCACTTGCACAGGATAGCTCACAACCTGCCTTAACCTCAGCTCCAGGGGATCCAGCACACACCATGGTACATGTATGGAGGTCAGAGAACAGCTTTCTGGAGTTAGTTAACTCCTTTCACTGTCAGTCCTGGGGATCAGACTCATGCCATGAAGGCTTTACCCTCTGTTATAGTTAAGATTTTATTACTCTGAGAAAAGTACTGTGAACAAAGACAACCTGAAGAGGGAAGGATTTTTGTCTTACAGGCTATAAATCTATCATTGCGGGAAGCTAAGATGGGAAATCCTGGCAGGAACCTGGCGGCAGGAACTGAAGCATGCGCCATGGGGGAGTGCTGCTTACTGGCTTGCTCCTGATGGCTTGTTCAGTTTGCCTTCTTACAGAACCCAGGATCAACCATTCATGGGCTGCTGGGCCCTCCTATATCAACAATTAATTTAAAAAAATGCCCCCAAAATTTTTTTCAGAGGGTGTATTTCCATTGTTGTTTTCTCTTGCCAGGTGATTACAGCTTGTGTCAAGTTAACACAAGATTAGAAAGCACACACTCTCAGCCATTGGTCATTTATTTTTTACAGAGCTGGAGATAGAACCCACAGTCTATCATTGTAGGCATGCTCCACATCACTGGCCACATCCTTTACCCTATGAAAATCTTAAACAGATGACCTTAGCAAGGTCTGGCCAGGTGCACCTGCACCTTCCAGAGCTTAGGAAGTTGTAGGATACCTGTAATTCCCTGTGACCTGGGGAACATTTTGTAGTCTTATACTCAGATATGGTATTTGGCACATATTAAAGGAATGAGCCTGAAAGATAGTCAGGAAAAGCAGTGTTTTCTATGGCACAGGCCCTTGGAAAAACCCGGTGCCTAACAATGTGAAATGGGTTTAGCCATCACAGACTGAGAATAAACGAAGAGCCCCCCACTCATTGATCTGGATGCATTACCAAAGGTACATCGACTAAAAGGTGTGAATAATTTGTGCCCAACTATTGCTTTGTAAATAAAAATTATGCAGGGTGTCATACGCTGCATCAGGTGGATGTCAGTGTGTTGGTTGATGAAGATTCAGGAGAGGGAACTGTTTAGAAATTGCTTCAGCTTTGATAGCAGGTGGGCAGCAATATCTGATCCAGCAGGAGCAGTAGGGCAGAGCCTACTACATTGTACAAGTTCCGGGGCAAAAGCCAAACCCCAGTTGCAATTAGAGCCAGAAGGAAACATGAACATGATCAGGATTTTTCTTCACTCTTCTTGTTCTATTTGTGCCATGTTCCCTCCAACACTGAGGAAGGGAAAGAGGAGACAGAGGATCAAAGACCTGATCAAAGACCCTCCCAGGAAGAGGAGACAGAGCTCCCATTATCGAAGACCCTCCCAGTTTAGTTTCGACAGGCTTGTGCTTTCTCTTATTGAGTTGACAGTTTCTTTCTTGATTGGTCCTTATATATCACTTCATTTACATATATACACTCAGCCAATCAGAGCCTGAAGAGCTTATATAGACCAATGGGAGGTCAGCTAGTGGCTGCCTTCCTGCTCTGGCTGGGGTCCAGCCTCTACTGTGCTGCTTCTGTCTCTGAGATGCACCACTCTTGCTACATGTGGACAATCTTGCTTAGATTCCACCACTCCTCTAAGATCCTATACTCATGCTTTGCAAGACGCTTGCTTTTGACTCCTGTGGAGAGAACTCATTCCCGCTGTTAGGAACCAATCATTCCTACTTCCAAAACATGCCAGGAACTGACAAACTGGGGACCTAGCAGAGGCAGGAAACTCTCACTCCTGTCTTGGGGGCAAACACACCAGCTTTGCTTTCCAGACCTGCCACCTAGATTCATTCTTCAAAGACCTGCTCTCAGTCAGTGTCTCAAGAGCTCAGAACTATAACAGTTGCCAGGACCCCTGAGGTGGCATCTGTAGGCTAATGAGGAATTTTCAGACATGGCATTTGCAGCTCCTCTTGATTGACATCTGACCTAGTTTGCTCTCTATTGTTGTGATAAAACAATAGGATCAAAGGAACTTGAAAAGGAAAGGCTTCATTTTGGTATGCTTTTTAACTTATAGATTATAGTCTATCATGTAGGGAAGTCAAAGTGGGAAATCAGAGGAAGAACCTGGAGGCAGACATGGGGGAATGCTGCTTACTAGATTTCTTTCCATAGTTTGTTCATCCTGCTTTTTTAATGCAATCTAGGACTACCTGCCCAGGGATGCCACCACCCACAGTGACCTGGGCCCTCTCACACCAATTATTAGTTAAGAAAATGTCATAAAGTCTTGCCCACAGGCCAATATTATGGAGGTATTTTCTCAATTGAACTTTCCTCTTCTCAGACTAGTCTTGCCCATGTCAAGTTGAAAAAAAAATACTAACCAGCACAATTGACCCTCTATCAATTTGACACAAACACATCATTGTTAAATGTGAGCATTTTCTTTCTTATTTGAATATTTTCCCAACTTCTCAAATGCCCACTGTCTTTAAGAGTTCAGTCTCTTTAGAAAATCTAAAGTTCCTAATCTCTAAACTTCCAAATATCTCAACTGTGGGCTTCTGAAAAATAAAAATAAGTTACACATATTTTGTCCCAAGAAGGAAGGACCAGGGAATAGCTACAATTAAATCAGAGCAAAATAAAAATTCAGCAGTATAGAAGGTTTGTTGCCTGATGTGTAGGGACCATTCACAATAATCTGGGCTCCAAAGGGTCTGGGGAGTCCCCCTTCAATGTCTTTGCCAGCTGAAACACACACAGCTTATCTTGTAGGCTCCATACCTGCTACTGTCCTTGATGATTGTCTGATGGCCCCGGGGTCTCCAATATGCTGGGGTCTCCACTGCAACTGATGCTGTACCTTCACCAATAGTCTTTCTTGTTTTCCCACAGTGCCAAGTCTTAGCTACTCTCCACAACCCCTTAAATCCTGCGTGTTTCATCCTGCTACATCAGTACAGTGTGAGAGATTTTACACATTTACACACTCAGTTACCAGCATGAGATTCACTTTGGCTCCCTTCAGACCACAGCTTCTATGTGCTGACCTTGAGGAAGTACTTCCCAGAAGATTTTGCCTCAATGATTATTGTCTCTTCTCGATCATAGTTGACTATTGAGCTTCAACTGACCAGAAACCACAGATTTTTAAGAAGAAATACACACTAGTGGTCGTGATAGATTCTTTGAAGGACTCTAAAACTTCTGAACTATACAAGCCAGGCTATCATTATCTGTACTGCCATCCATCAGTATTACTATACAAGTTATCACAGCAGATCATTTGGCTCTGAACACTCAATAGATGTCCCAGCCCAAAGTTTCAATCACTTTCACTATCTTCCCCAAGACCACATGGTCAGGTCCATCACAGCAATACCCTACTTCTGTTACCAGTTTCTGTCCTAGTTTTGTTTCTATTGTTTTGATAAAATGCCGTAGCATAAAGAAACTTGGAGAAGAATGAGCTTATTTGGCTTACAGATGATAGCCCATCATGCAGGAAAGTCAAGGCAGGAGATCAGGGCAGGAATCTGGAGTCAGGAACTGAAGCAGAGACCACTGAAGAATTCTGCTGACTGGCTTACTTTCCACACTATCATTCATCTACTTCTGTTATACCTCTAAGGGTTAACTGCCCAGAGGTATTACTGACAACATGGACTAGGTCCTCCCACATTAACCATTAATCAAAAAATTGTTCTACAAGGTTGCCTGCAGTCTAATCTTAATGGTCTTATGAAGGTATCCTCTCAAATGAGATTCTTCCCAGGTGACCTTCACCTGTGTCAAAGTGACAAAAACCTAAGCAGCATAGCACCCTCTGCTAGGAGTCTCAGAGGCCCACCCTTCCACTTGACTTGTTACTCCCTTGTAAGTTAAATGTCCTCCTTTCTTACTCATTCTTCAGGATGTGTCTACTCTACTCTTTGTCCTATTAAGATGAGAACCCATGATAAGATAATAAACTCTCTCAGTGTCACAAGACAGAAAGGGGGCATTTCAAAAGGCATAATAAATCATGGAGAACTTGATATAATTATGAAATGGAGGATTAGCATGCATTTCTGTTGTGGCCCTAGGTCACCGATTTCTTGACTCTTTATTTATGGATAACATTTGCTCTCTCAGTTTTTCATATTCCAAGATGCCTGATGGCTCCAGAAACCCCATTTCTAATTCTAAGTCAGTATCAAGAAAAAGTGAAAACTGACAGAAGAATGCTACCCTCGTTTTAAGGTTATTTACATCATTCATTCTCATTAGTCTCCCACATTGTGATTTAGGTCTCTCAGACCAGAACTAGCCATGAAGAAAGATGAAGGATCGGTATCTTGGGGGAGGGTGCCTGTTCTTTGATTTTATGTATGTTTAGTTACCCAGGAGGAGAGGAAATGGCTAAAGTGGATGGCAGGCATTGCCAGTTTTATTTTTGAGGTGGAAAGGGACTGGGCACGGTGGGACATCAGCTGGAGCTGTACTCCCATTCCTGGAATACCAGAGAACATACACCCTGTCACCACAAATAACAAGAAGAGGCTGGAACTGAATCTCTAACCATGCCTTATTCAGATTCTGTGCTCTGAATTCAACACCTACTGTCTCTGCATGCAACCCATCTCCAGCCAGCAGAGGAAGTGGGTAGGGAAGAGAACAAAAGCTATCAGTCATGCCAGAGCCCACTCTGGGCCTTCTCCTCAGGAGGTCAGCTTCAGTGCTGAGCTTTTCTTTTTCTGTCTCCTGAATTCCTCCCACATTCCCCGGATGTCTGAGCTGAAGACACTTCCTAGAACACTGAGGATAGTTAACATCTGCCAGGGTCAACTCTGTACACTTCCAGGGTCACCTGGGGTGAGTGGGAGTGACTCAGAAAAAAATAAGTCATGGACTGTGCATACAAGGTAAGCTGTCCATAAGATGTTTGTACAGTCCCCTTTCTAAATGAGAGCACAGAGGTATCTTTATATCACAAAATAGGAAAGTGCCTCTATCATTTCTGTCTACAACCTTTTCCTCAAATATCATCATAGAAATAGATTTGAGTGATTTGGAAGTGTTTAATATTTTGTTTTTATGTTTATGTATGTGTTGGGGGGGTGTTTTGTGGTGTGGTGTTGTGTGGGGGGTATGTGTGTATATGTGGCATATATGGTGTGTGTGTGTGTGTGTGTGTGTGTGTGTGTGTGTGTGTGTGTGGTGTGGTGAGTGCATGTGTGTGGTGTGTGGTGTGTGGTGTGTGTATTGCCTGCAGAGGCCGGAAGAGAGGATCCAGTCTCCTGGACAGGTGGTTGAGAGCCTCCTGCCATTGTATTGGGGGCTGAACTGGGGTTGTCTATAAGAGCAGTGCACACACTTAACAGCTAAGCCATCTCTCCAGATTCTTGATATTTTTTTTAAGTAGTAGGGAAGAGTGCTCTTCACAGGGCTTAGCATCTGGTTTTATTTGTTTCGGCCACTTAGACAGAGCCTGAACATTATAGGGAATGTGTCTGGTGCTTGATTCCTGCTAACAATATGGACTGTTTCAGTAATTTATAACCATTTAAAATAGCAACTAATTATTGAAAGTACCTCCCCTCCACTACACAATTCTAGCTGTCAACTTTTTCTAACTAAACCCACCTAGCCCTGCAGCTTCACCAGTGGTAAGTTTGCTTTCATCCTTGTGACAGCCCCCTCCCTGCTCATGGCTCCTCCTGTTCCTCCTCAAGCAAGACTTCCATTCTCCACCACCATCACTCTCTTGATGAAGCTGATCCATACACTGCTGCTGAGCCCCTCTGAATCTTTGCCACTTACCTGCATGGAAGTCCTGAGCAGCTATGGCCTGGCTGTTTCAGGCCATGCTGGTATTCCTCCTAGGCACAAGGGACCTAGCAGCTTATATGATTTGATCTTTGCCCTTCCCAACCCAAAGCAGAATGGGGCAGCTGTCCCTTGAGCCACGGAAGGTCTGCTGCTAACTCAGGGAGACTTCTCATTTAAGAGCTTGGGGTAGATCCTGAATAAGCTGGTCAGGGGAAGAAGAGGCACTTGTGCTAATGCTGAGGAGAGCAGTGTTTGGTGTCTCTTGGGTAACACCAAGGTGTCACAGGCCCTCCCTATTCTGCAGTATACTGGACCCTGGCATCTGTTTCATCTGTGTCCATTCATTATCTGTCTCTTTATCGACCGTACTTCCCAGGATCTGCTGACTAGCTGTGCATTACGCCTTCCTGCCAAAGGCGCTCTTGATTTCTGACTCTTAAATCATTTCTAAACATGTCTCCCACCACCCCTTCTGTGTTCTGTGCATCCTAAGGAGAAGTTGGTTTCAAGAGATGGAAGGTGGAATAGTACAGATGGCACCTGCACCATCCGGGTACCATCCGGTAATGTACCACATACAAAGGACCCTTCTCGAGGTCCCTGCACACACACAGACAATAAGAGAATGGACAAGACAGGGGAGTCTTCGTGGAATGACCTCTGCAGTGCCTCATAGAAAATCTCATCTGTTCGCCCCAAGAAAGGGGTTCCAAAGGCAGACATTGGGAAATCAACAGCGGTGTGTAAGTAGGCTGGTGGTAGATAAGGAACCCAGGGAATTTAAATGCTCTGCAGTCCCCTCCCCTGCCCAGCTCCCTTATAGCCACCAAAAAGTAAATCACTAGTCTTCCAGTGAACGAGTTCAGTATTAATAAGATAAAACTGTATTTGGAATAACTGGCACTTTGATGAATGTGCCAGGAGGATGGGATGGGATGTTTTTGATGGATAATATTTTGGGTTGCCTCAGGTTCCATTTAATTGTCCCTCCTTCGTTCTCAGCTTTAGTTAAGTGAAATGGAAAACCTCGGTAATGCTGGAATTTATCTTTCAGACGGCAGATGCACAGCTTAATTGTCAATCGGGCTGACAGAGCTCAGCAGTGAGCCGGGCAGAATGGGTACGGGCCCGGTTCCTGGAACCCCATTTTCTCTGATCCTCTGAACCATGTGCCCACAGAGGCAGAAGAGTGACCTCCCAGTGGACTAGCTTTCTCTCCTAGAAAAGGTGCTAGATACTCAAGATGCCTCCCTGGAAGATGTGTCTCTAGCTTCACACCACATTTGTTCCTACATCAACACCCCCCCCCAATCTCCCTCTACACTGAGAGCAGGCAGGTTGGTAGGAGCAGTATACCTAGAGCTCACCTGTGGGACTTCAGGAACTCTTTTCTCTTCAGTCTTCCCGAGCAACTAGCTGTTGCCCTGATTCCATATCCAACCTTCATTGGGGCTGATTTTTCCCACCCCATGCATGAATGAGAATGCCCTCAGTCCTCAGAGACTTGCTCCAGACCCTCCAGAGCCTCATCTCCCTCCTTGGTGGCTGCCACAGCTGTTTCTAATTCAAGCTGCCATTGTCTGTTTCCTTGTGTCTGCCTAAATGGGAAGTCCATCCCCCCCTACCATCTGCGTATCTTATAGACTGTGACAACTGACCATGTGACTAGCCCTAGAAATAAGCACCTACTAAGGGACCAGGAGAGTGAACAGCCTGCAGCCCAGGGAAGAAGCCCCAAACCTTCTTAAAGGAAGAAAGGAAGTCAGAACTGTTTGCCAACAGTCAGATGGGGCTTGGATAGAGAGGCAGAGGATGAAAACAAGAAAAGTCTGTTATCTATAAACTGGGAAATAGATTCACCTCCTCCCAAAATTCCAATGCATTCACATTTGTTTAATTTGACTAAGAGTATCTTAAATTCACCTGACAAAACATGTGCCTGTGACAATCAAAACAGTTCTTGCCTGAGAGCCTTGAGAGCTGTGTGTAGAAAAGGCCGCAGAAGGGGGAACTGTCCAGGCAGGGGCCAGAGATGGATGCTGGGGGAGGCACAGGCAAGGGTAGTGGGTGCTGCGCCCTGTGAAGGGGAGACTTGGAATACATGGTGCAGACTTTGCGGCTATGAGCATGGATGCAAGTCTGGCCGTGCTTCTAATCAGTCACTCAGGAACCAGTGTTCACGTTAAACATCAACTGTGATATGGTAACAGAATCAAATCTGCAAAGGAAGCTGGGGTTAGTTATAACTGTGGTTTGGACAAGTGTTGACAAGCAACATTGGCAACTAGGAAGCTATCAAAAATCACAGCAGGAAATGGTTACTCCGGTTGAACAAATGTCTGGCCAAAAGGCCAGCCCCCTACCAGTTCCTGGGATGGATGATTAGGGGCTTGTTTAGAGCTGTATCTGTTGTACCATACTAGTGCTTTCCAAACTGATTTTTTAAAAAGAGAAATAATTTAAAACAGCTCTAGCATGGCACATGGATAGAAACTTAGAAAATCCCTAAATGGCCAAAATGCATATGCAAATTTCCAGTCTCAGGAAGACAGAAAATGCAATTTCTATTGATAAAAAGAAACCTATTTCCAAGGGAGGCAAGAAACGAGGGTATGCTGGAGCTGCAGTGGGCGCTGTAACTAACGCTGGAAGAGCTCTCTGCAAATGCTTGTTCGTGCTAGGAGTAACTAAAACCATGGATCCAGCCTTCTCATGCTGAACACCCACCCCTTTGGGAACAGGGATTTTTCAACCCAGAGGAAGGTGGCTGGATCAGCCACTGGAGTCCCAGAAGCCACACAGTTGTGTGAAGTTGAGCTCTGAGAAATGTGTGTATGACTCTGGCTTAACTACATGAAGGTAGAGACTCAAAACTATACGCATAATAAAAGCACAAAATCGCACTCCATCAAGTGTAGGTTTATGAAATGCTCTTGTTTAGTAGAGCTCCTCTGTGTGTGTGTGTGTGTGTGTGTGTGTGTGTGTGTGTGTGTGTGTGTGTGTGTGTGTGTGTGTGTGTTAGATGCTGATACCTCATGGCAGTGCAATCTTCAGGCTCTTCTGCAACCTTCTGCCCTCTTCCTCCACTTTCACTGGTCTTCCTGACTGTAAACTATACCACCTCTCTGAGCATGACCTCTCATGTCTGTCTGAGTCCCCAATGTGCACCCTATGCTTCATTCTGGAATTTGATCTCTGGTGAGTGCATACTGAGTAAAGCTCAGGGAGCCTCAGTGCAAAGATGAACTCAGAAGGGGACAGGACGTGGTCAGAGTTCAGATCGCTTGTGTGGGCCCAGTGTCACACCTCACTTCTGTGCTCTGGGGGGAAAACAAGATATGTGTCAATGGGAAGCTGGCTCTCAGTGCTCTACTCTGCCCCTGGGCTCACCACTCCAGAACCAACACTTTCTTATTCTATAACATGATTGATTCTGCCACTGGTCCTTCCTCTGTAGTCACTCTGACATGGATGAAAGACACAGCATTTCAGACCCCATACCGTAGGTGACAGATCCCAAGTCAGGGCCCAGAAGGCAGAGTCGTTGCATCTCCAGGATGTCAGGCATGAGCTCCTTCTCCAGCACCATGCCACCATATCCCATCATTGATGATAATGGACTAAACCTCTGAAACAGTAAGCCCAGTTAAATGCTTTCCTTTATAAAAGTTGTCATGAACATGATGTTTCTTCACAGCAATAGAAACCCTAACCAAGACACCTACCATCTCTTTCACATCTGAGACATGAACCATAGCAATCAAAAATGTCCATACTTGGAGTGACAGATAACAAAGTCAGTGTCAGTCCCCCCAGACCCGGAAGCTCCAAGGTACAAGGTCCTTATCCAAGGTATCCAAGGGTCCTTATCCAAGAGGTTACAGGGACTGTGGATAACGTTCAGGGACAGATGTTTGCTTAGCTTAGCAGGTGCCTGCCCCCTCGATACTTTACATGGAACTCTATGCCTTCTCCATTCTGTCTGAAGTGACCTTAATTTTTCACTTTAAAAAAATTCATTTTCAAAGAATGAAACCAAATCCTGGTTGGTCAGGTAGAGGGCCAGTTATGAGCCCCATAAAGGAGATCTTCTCATCATTATCATCAGCTAGGCCAGGTTCCACCCTCCACAGCTGTGCCGTCTGCCTTCCCTGAGGTATCACAGAGCTAAAGCTCTAGCTGTGACAGGCACAGGGCAGACTGTGGGCAGGCAGGGCAGTGTGTAAGGGCATGAGGCCAGAGTGAGTGCTGGACAGGAAATACAGAATAGCATTGGGTCACATGTCCAGGGTGCCTGAGAACAGGATGCTGTGTGATTTGGAAGGCCCTCCAACCATTTGTCTGTGATTAGCTGTTGGGTTCAAGCCCATGAACTCCTGCCCCCAACGCTGTCCCTGGCTAGGACCCACAGCATCTGCTTCATCTCTAGGAGACCATAGTGTCCTGCACAGCCAGGCTCCTGCTTCCCACTGCTCAGCTGCTCTTTGGCTGTGTTCTGCTTGGATCTCCACCATAAAATACACCCCAGGTGCATGGAGTTCACAGGTATCATCTGGGACAAAGCAGGGATGCAGCAGCATAACAATAGCAGGGTATGTCCCTGTGCGTACTTTCTTCATTACAGAAAATACAGACCTACAGAACCCAGCACCAGCAAGGAAACAAATCAGGTCATGGTACTTTAGACAGTGTGGACTTGGTGGAGACGCCTATCTTAAATAGATCTGTAGTTCTGTGCCATAATGAAGACTAGATAAACTCATATGTGGGATGAAGTTGTGTGAGTATGCCCAGAAGATATCTGTTATCAGCTAGGTGCTAAGGGTATTGTTCCTTATCATAATCACCATCACATGACACCATTATAAAGTAGCACCATCACTACCACCACCACCATTACCATCATTGTCAACACAATTGCCAATATCATCATCGTTACCATCACTACCAACATCATCACCATCATCATCACTGCCATCAATGTCACTACTATCATTGCTATCATCACCACCGTCACTGCCACACTGCCACCACCACTATCAATACCACCACCAATGGCATCAATAACATTACCATCACCACCATCATTATCATCATCATTCTCACCACCACCACCATTGCCATCACTGTCACCCAGACACCTCCAAGAAGAAAGTTCATCCATGGATTCCCTTGGTAGGAAGTACTTTCAGATTGTCACTGCATATAGCTTGGGTAAAGGCCTATCTCTTGAAAGCATAGAAAATCTGTAATCTGGGTTTCATTTTTTCACTTGTAGAAATCACGTCTCCTCCCTACCTTTTGAGTGTCATGAGCATCCGAAAGTCAATAGCCAAATGGCTCTAAGAGGATTGCACAAATTACAGAGGACCTGAGGAAGGTTTTCTGCAGTCACCCTGGGAGACCCACAGGAGGTTCCCAGACTGTGTTCAGACACATTGGAGAGGTCAGGGGCAGCCACATCTGGGTACCATCGGTGTATCTAGGGGAAAAAGATGTACCACACCTGTAGTCCCCAGTGGCTAGATATCCAGCTGCCAACCTCAGCCCACAGCAAGTATTCAGAACAATTACCTTCACCCCACCCCTGGATTTCTAAGAACTAGCTCTCATGGTCCCTGCAGAAGCAGCCAGGTCTCTGCCACTGTCTCTCTTTACCAAGTGTTTATGAATGAGTTGCTTCTGGCTTCCCACCTGTCCTAGTTTGCTTTTGGTTGCTATGATAAACACCATGGTAAAAAGCAACTTGATGGGGCGGGAGGAGGTTGGTTTGGGTTACACATCATAGTCACACTCCATCACTAATGAAGGGCAGGGCAGGAGCTCAAGGCAGGAACCTGGAGGCAGTAGTTGAAGCAGAAATCCTGGGGGCATGCTGCTTACTGACTTGTTCCTTGTGATATACACAGTCTGGTTTCTTATATAACCTAAGACCACCTGCCTGGAGGTGGCATCATTCATAGTGAGTTAGGCCTTCTAAATTATCACCAGCCAAGAAAATGCCTCATAAAAACAGTGGAGCGAGCCCTGGTGCTGTGAGTATGGGTGAGACAGGCTCAAGGGCATGAGAGCAGGAGAACTAGCTCCGCTCCTCGCTACCTGCTGCAGTGGGTGAGCCTGCCAGGGCAAAGAAGGAGAGCTCACGCTGGTGGTAGTGGTGAAGGAAAGCTGGCAGGTTGACCAACCTAATTACCACCCAGGCCCAGAACCAGGGCTATGAGTTGGCCCACCCCCAACACCCACTTCATCTATAAACTGCTGGAGCATGCGAAGGAGCTGGACCTGCAAATTCAATGCTGCAGGACAACAATACAATATCCTAGAGGAGTCCCAGTGAGGGCCCAGTGTCAAGGGTTTGGCAGAATCCAGAGGCCTCAAACCAGACCAATAACTCATTGCAAAGAACACTCACAAGTAAAGATGTATGTACTAGAGGGTATCTGTGTGACTCACTATGTCACGCCAAGACTTTTTTTTTTTTAATTTTATTTTATTTTGAGAGGAGGTTGCAAGGGAAGATATGAAAAGTCAGGGAGATGAATGGGACTGGGATGCATAATGTGAAATCCACAAAGAATCAATAATATATATTTATATAATATATATGTATATATACATATATGTATGAGTATGTGTATGCATATGCATATATAAGAAAGAAAGAAAAGAAGGAAGGAAGGAATGAAGGAAGGAAGGACAGACAGAAGGAAGGAAGGAAGGAAGGAAGGAAGGAAGGAAGGAAGGAAGGACAGAAGGAAGGACGGAAGGAAAGAAGGAAGGACGGAAGGAAGGACAGACGGACGGACAGAAGGAAGGAAGGAAGGAAGGACGGAAGGAAGGACGGATGGGAGGGAGGGAGGGAGGGAGGGAGGGAGGGAGGAAGGAAGGAAGGAAGGGAGGAAGGAAGGAAGGAAGGAAGGAAGGAAGGAAGGAAGGAAGGAAAAGTGCCTGAGAAAAGCATAGCAGCAGAGCCCCTTTTGATGACAGGATGTTGATATCCTCCTCCACTCCTTAGCATCTAACTGCACCTGCCACAGATGCCTCGGAACTCCTTTTCCCTTTTAGTCGTGAGAAAGATGAGGACCACAGTGCTGAGCTCCATCTATGGCCTCCACATCCTACTATGGTCTGTTTGTAGCTGTTCTCACAGAACCCATATGACCTCTAAGTCCTTTGAGGTGAATATATACTGGGAAAATATTTGTAGCAACACAGCCAATCTTCAACACATGTTCATCCTATGGCTGCCAACTTCTCCAGGGGCTGTGTGCCTATCTTGTCAGGGGATCACCATTGTGACTGTGTGCCTTATGATCAGAGGGTGTGTTTGGCCCAGGAAAGGGAGGTCCATTGTACATAGTAACTGTGGGTATCAGGAAAGCACTGTGCCGTTGATGATATGGCCCAGAGGGCCAAGGGTCTCTACTATCCAGAGGCCTGTGGTGGAAAGATTTAGATGTGCAGTGGCAGAGTGGCAAGGAACATTGAATCCACACAGAGGTGACGACAAAGATACCCTACAACAGAAGCAGGAAAGAGGCTGAGGCCTGAGAGCAATGACCTGAGGAGACGAGAGCACAGGTAACTGGGATACCCTGCAAGGAAGACTTCTGGTCCTAGACACTCCTATTCTTCCACAGGGAATGTCCGGGGATAGAATACACTACTGGCAGGTCTCTGGGGAGTGGCAAATTGGGTGCCCTCTGGGCTCAGTGGGCTCTGATCCCACAGGGCAGGACTGTCCCTGCCTGCTATGTGGTAGCTCCAGTCCTAGCTGAAGCCTGTCATCAGTCACTTGACCCATGGAGAGACTGCAAGACATCACAGTGTGAGGATGCTAAGTGGTTTCTAGTTGTGTAGTCTCTCTCTGGAAGATGGCGTCTCAGGACCTCACCCTGGCCTGTACTTCCAGGCAAGGCCCACCTAGGTTAATGGACTCCAACAGTCATTGTCTGAAACCTTCTTTTGAGTTGACCCTTTACACTATGTGTATGTCAAAGAAAGCCTTTAATAACTCACTCTGAGCCTCAGGAGTGTCTGTGACCCCACCACTAATCCCGGGTCTCCACAATTGGCTGAAGGCTCTAAGAGCTTTTAATGCTTCTGGATCTGACAGTTTTAATTATTTCCCCTGCGCCATTATTGATCGGCAAGTCAAGCTGACTTTGAAGGCCTTTGTCAATACCCACTGCCAATGCCAGCATCCACCACTTCTTGGTGGTGATAGGGATCTGCCTGTGTCTTCTGCACCAGGAATCTTGAGGGTCTAGGTAAGGCATGTGGCACCTGCACGTGCTTCTTGGAAGCCCCACCCTGGCAGGAACATTGTCTTTTCTGAATAGCATTTACCATCCCTCCTAAGTATGAGAGGCCCTGTGAAGTCACCTTCTGAGTGATGAATTCCTCACAGGAAGACACAGTAGGTTGTGGTGGCTCTGCTGAGCACAGGGCAGGGACAATCATCTAGTCACCACTTGCTTGGGGAGGCTGGCAAGAGTTCTTTCTCTTGAAGAGTCCCTGGGGAAACTCACAGGCCACATTAGAGGCAACCATGATAGATGACCTCAAAGGCAGAAAGAAAATTCAGGTGCCACTGGAAATTGTCATGCTTCACTAATAATACTCCTGCCCCAGGTCTCCTCTCTCTTTGGTTTTCTCCATCCCTCTTGCCCTCTCCCCCTCTTCCCCTCTCCTCACAAATACTTTGCCTCTACTCTCTCTGCTTCCATAGTGACCAGCAGAGATGCTCCCTGGGTCACTAGCCACTTCCTTCCTTATGGACACTGAGGCCCATTTGACTGATGAACATCCTGTAAAGGTGGCCTTTGGGGCCGTTTCTTGTATCTTGGAGCATAAATACAGGTCCATACTTCTTTTCCAAAGTCATGATTGGAACAAAAACAAAGGGAAATTTCTGAGATGGCCATATGTCCTTTCAAAAAGCGTAGGCCCCCATGGCATCCTCACTGAAGGACAGGATCCTGGCCCACACCCTTTATAAAGACTGTACTCTTTCATTGCTCTGGCTGCTTCACTCACACAATCTTTATTTTAGCTCCCTTTTCTGGCCCCCAGTGGCATTCTTAGCATGTCTGAGGCTGTATTACACCCCCTGGGCTTCCTGCTCATGGTCGTGTTTTGTCCTGCTCTCTTTCCCTTGTCTTTATTGGCACAAATCAGCTTCCTGTGTCCCATATATTGCATTTTCTTTCTCTGCTACATCTGTTTGCATGACTTACAATGACGTGTTTTATCAAATGTGTCAATTTGCCCCCAACACCTGGATTGTAGCTGTTGCTTAGAGCATGGATTTTTGTTTTAAACTTTCGACCGATGGTGCTTTTCTGTCTTCACCTGCCATCAGACTGCAGTGACCTCAAAATGGTTTATTAGATCTGTCAAATCAAGGGTGTTTTGGAGGCCAACCTTATCATATGTCAAATATCACTTGTTCATGGGGCCCTGTCTGGATTTTATTCTTTTGCTCTGGCAGCTTCTGTGTGAGACCCTTCTCTTCTGAGTGCAATGACCAGACACTCACTGGCAGCTATCTTGGTTGTTCTTTAAGCCATCATGGGCAGGATTGTTGCTTTCCTACCTCAAATAGGCTGAGATTGTTAAATTGAGATCTTGGTTGAAATTGCCTGGAGCCTACAAAGTCATTTGGGAAAAATATTCATGCTCATATGGCACGATGCTTGATGCTTAATTCCAGTCAACTTGACTGTAATGGGGACCACGTGGAGAGTTGGCCATGCATTGCTTCTGGGCATTTCTACATGCAAGTATGTGTAATACCTATGTGGCCACAAGAGGATGCCAGATTCCCTGGAGTTGGAGTTATAGGTGGTTGTGAAGCACCAGATGTAGGTACTAAGAACAGTACTTAGTTCATCTGCAAGAAAACCAAGGACTCCTCACCCCTAAGCCATCTCTCCAGCCCCAGAGTTTATTGTTAGCTGTGGCCAAATGCAGTTCAATGGACCACTAACATTTGTTTAACATGTGATGCTCTGCTCCTGTGGTCAGCCCCCATGCTCCCCTTCTGGTCCCCCCCCCATTAGAGCCTACTTCATCTTGCATTGATGGGTGTTGTACTAGTCTCCCTTCCACAGAGAACCACAATAACCTTAGGGGCATCTCCCACTCACTTAAGATAGAAACTTAACGGTTTCTATCTTTTGCAGATTTCATCTCTAGGGCTCAAGAGGCTATGTGAACCACTATCCTGGAGGTTTGACCTTGTGGGTGACAGACAGTAGAGAAATGTGTGGGTTGTGCAGCAACGACCGAAGGCAGAGGCACATGTTGAGGATGGGAGCCTTCTGTGTCAGGCAGTAAAATAGAGCTCACACTGAATGTTAAGCAGGAAGTTTAGGCCCATCAGTGGTAGGGTCACACAACCACATAAAAAAGAATATTGATGTTATTAACTCGTTAAAACTTTAGAGTTGAAGTGCATTTAGCCCTAGGAATGCCTTTTGTCTATCGGCATGCTAACAGGCTTATTTTCCCCATGATCAGTTAAGGCGGGTGAATAGATTTCCCAACACTGAGACACCGTTGTGTTTCTGAGATAAAAACCTTTGGCTGGTGATGTATTGGTTTTTTAAGTACCTTGTCGAAATAGTTTCTATCTTTTGTGGAGGTTCTAAAAGCTTTAGACTTGGAGGTAAGAGGCTCGGGAGAGCACCCTGCCCACCTGCCACCTGCTGTCACAGAGAGCTCAGGCTGCCTTATTTTGTCTTACTTTGTTTCCTTCAGGCAATTCCTGGTCATGTTTTCTAAAACATGCCTTCATCTGGCATTTAAACTTCATTATTACGTATTCCATATTGTTTTCGTATGATTATTGTTACTTCTTTTTTTATATTTAGTGGGCCTGTTCGTATTTTTAAAAGAAACATTTGTCTTTTTTAATCTTCTACTCCTTTTTTTGGTTTAGTTTCTCAGCTTTTTCGAGATAAGACTGGCATGTTGGCATAATATATACTACATCTAATGTGTCACAATTTGAGGCATTATAATGCATGCAATGAGACCACCATACACAGAAGCCTATCATCTTCCACCACCTTTGTCTTCCCAGCCCCCCGCATCTCATACACCTTGCCCAGGAACCCCACAGCAGGCCACCAGGAACCAGATCTCTGTCACTGTGCCTGTGACTGCAGTTTCACTTAAGTGGGACCAGACTGTCCTCTTATGTCCTCTGTTAGTGTGAGGACTTCCATGCACCTGTACTGCAGACTGAATGGATGGTCAGTCTTTTTTGTTGAATAATATTCACTGAGTGGTCAGTTAGCCATTGAAGGACATATGTGTTGTTCAGTGTTGTCTTCTTTCCCATACAAGTCTTTGGGGGAGTTACCTGTTCTCCTGTGAATACCTGAGAGTCAGGAGATCATCCCACACAGTAGGTTCCATGTTTAGCTTTCCAGGTCCTAGACCATCTGCCCCATTTCAAGGCCAGAAAGGAGCATCAGATGCCCCAGGACTGGAGTTACAAATGGTTCTGAGCTGCCACGTGGGGGCTGGGAACCAAACCCAGCAACAAGTGCTCTTAACTACTGAGCCAACCTTCCAGCCTCCCCAAACACCATTCTTATCATGAGCCATTGGAAGCCCACCTCTGAAAGCAGCAGCTCAGGCCTGTGTCTGTCACCATTTGACTTTTCATGGCCAGTTTCACTTCAGGGCAAAAGTGCCACAGCCCTGAAAGTGGGTCCCTGGCATCCCCAACTTTGTTCTTTTCCCAAATGTTTTAACTATTTTCTTTCATTTTTACATGTACTTTAAAACCAGGTGAATAATCTCTTTAAATAAATGGGAGAAAAACAAATAAATTATTTTGTGTGGTAACATTTCCCAAGATTGCAGTGACTTACTAGATGAGTTTAGCAGAGTTTTTCTTTTTTGTTTGTTTGTTTGTTTTTATCTCAGCAGTATGCTCTCTCCAAGCCATGAACAAGCACATCTCCCATCTATGTGAAACTTAAGGCAATCTAGCAGCTTGCTTGCAGTAGCATCTCACCTGTCTTTTATCAAGATTATCTCCAGCCTCGTGCTATTTAAGTATTGCTGCTTTTTCATTGCGAGCTTGGAGGATACATCACTAATCCACTACTTGGTAAAAATGAAGCTGCTTCTCATGTATTGACATGTGACTGGCTGGGAATCACATATCAATTCCAGTGATGGCTTCGTGGGTTCCTGGGGATTTGCTACACAGAGTATCATGCAGTCTGATGACAACTTCGCTTATTCTTTTCCAACGCATATGCCTTCCTTTTCTGTGCCAAGTTGAACTGGCTCAAAATTCAAGTTCAGTGCTGAGATTAGTGGTGAGACAGATGTCTTTGCTTGCTCTCTGTCTCAGGGGATATGCCATGTACTTCTCTACTGCAGTGACGTCAGCTGGTTGGCTTCCTTATGCCTTTAGAAAGCTGGGGGAACACCATTCTGTTTCCAGATTTGTTTAGTCTTTTGGTGAATGAATGCTGGATTGTGTCAGGGACGTTTGCTACATTTTCTAAACTGATATTTTCCTGTGTTTCTCAGCCAGCAAATATGATGAATTGTGGTGATTGCTTCTCAAAGGTCAGCCAAATCTAGTAGTCTTGAGAAAAACTCACTGAAGCCTTCTCCTTGACTGGTATGTGTGTGTGCACATGCTTGTGTGTGTGTGTGTGTGTGTGTGTGTGTGTGTGTGTGTGTGTGTGTGTATGTGTGTGTGTGAGAGAGAGAGAGAGAGAGTAATTGTGTTCATATGGTGTGTGTGAATGATTGTGTGTGTATGTGTGTGATTGTATGTGTGTATATCTATGTGTGCATGTATGTGTGTATGCATGTATGAGTATACTTGTGTGGTTGTATGTGTATGTGTGTGTGAGTGATTTTGCATGTGTGCGTGATTTTGTGTGTGATTGTGTTTTCTCTCTCCACTTCTAAAATATAACAAGTAGAGACATTTTCTCTGATGTTGGTGATGAATCCCATGTCTATTGAATTAGTCTGGCTCATGGCTCACAAATTTTGCTGCTGTCTCCTCAAAGCTGGCATCCTCTATGATTCAGGGACTCCACTCCTAGATGCTCACCAAAAGCAAAGCACATTCTACCAGAAACCATATCCCACCAGTGCACTGAAGACACAGCCCAAAACAGCTGTGACTACTCAGCAATTAAAATTAAGAGACATGAAACTATAAAGACCCTCTGGAGAAATAGCAGGGACAAATCCCAATCACAAGAAGTTACAGGTGGCATGATTCTACTCTAGATCATTCCTAACAGGACAGCACAGCAGAATTGGAAGCTCTTAGGGAGGAGGATAGAGGGAGGTGGGAGGACTCCTTAGGAATGCTGTAAGCAACATGGGAACTAAATCCATATCAGTATTCTGTGGCCAGGTTCTTGTAGCTTTGAAGGTGTCACTGTGGACCAGCTCTATGGCATGTGGCTGGGGTTGCTCTACTATTACGCATCTGCCTCTCAGTCGACACTCCAAATAAAAGGCTCAGCTGCCAATGTCACCATCCCTTTCCTGCTCCCAAGGAGTGCATTTTGTTTCTTGGAGGACTTTTTTTTCTGTTTATCCCTGGCTGTCCTGGAACTAGCTCTGTAGATCAGAGTGCTAGTATTAAAGATGGGCACCACCTCCTCCTGGCTAGTCTTGGGAAACTTTCATATCTAGCTCTTCCTACTGCAGTATCAAGGACAAAACAAAAAAGAGATTTGAATACTTCAGCCAATGGTAAGTGGCCAGCCCAAAATTGATTCTTAGGGAACATCATAGAGGGGGAGACAGAAAGGATGAAGAGATGGCAGATGGGGAAGAGTGCTGTGAAATGCTGCCTTCTAGACATGACATGACTGTTAGTTATGGACTCACAGCAGCTATGGTTAACCCCAGAGCATTTGCATAAGACCCAGACTGTCAGTGGTCCAACATGGAATGGGGGAAGAGCTCATAAAGCCTCACACCTCCTCAGGCAGCTATTGGTAATTACTAGTTTCTGGGATAAGGGGAATCACATTCCTCAGTAGTGTAGCCACTGGTATGTTTCTCTTGCTCAAGTACAAACTGCCACCCCCACCATGCTCGGCCAAGAAATCACAATTAAAGGAAGTAGGTCACAAAGAAAAAGACAGGAGCACAGTAGGGGATAAGAGAGAGTGATGGGGGAGAATGATTGCATGTATATAAATGATTGTATGTATTTGTATGTATGGAATTGGAAGGAAGAAGAGGAAGACAGGCAGGCAGAAAGGCAGGCAGACAGGCAAGCAGGAAGGAAGGAGGGAAGGAAGGAAGGAGGAAAGGAAGGAAGGAGGAAAGGAAGGAAGGAAGGAAGGAAGGAAGGAAGGAAGGAAGGAAGGAAGGGAGGGAGGGAGGAAGGAGCAAGAGAGCCACCTGTAGCCAGGCAACTTCCCCCTTCAGTTTGGCTTCCTTTGTTGCTTTTGGCATTTTTCCTGCTACATATGACTGTGGATGTCCAGGAATCCTTGCCAGCCAAGAGTCACTAAACTTCCTCATTGGTCCATGCTCACATCCTCTACTGGGGCCAGTGCTGTTGATTTACTTGAAGAACCCCAGCTGAATTTTTCCTGTGGCCTCTGTTGCACATTTTTTTGGTCTTTTCATATCGCTCCACAAATCTCTGCACTCCAAGTATATTTTTTCAGTTTTCTTCTTTCTGTTGTTCCATTGATCCATTTTCAAGTTGATTTGATATGACACCACATACAGACAGTGATTAATATTTACCATTGGCTATTGGAAATAGCCTGTAATTTTTGGGAGGTGCCCATGTGACCCTTGTGACCAAAAACTCAAAAAATATGTAACCCATTTTTACTTGGTGACATATGGTGTCAAGTTGGGGCATTCTTTCCCTCATTATATGGTAAGTCTATTTAAATTCCTTTCACATATGTATATATTTTAGCAAGCTTCAACAGAATAGGTTTCCATATGCTTTTTCAAAAAGTTTTTGGTGTTAGTTGTCCCTTCTATATCCCCCCTTTATCCTGCCCTCCCACACTCTTTACACTTAATACTCCTGTTCCAATTTTCCCTTTACCCTTTTGTAACCCTGTATTCTATTTCCCCTTCCTTAGAAGATTCCCTCCCACCCTACAGTCCTTTGCTAGCTACCTAGCCTCTGTGGGTATTCTGAAAGAAATATACATTTCTAAAGCTTAGAAGTTAACACCTACAAATAAAAAATTCTATGTTTGTCTTTCTGTGTCTGGGTTACCACACTCAAAAGACTATGGTTCCCAACATCATCCATTTACCCCCAAAGTCCACAATTCCATTTTTCTTAACAGCTGAGTAATACTATGTTGTGTAAATTGCATCCTCATTATCTATTCATCAGTTGATGAACATCTGGATTGTTTGCAATCTCTGGCTACTATGAATAGAGCAGGCATGAACCTGGATGAGCAGGAACCTCTGTAATAGGATGCAGTCTTTTGAGTACTGTTGCTAAAGACACCACTTTAATTTTTTTAAAATTTTTTTTGTATTTAAAATTTGTAAAAAAAGTTTTAAATTATATTCATTTTTATGTGCATTTGTATTTTGCCTGCACGTATGTTTATGTGAAAGTGTTAGATTGTGGAGTTATATGCAGTGTGAGCTACCATAAGGGTAGTGGGACTTGAACACAGATCCTTTGGAAGAGCAGTCAATGATCTTAACCACTAAGCCATCTCTCCAGCCTCCAACACACCTAATATTTAGGTCATTGGAGAAATTGAGCTGGCGCTTAATTATAGGCTTTATATTGACTAGCCTTCATGGTGCCAAAAGGTACCATATAGGCTACCAGATGAGAAAGGCCATCATCAATTTCACTCAGCTACAAACTCTATGAGCCACTATAGAGACACACCTGAAAGAAATAACCACCCACTGGTACAATGAAATTAAGGCCAGCTCCTTGAGATGGAGTCCATGTCTCATACTATTAATAAGGACAAGAACATGAGTCTAGATAGGTCATGGGCCTCAGCAAAACCTAATGCTATTATTCTACTAAGACACATAGCAATAAATAACTCCTAATGGAATATTGCTATACCCATAGATCAGTACCTCATTCAACCCAAATCAGAGAAGTGTCTTCTATCAGTAGGTGGGAGTTAACCCACATGAAGACAATATGCAGAGAGTGAAAAACATTAGGGATCTCAGCTCCAAATAGGAAGTCTTCCTTCCTTCCTTCCTTCCTTCCTTCCTTCCTTCCTTCCTTCCTTCCTTCCTTAAAGGCTCAAGGATCTATGTGGAGAGGAGATGGAGAGATGATAAGAGTGAGAGATGGTGGATGACATCAAGGACACAATGTCTTCCAGATGTAACAGGGCTGATGCACATATGATCTCGCAGAGACTGTGAAGACATGCATAAGACCAGCCAAAGATCTTGAAACACAGAAGAGGAAATAAAGTAGGCACAAAGTCCCACAACTAGCCAAGATGATAGCTGCTGAGAGAGAGAAAACTGCCCTGGACCAGACCAGTGAGGCTGTTTTAGTGGCAGGTCCATGACAGGGAGCACCAGGGATGAGAAAATAAATAAGACAGAAAAGTTGGGACCAGGAGCTCTTGCATAAGCTGATAGCTTATGCCAAGTGTGTTCCCGATTTAGACATGAAACTCCATTCCTTCTCCATACTTGAAGGCCTCAAGGGAAGTCTTGCACTGGCCCGGGTCCCACCAGAAAGTTCATTTTTCTTCCGTGGAGGGCATATTAACCATACTCCATGACATGTTCCATGCTCAGGAACAGTTGGTCAGCACAAAAGAAAATCCATATTTTCTTGTGTATTTCTTTTGTTTTTGTTTGGATTTGTTCATCTTTAAGAGAGAAAGAATATGAAGTTGTTTGGATGAGAGATATAGGATCTGGGAGGAGTTGGAGGAGGGGAAGAGAATGATAAAAATATACTACATAATCTTTGTATTTGTTTTATTTTTTATTGAAAATAGATTCTTTTCTCAGACAATACAATATATCCTACTTAAAGTTTCCCCTCCCTTACTCCTCCATGTAATTCCCCCATCCACCCTCCCCTCTGGATCTATCCCCTTTCTGTCTCATGAGGAAAAGAACAAGCTTCTGAGAAATAATGACCATACATAACAAAATAAAATATAACAAGATAAAACGAAAGCCATCAAGATGGACCAGGCAACCCAACAGAAGGAAAAGATATCCAATAGCAGGCAGGAGAATCAGAGACCCACTTGTTCACACACTCAGGAGTCCCATAAAAAATACTCAGCTGAAGCTGGGCTGTGGCACACGCCTTTAATCCAAGCATTCAGGAGGTAGACAAATTTTTGGAGTTTGAGACCACTATGGTCTACAAGAGCTAGTTCCAGAGCAGCATCCAAAGCCATAGAGAAACCCTGTCTCAAAAACAACAACAACAACAAAAATAGTCAGCTGAAAGTTATAATGTACAAGCAGAAGATGTGGGGAGACCCATGTCAGCCAGGTACCTGCTGTTTCAGTCTCTGTGAGTTCATAGGAGCTTTGCTCAGCTGATTCAGAGGGCCTGGATCTCCTGATGCACTCCATCCCCTCAGGCTCTTACACTGTTTCTGCTTCTTTTTCCACAGGGTTTCCTGGGCTCTGAGGGGAGAGATTTGATAAAAAATATCCCAGTTAGAGCTGTGTTCCCCTCTCTTTGACCCTGTCCCATAATGTCTATCTGTAGGTCTCTGTACCTGTTCCTGTCTGCTGCAGAAGGAAGCCTCTATGATGATGACTGAATATCTCACTGAACTATGAGAAAGCAGAATATAATTAGGACAAGTGGGGTTTGATTTTACCCTAGGTCTCTGGGCTATCTTGTCTCTGGTTCTTGGTCATCCATGCAGCGTTGGCTGTGGATCCCATCTTGTGGAATGGGCCTTAAGTCAAATCAAATATTGGATGACTCCTCCCACAAGTTCTATGCCACCAATGCCCTAGCATATCTTTCAGGCAGGACAGAGGGTAGGTAAAAAGTTTTGCATCTGGATTGGTGTTTGCATTTCTCTTGTAGTACCTTCATGCACCAAAGACACAAATATATGGGGTGTGGTGTGGTGGGGGGAGCTTCTTGTAGGAGCCAGCTCATCTTCCCCATGTTCTTAGTAAACAGCCTGAGTTGTTTGGGGATTTCCATTGGACTCCCTTTGGCTAACAATCAATTGGATGTAACCTAGTGCTGGCACTGAAGCCTCATTTGGTGACAAAAGATGACCAGCTGGGACTCTGTCTCTCACAATATTAGGAGCCTTCACTAAGCTCACCTTAATGTATTTTAGGAAGTTTCTACTTCACTGGATTTTTATACCATCCCTCAAGTGCCCCTTAATTTCAAATGTCTCTCCCTACATCCCCCCACAACTCCATCTTCCCTCTCTTACCCTTCCTGATCCTCCCATTCCTGTCCCTTACCCTGCCCCCACTCCACCCATAAAATCTGTTCTATTTCCTCTTCTGGGGAGCTCCATGTGCCCCCCAATCCCTGGGTCTACACATTGTTGGTTGGTTATTTATTTAATAGCTAATGTCAACATATAAGTAAAGTAAATGCATACCATATTAATCTTTTTTAGACTGGATTACTTCCATCCATTTGAAAATAGGGAAGAAGGAGAAATAAAAGATACAAACACTTAAAAGACTAAATCATTGGCTATTGGGGACTGTGAATGAAACTTTTCAGAAAGATACTACACCTTCAAACTGAACCTTCTACCAAGCTAATGAGATAGATGACTTGAACATTAATGATCATGGAGTGGTTGGAATGGTACAGGTCTAGGACCTAACTACTTCTCCTGGGCTACCTTTAGCTCCCTAAATAGCCATTCCTTGCCACATCTGAGTCAGACTTCACATCATTGTGATTAACACATAGAACCTTTTGGGATGCATTGACTTGGCAGACTGCTAGCTTCCACCAACCCCAAAGCAAAGACTGTCATCACACAGCAACTGAGTCCCACAGCCAAGATTTCTCTGCTTTACTGCAACCATCTCTGTGATGTCTCCACCAACATATTTGGAAAGCACCTTGATTTATGACTATCTTCATCCATGTTAGTATAAAAACTTCACGAACTGTTTCATGTTGGAACAGAATTGGGTTAGCCTAAACCTGTTGTTAGTATTTAGGCATTTGTACTGGCCTGCCCTTGGAGTTCTGACAGGATAAGCCCTTGGCTGCTGCTACTAAGAGCACCGCCTGTGCCTATTCACTGTGTTCCCTTTTAAAAGGGCCATGCCCAACCCCCATCCTCCTCCTCCTCTCTCTTTCTTCTCCCTCTCTGTCTGTCTGTTCCTCTCTTTCTCTGCCTCTCTTTCCTCTCTCCTGCTGTCTCTAGAAGCTGCTGTTCTCTGCCCTCTGCACTCATATTTTGGGTTAATTATAATCAGCTTCTATCCTCTTTGTGTGAAGAGTTGTCATTTTGTGCTGTTAAGAGTCCAGAAAATGTCTATAACTTTATGCTCAGCCATCTGTTTCCGAAGACTATTGCTCAGGTGAGCAGGGCATGTTCTTACACTTCTAGGGTATAGTGAGAATGACCCAAAGTCCCTCTAATGGGACCAACTGCTGAGTCCTAGTTTGGCTCCTTCTCATTTTCCTTTTTTGGTTGAGATCTTTCTTTTCTTCTGATCTGTTTTCTGTATGTCTTCATAATTCTCTGAGACCTGGGACCTTTGATGACTGGTGAGGGGAGGGGCGTTGATTTCTTTTGGTTTTGCTTTTTAATTGTTATAATCCTTAACACATATCAATCGTCCATGGCAATGAGACTCATTGCAACATATCCATGCCAACACAGTCACACATTGGCTTTCTGCTCTCTTCCCATCCCCATTCTGACACCCTCTCAGAGCCAGGAGTTGCCTTTGCTTCCTTCCCTTTCTTTATGCTCTAATTTAGCAGCAGTCCACAGATTGTGGTCACACATCCTAGTTCCAATGTTGGACTCCAAGCTGGCAGCTACCACTCAAGGAAGGCCTGTGCTCAATGCCCAGTGTGTGGCTGGTCTCAACTTCACTAGTGGGCTGCATCACCATCTCTGATATGTTTAACATTGTGTGTGTGTGTGTGTGTGTGTGTGTGTGTGTGTGTGTGTGTGTGCATGCACACCACATACACACATGCACCACATACACACACACACACGAGAGAGAGAGAGAGAGAGAGAGAGAGAGAGAGAGAGAGAGAGAGAGAATACTCAGTGTTGAGGCTTGAGTTGCACAAAATGTCCTAACCCTGCTTTCTTTCTCCATCCTCTGCACCTCATCCCTAACACCCCCACCCGCCTCAGAGTCTCCTAATGGTCCTTGGTAGACTCAGACATTGGAACTCCAGCCCCAAAACACACCTCAGTGGCTACTTCTCCATCTTGTCTGAAGGCTTGGAGGACAGAGAGGGGTACAGCATGGGGAGGGGTGTTGCTCTTACTCCTAGAGTTTCAGATCTGATGGTAGGAAAGGAGATTTGTGCACCTATTGAGTCCCAGGTGCTGGGCAGACTGCTTACTGTCTCATTTTGTGCCCATCGTCACCCCTGCTGCACTGCATGATCTCTCTACCATGCTATCCTATGCTGCGTTGTCCTGTCCCTTAGATGACACCTGATTGCCCCCCTGGGGACTCTCTTTGTCCTTTGAGATTCATTTATGGTTTAGAGATCCTTGGCACCAGTCATATGGCACTGAAGGAAAAGATGGTAACATTACCAGAGACTGGATAACATATTGGGCTCTGGCATGCTTCATCGTTTGCATTTAGATTGCCTCTGAGGTTTACCATGCAACCCAAACAGGACCTGTGCATGCAGCCATGTTCTACAGAATGCACAAGAACACACATGTGCTATGTGCATCAACTCCTTCTTGCCCAGCACGGTGTTCCATCAGTACCATTTTAGTCTTCATTTCTGTTCTTGCAGAAATGCTCAAGCATCTCTTCTGTGACTTCTAGAGATTTATATTCGCTTTGAGTTCATGGTCCCAGCTTATTTCTCTGGGTGGTTCTGGTCTTTTATTCACTACTTTAATATCTTCTATCTTGGAATGCTTGTTCTTTAGGAGGCTATAACACAGGTGCTTCTCCCATTACCTCTGTACCTGTTTGTATATGTATGTTGCACTGTACAGTAGCTTTCCTTTTTCACACAAGCAAAGCAGTTCTCCACACTGCCACATGTGTTTCCAGGGCTTGTCCTTATATACAGTTCAAGAAGTGAACCCAACTGTATTTTTCCTGTGTGAGCCACTTCCCTGGATTTACTCATAACACAAAGTCATGTTACTTACATGGGATCTCCAGGGTGGACTAAGTCTTCACTTTGTTCCTGTCTTATCTTTCCATCAGCCTGTCCGTTCACACATAAACACTGTAGCAGCCATTTCAGAGGCTGCCTTATGCACTTGTTGTGATGGGTTGCACCCTGTCCCTTGTGCACTTGTGTCAATATTTCTCTGGTTCCTTGTGACACACACACACACAAATAAAATACCCAGAAACTGATATTGGGGTTCAAACTTCAAGCTGGAGGTCAGAAAAGCAAAGTAGCTGGCCACTAGCTTCTTACTTCTACCTCAGGTTGAATGGACTGATCTTGTCTCCACAAGCTGTCACCAAGACTCAGACTAAAACCTCTCCTCTGCAGAATGAATGCCTCCTACTGAATACTGAAAGCCATGGATCTATCTTTTTTTTTTTTTTACCCCTCTAGTGCTGGGATTAAAGGCATATGATCTGTTACTCTTTTAGACTGATTCAATCTCATGTGTCCCTGGATGGCCTTGAACTCAGCTCTGCCTACCTCTTAATCCTGAGTCCTAAGATTAAAGGTGTATACCACCATCTCCTAGCTTCTGGCTGCTGGGATTAAAGGTGTGTGTCTGGCTTCCATGGCTTGTGCTTTCTGAATCCTTAGGCAAGGTTAATAAATCATAAATAATGTGTCACCGCAGTTCCTTTTCCCTAGGATAGTGTGTTTACTTAGCAAAAACTGGTGGGATCTCATAAGCATCTCCTAGGTTGCTTTCCTCCCTTGTTGGTATGATAAAATACCTTGACAACAGAAACTTAGGGGAGAGAAAATTGAGTCTGGCTCACAGTTCAGGGTACAGTAAGCAGCCCATCATGGCAGGGATGTCAAGACAGTGGGAACTTGGAGCAGCTGATCATACTCCATCCTCACTCAGAGAGCAGAGAAGGATGAACACATTGGTGCTCAGCACATCACCTCCACTTTACACAGTGCCAGATCCCCTGCTCAGGGTGGTCCAGCCCATAGTTAGATGGATCTTCAAACATCAATGAACATAGTCAAGACAATTCCCCACAGACACACCAGGATGTCTCCCAGGTGACTCTAGAATTTGTCAACTTGACAATCAACACTGACCATCAGGGGAAGTAAAGGGTTACTTAAGTACACTTAAGTTACTTAAGTACTTAAGTTTTTCTGCCCTCAAATACTAGGTCTTTCCTTTTCTTCAAGGTTGCTTTTGTGGTGTGGTTTAATCATATGTTAATAAAACCTGCATTGCATTAGTTTCATACAGACAGCAAGGAAGCCCAGTGTGGGAGACTTTGAGGACGGAGTCAAAACCGGGCACAGCGAGCTGCAGGCCTCGGATCCCCAGTTTACCACCCACCTGCTGGGCTGCTTTGGGCAAGCTGAGGAATCTGTCTGTGCTCAGAGCTGTCAGTTTGTTCCCATTCGGCCTAGTTCTCCTCACAGAACAGCAGATAGGACTTACTTACTCTCCACTCTCTCAGCATCACACAAGACAGAAAGAAGCTCTCAGGGAAGAAAAAAGATACAAGTTAGATGTGCTTTCCCTCTCTCAGCAGGAAATATATGCTACCTCCACATGGAAAGTTAAAAATAATAGTCAAAATTTCATGTTGGAATTTGATGTTCTATTCTTTCAAACCTTATTTTTGAAGGAGAAAGTACATGCATTTACATAATTGGATTCTTATCTGGAGGAAGGGGGACCTGAGGAAACTTCTGAGATCTGCTTGCTGTTAATAAACATTTTCCTTCTCTGTGTTTCAACGACTTCACCAATAAATGGCAGATTACTTGTGCTCCCATGGTTTTCCCACTTACGTGTCTGTCCCTTGGAGGTCCTCACCTGCAGATATAATGCCAGCTTTATTTAGAACACTGAGGAAACACTCACATTTACTGTACATGGAAGGCAGGTCACATGTTCATTCAGTATGTATCTTCCAGAGGCCTGTGCACAACCCACACTGTGTTCTTGTGGGAGAGAGTTGGTAGAAAGCAAACACAGAATGCTGTTGTAGGCTTTCTGATGCTCAGGGCCTGGTGGGGAAACAGAACTGGTCTCTAGCCTGGGCTCAGCTGCTCATCTGCCCGTTTTGCCTCACCATCCCTCTCCTTACATTCACAGTGCCAATTGTTATCTATGTACATCTGTGGAGAGTTGTTCTGGATGCAGCCTGTAGACCAGTGCCTGCTTTTAGTATCATTCAGTGTGGCGAGATGGTCACCTCCTTTTGGGAACGCGCAGCCACACGTGGGAAAGAAGCACTACTTAACTAAGTGTTCACTGAGGTTCACATGGATGCCCAAGGCTTCAGAAGGAGGGGCTATGTGAGGTCAAACATCTGGCCCTGCTATTGGCCACAGCCTTTGCTCCTCTGACCAGCATGGTGACAGACTGCACTGGCCAGGGAGACCCTTCATTCACTCTCTCTCCCCAAGCCAACTGACTGAACAGATATGTGCAGTGAGCACCACAAGCAAGTTCAGACTTGCTTCTACCCTGGGGTCTTGTGTGACTTTTCCTGCAGAGACATGAACAAATGTCTATTCTCCTCAAACTGAATTATCAGGCACCAAAGAAGTGATTCTGTCCAGGTCTAGCTCGGGGGAACCAATGAGTATTGGGGTTACTCACAGCAGCAACAGTGACTCAAAGGCACCACATCGTGGAAAAGTCCCATCTGGTATGGCTGACCACTCATGAATGCTGCATTGCTGGGTCTCTGTGAATGACTGACAGGCAGTTCTGTGTTGGTATTCCTAACTCCCTCTGCACCAGTTTCGACTCTTTGTGTAACCTTGTGAACATCTTTCTCAGATTCCCAAACCTGGGAAGTTCATGAACTTCCTTCCTGCCTCCAGGAGAAAATGTGTCCATTGAGAGAAACTGGTTCCACAGCATGAAGACAGGACAGGACCTCAGGACCACATGGAATTGATGACATAGGAATGAGGCCACTCTTGTGTGGTGACTTCCCTAGCTGACCTGAGACGCTCCAATAGGTGGGCTGTTCCAGCTGGACAGAGCACAGGCAGGAGGACCATGTCATCTGTTTGGCTTCTCAAGGCTCCTCTGTCTGGAGGAGTACAGGGCCAAGATAAACTCCAGCTGCTCTCTGTGACAGCTTTTTGTCCTAGTGTGTAAATATTTATGGCCTACGAGTGATGCTGGGGATGTTGTGATTGCCTTTAAATGGGAAGGCTTCATCAAAATCTCAGCCGAAATGCTAACGGACACACTAGAGCTGGCATAAAGGCTGGCTTCTTGGCTCAGGAGTTGGTTCTCCCACTCTGACAACCCTACAGAGGGCAGTGTCACATGTGCTTCCTAGAGCCCAGCTGCCCCTTTTCTAGGAAGAACAAAGCCTCGAAGGCTGGTTTCCTATCTGTGGAAGAGGCTGATCACATCAAGTCCTTCAACTGTGGCACAAACCAGTTATACCATTAGAGGAAAAGCCAGCACCTGCACACACCCCAGCCTCCTCATAGGCAGCAGCACTAACTTCCTATTCAAGCCTGAGCAGCCAGCATCTGCTGTGAGCACCCCAGGGAGGATCAAGGCCAAGATCCCAGAACCTGCAAGGAGTTGATAGCATGGGCACTGGCATGCATATTTGAACCCTTGTGTGCATGAGCACACACCTGTGAGTATGAGTGTGTGCACCTGGGTATGTATGCACTGAAGTGTGTTGGCATGGCAACATGGAGGCTTCATGGAGAGCTTTCTTGTGGGTATTTTGAACTGAGAGTATTGAGATCTGATAGACAATTAAGCTATACCCTGGCCTCAGATGAATCCAGGAAGTACAATGTTCTTGCTGGCACACATCCTTCCATGATCCCTGTGGTTCACTTCAGCTCTGACATGGCCTTTTTTAGCACCTACCTGCCAGAAAAACGCAAATATCTCTGTCATATCTCTGTTTTGGGAAAGTGGAAATGAGTTCAGAGGGGGTTCTCTAGCCCCCAGGACTCTGAAGAGGACACATGTCTATAATGGGCCTGATGGAATCTGGAACTCACTGGCAAGAAACAGAAAGCAATGAGGTCCCTTTGCTGAATGAGGTTCAATCTCACAGCCTCAGGATGTCTCGCTGACAGTGAATGACAAGCAGATCAGATCTGCAGCCAGGAATGACAAGCCACAGAGTACAGATGTGGAGAGGCATACGTCCCCAGCAGAATGGATCCTTTAGATACTGCACTGCTCTGTGTGCGTGCGTGCATGCGTGCATGTGTGTGTGTGTGTGTGTGTGTGTGTGTGTGTGTGTGTGTGTGTGTGTGTGTGTGTGCAGAAGGAGAGTCCTACTGTGTCTTCATTTGTCCTAATAAACCTCAGAATCCAGTACTACTTTGTCTTCCAAGTCTAAGGCTCACACTGGCCAAGACTTTGCCCAGCCTAGTGGCCCTGTGTGACTCTGGAGGCAGTTATGACTTGAAGGACCCCAGGCTCAGGAAAACCTAGCTCCTGGCTCAATGGGCAGAACTGGCCCCTTTCAACTCCTCTGTGCTGTGGCCAGGGACAAGTCAGCCTAAATCTAAGCCAAGACGGACAAAGTGTCTGAAGGTCCTGCTGGGGCTGCCCTGCAGGTTACTAATGGTGCTAGAAAGCAGAGGATATCTCTGTGGGTGCAGCTTATGGTTTTGGTTCCTTCCTGGGTCATTGGCTTTGCTGAACTTGGAACAAAGGAACACGTGTTCAGGTCGTGCTGAAGGGACCCAACCAGATCCATCAGCTTCATGGCAGAGAAGCCAGGTCAGGGTGGGGTAACTAAATGTTCAGGCCAGTGGGTCTCAACCTTCCTAATGCTAAAACCCTTGACTACAGTTTCTCACATTGTGGTAACCCCCAACCATAAAAATATTTTTATTGCTACTTTATAACTGTAATTTTGCTACTATTATGAATCATAATGTAAATATGTGTTTTCTGATAGTCTTAGGTGACCCCTGTAAAAGGTTATACAACCCCCAAAGGGGTCACAACCCACAGGTTGAAAGCCTCTAGTTCAGGCCAACCTCCGAGGCCCAGAATGGTAGCTGGGATCTGGGTCCTTCTCCAACTACCTTCCACTGTAAAGGGGGACCATGACGGGTAAGACTGGCCCTTCATACTAATTTCAAGAAGACTCCCTGACATAGGTGTCCTCAGTTCTGGGGCCCTGTGGTCAGTGGGGGGGGCAGAAAGAGCACACTTCCCTTCCCCATGATTTAATTGTATGTATATGTGTTTGTGTGTGCGCACAGAGATCATAGGTACTGCGCCCTTCTAAAAGTTGCAGGTGGTTGAAAACTGCCCTACTGGATGATTGGGTCCTCTCCAAGAACATATATGTTCTTAACCACCTAGCCATATTTCCAGCTCTGTGCTTCCCTACCTGACCCATGCCCAAAACACTGTCCTTGAGATCCACCAGATTTGGTGCATTCAGGGTGGTGTGGCCTCAAGGACTTTTCTTCCTCCAAGAATGCCCTGAAGAAGAACCTAAGTCCTGACCAGACTTGACTCCTATTGACTCTAACCTGTGTGGAGGAGGCCTGGGGCAGCAGCCTGTGCAAAGATATATTCCCATTCCTGAGGTACAGCAGCTCCTTCCCTCCAGCACAGGTGAGCTGCTTTGTCCTCAGAATAGAGTGCCTTCTGCCATGGGGATCTAGGGCAGGTTCCTCCTGCACCCGCCAGATCCTGGTGGCGGATCCTGGCCCACATTGCTTGTCTTGCTCTGTGTCACATCCCTCCACTTCTCATAGATCAGAATCAGCAAGAGAAGGCAGAGTGGCTCATCTAGAGATTTAAGGGGTGGCTGCACCTGCAGAATCCCTTTCCCCCATGTTTCCCACGGATGTGTCCTTTGAAACTGCCACCCTTGTACCACATTCCAATATGCTATGTGCCTGAGTCTGGTGGTCCTTGGAGTTCTACCCTTGGTCCCAGCCAGACCAGCTAGCAGGAAGGACTGAGAACTTAACCCAATGCTCACCAGTGGTTAGGAAGGATCCTTGAATTCTTTATACCTAATCTTTTTCATAGACATGCCTTTTAGCCTCTATGAGATTCCAGTGTCCTGCGAGAAAACAGTTCAGGTTAATTGGTGATGAATTTGTGTGTTGAGAGGTTTGTCAGCCCTTCAGATCCTGGAGAGGGAAGATGTGCAATGAACCAGGTGCCCTGGTCCCCTGCCACATAGTGTAAGAAGGGACTTGAACAGGTATGTCTCCCAAGTGGCTATGTAAAAGCTTGAGATGACTCACCGTCAGGGCCCAGAGGGATGCCTTCTGAGGACACTGATTCAGGAGGGTCTCCCTGGACCAGGTCCCATTATCAGAGTAAGCTGATAGGCTCTGGTTGTCTGCCATCCACAGATCAGGTCAAGAAGAACTGGAAGGTGTTACACATTTAATAGAGCATTGGCATTAACTTAGATGCTCTGCATAGTTCATAATCTTGTTTTCAAAGACTGTAGCTTTTGATTTCAGCCTGGAAGCTTCCTGGCACCAGCCACTCCCAAGCTCTGACTGTGGATAGTGTGTATCATGTTATCATTTCATATTCTTACCCTGGCCCTGGTAAGGTCCCTTGGTTACATTATGCAGCATGAATGTGCTTCTGCACAGAGGGTCTGTTGCTCCTGCCTGCTAAGCTGGTCGGTAAGCGTGGAGACTCTTGACCCAAAATGAGGAGGCTACAGGACCTTTAAAGATACACAGATCCCCATGACCTGCTTTTTGGATTCTGACCATTCATCTAGAGCCCTGAGTCCTCCTAATGGAATCTGCATAGCTGTACTGAGCTGGAAGGGAGTGGTTAAGAGTACCAGTGCCATCCTATGGAATCCTCCTTCTCGAGGGTTGAAGTATTTCCCTCTGGAGGACAAGCTCAGGGTAGAGCCTGGGTATCTTCAAGAGATGGGGCCATGTGGGTCACAGTTTCAAGGGTGTCAGTTACTGTTTCCTCTACCCCAGTAAAGAGAGAGCTGGGGGTCCCAAGTAGGAATATTACCACCTCTCTCAGGCCTTGGGACCACAGGGGCTCTTGGACTCCATTCTCTGTCTTCCTCATGGGAAGGCATTTTATCCAGCCCCACTCAGGGCTTCTCAGAGGACAAGGGATGCCTATTGGACAGAAACCAGCCCCAGCCAGGCTCCCCAACATGCTCACCCTATCACTGAAGACCCAGTATGTGCCTACCAAAGCTTGTTATCTAGTGACACCACAAGAGCTGTCCCTGCCTCTGATGTAAAGTACTAGGCAACACACCATCAGACTGTCAGTTTCCACACCATAGGTGTGTCACCTGCATGTCATAGGTGACTGACTAAGCACAGATACGCACACCATGTGCACACAGACATGTATGAGCTCATCCACACAGGTGTATGCACTAAGGCCTTGGAAGCAGGTGATCTGGGGTGCAAACAGATGTCATGAGAACATACACTCAGCACCATACTTGGTAACTGGGGGTCCTGTGGGATCCTCTATTGGGTTGGGCTGGGAAGTGAGGCTGGTATAGTGTGAACAGGCTGGTATGTGGTGCCCCCTGCTGGATCATCTTTCCTTCCCCTAGATGACTGCAAAAGTACACTTTGTCAGCTTGGGCGTCTTAATTCCATACTTGACACTAGCCTCTAAAGACATAGTGGTCCTGGAAACTGACAGACAGACTAGTCATGACCCGGTGCCTTCCTCCAAGGAAAAGCCCAGCCATGTTATTCTCTCCTGCTGCCTCTTTGCTTTCTTACTCCCCACTCTGCTCCAGACAGCCTTCTGAATGTGTCACAGGACTTTTGCCCCTGTGATCCTGTCCGTCAGTCTCTTAACTCAGCTGTTTGAGGCATATACGGTCCTTAGCCCAACTATGTGGAAAGCCCCCTGGATTTTCCACCCAAACTTCAGCACCCCCCCCTTACTGTCCCTCTTGCTGGTGCTGCTGCTCCTCCTCAGCCTCATTCCTGTCTGAAAGGCTGCTTGCTTTAAGTGCATCTTGTCTGAGATCTGTACCCTCAGGTGGAATGGATGTCCCCAGGGACATGCGTTTCTGTTCATTAGTGGGAGGCAGGACAGACTGCAGATGGAAAAGGCAGTCTGGCGCATGTCTTGGAAAGAAGGAAGGAGCACAAATTGCTTCACTCAGACATCAGGCCTCCAGACAAGCTGGTCATGGCTATGGTAGAATTGAGCTGGGGACCCGGACATCTCGGTCATCTTTCAGATTGCAGCTTAGGCCTCTGCAGTACCCCTCAGGCAGAGCCTGACCTGGCGTGTGTGAGTGAAAAGCTGCACTTGTCCATCCTACTCCAGTGCCCAGCCTCTGGGAAAGAGCATTCCCCAGCTCGAAGATAACATTGTCCAGCCAAATCTTATTAAAGGGCAGACAATGTTTAAAACCAATTTGAAGTCTATAAACACCTCGTCCCACACATCCACAGCCCTGACCGGAGAGACTTCCCGATCTGTCTTCTCCCAGGCAGAGCAATGCCACTCCTAGGAATGGCTTAATCGGATTCCTCTGTGACTCTCAGGCAGGCGGCTCTGGGAGTGTTTATTTTCCAGACTTCCAGACTGTATAGAAACAGACAGCTTGTACCTGCGCCAACGTGGCGTCTGTATTTTGGGTGAGGATGGAATGTAAGTGTACTATTTTGAGGGTGCCTGGCCAGACTTCTCTCCCTGAGGCCCAAACTCCAAAGCTTTCCGTGCAAGGAAGTCTATAGTTAGCACCCCCTCTCCCCCCTTTCCCTTATGCTATTATTTAAAACCTGATCCTTTCTAGAGAAAAGTGCTTTTAAATGTTGCCTGGCCCAACTGGGAACTTGTCCCAGACACCTGCTATCACCTCACTCATTTTCTGTGCAGGGTAGGTTTCTAGAAACTGCCCTGTTCACTGGGCTGTCATGGTGTGTGTGTGTGTGGGGGGGGGTGGCATCAACTGATTTTGCACAATCAAGAACACATCTACTTGAGAAACCTTGGAAAAACAGCTAAGGGAAAAAAAGATGAAAAATTGAGATGTCAGAGAAGTTAAGCAAGTGGCCCAAGGGTAAGGAGCTGTGAGAAGGGTTGGGGTCTCTAGGATGCTGTACATGAACAACTTGTTCTCCCCAAGATTCTGCTTGCCATTGGGCATTTCCGAATTTAAATCATTTGGAGTATGGTCCACACGACAAGCCCTCATTATCTACAAGTGTCTTGCGCCAGAGAAAGGGCCTGTGTCCTGAGGAAGTTCTTCTGACCAGCCTGTCCTGGGAAATTTACAGAGGCAGAGCTGCCATGACAGGTACTTTGGGAAAGGGTGATAATCCTATTAATTCCAAATATAGCCCCCGCTTGATACCAATACAGTTTTATCAGAACCCAGTTGTGTTTATTACTGTCCAGGACATTGTACACCTGCATCAGGGTTTAGTGTCTGTAGTAGAGATTGTATGGCCTGCAAAGCCCAAATTATTTCCAACTGCACCCTTTTATTAGTGTGTATTAACTGTACAATACAACAACACAACAGGACATTATGATAACTTCATGTATCTATGTGGGGTGATTTTATTTTAGGTGTCCTTGTATAACCACCACTACTGTCCTGCCCCTTTCTGCATTCTACAGGACATGTTAGGATATTCCTAGTTTCTCATGTTGCACAGAGCATTAGAAAATCTGACATATTTCTGGGATCAGTGGAGAGTCCAGGCAGAGGCTACTGAATGAATATCAAACTGAGTCCTCAAGTTAGAAAGCTAACCAGTAAAGTCATCTCTTTTTTAGGTGGGTTGGTCTCCTGTATCAAAGTCAAACCTTCTGGAAGATTCTGCAAGTCACTCTGCTCCTCAAATGGGCAGATGGAAGGGGCACCTCCCCCTGCACTGAGCTAGAGTGATCTCACTCTGTAACAGCTATGACAGCAATGGGGCCTCTTGATGCCCAGTTGACTGCAGCACTGGGTGATCGATGGTCACCAAAAGTCAACCCACAGCAGCAGTTCTCAAATTCTCAATCTCATGTGGGCTAGACAATGGATTGAACAAAGAAACAGTGGCTTTATTAAAGAAACGTCAGTGAAAGCCTGAGACCTGGAGAGGTTCCAGACACTAAGCTGCTTGCCCAGGGACTTTGTACCAGACTTATGGCAGAAACTGGACAAGAGCTGAGATTATTTCTATTGCAATTAAGTGATTCTCCGTGCACATTGCTGGCTAAACCAATGGGGACCCACATGCTCTGTGTATGTCCCCCTAGGGAGATGGTCACACAGTGATTATCCAATTAGGGCAACGGTCCTACTGTGAAGCTTTTCTCTATCCATCTTTGCCTCACATTGCTAGCTGCTGGGTACATTGACTGGCAGTGCAGGGGTTGCTGGTGCCTGACTCTGGTTGTGTCTTGTTAGCTGTTAATTATACTAATGTCCTCTTTATTCTCATATGTCTGTGTGGTCAGCTTGATTTCATCATCATCATGAGTCTTTTTTTTTTTTTTTTTTTTTTTTATTCCTTTCTGTCCACAGAGAAATGACTCTCACCTCATACCTGCTGTAGATCCTGACACCACTATGACCTCAGGCTCTGAGCACAGACTGCACATATCCATTCCCTTCTCTCAGTGCCTTCCCCTCCCCCCCCCCCCCATATACCCATCCTGCTAAACAACACTACCATGGGTAGCAGAGAAAGGGTGTGGGGAATCACACCACAATCAACCTATATAGCCCAAACTCAGTGTCTTGTGAGTGTTGGTGGCCGCTCCAGCCAGCCTGGAATCCTTCTGGCTTTGAGACCATGGGTGGGCTCCATTAGCCTCCAGCTTCATAGAATCAATTTTGTCACCTGTGAAGTGAACAGCTAAACTTTGGCACTGGTCCTGGGTGTTAAGACCCTGAAGAGTGGAAGGGCACAGAGTAAGTACATGTCTATTCTCTAGAGAACACCTGCAGGGCCTCCTGGCAACAGCTGCTCACCCACCTAAGCTATATTTGGAAGCCCTGTGCAGGGGTTGGCAGAGCACTCAGTGCTGTACAGCCGTAAGACACATAGAGTAGAGGTTGGTGGCAAACAGTCATCTCAGGCCTTTGAGAGGGACTCTGTACTTGGGGTATAGGTTACCAAAAAGTGCTGATCCAGATAGAGACTAGGCCAGCCCCAGACTCTAGCCTCACTCTACTGATGGATGAGATGTCAGAGCCCTGCTGACTGGGCTCACCGTTAAAGGAAGAAAGACCCTTCAGTCTCTTGTGAACTATTTACCTCATCTGTCTGACACATCCCTCACTAACATTGTAGTTCCCTGACCTCTGATCTCTAAGAGCCAAGCAAGCCAGGAGGCCATAGTGTGTCTGAGCAGCAAGAAAAGACTTTGCAGTGGCTGGCGACAGAGTGTTCTGCCCCACCCCTCACTTATCTACAAGTCCCTTGTTAAGTCAGACACTCAACAATGGTCAGAACAAGACTTAGACATCTCGCTCTGCCTGTAGTTTAATTACTTGATTTTGTTTGATTTTATTCACAAAATAATTAGCCCTCTAAGCATCTAATTATTACCCAGGCATTCAGTCCAGGCTCAGCCCCACAGCTTGGGACTTTAGCAAACCCTGTCGCCTTTGGTCTCAGCCTCAGAAGGCAGAAACAGTGGGAAATTAGTTATTTTCTTTTAATACGGGCTCCTGATCTATCCCAGGCCTCATTGTGGGCCCGGCATTGTCTGTACCTTGCTACATTCTCTGGGTCTGGTTTCCTTTGAAAGGCAACAATGTTTCCAATTGAAAATTGGCCCTGAAAACAATGACTCCCACTCAAGGTCAAAACTCTTCTGTAATCCAAAGTAAACAGGCTAAATCTTTTATCTCTGTGGCTCTTGGAGATTAAGGTGGCATCAATCCCTTGCCTTTATTAAAGGTACAGAATCCACATGTCTGCAGCAGATACCAGACTTTGGGAAGTCTAATTAGAGAGATGGGCTGATAAATGGAATGGTTTATAATTTATCTAATCATGAAGTCAGCTTTGCCTGGGGTGTGCTGTGTTCACGGGAAGAGATTTCTATCTAGCATGCACTCTGATGATCCCGGAAAAGAAGCTACTGTTGGCCCTCTTTCTTGGCAATGGCTTCAGAAAGCCTTTCCAGGGAAGCTTGCTATCTGGGCATTTGCAGCAGACTCACCTCAAAGTGACCGGTCCTTGTTCTTCTGTGTCTGTTTATGGAACACTCAGACAATGAATATGACCTCCCAGAGCCCTGGTTTAAAGCCTATGGTGATCTTCCTGAGAAAATGCACCACTAAGCATTTGGCACCCTGGTTGGCTTCTCTTCAGCCACCCATATCTACTGACAACTCCCAGATAGCTGCTGAGATCTGAGGTCAGCCTGCTTGCTTTCCTTGGTCAGGTTAGTGAGCTCCAGGGAACACCAAGACACCCAGGAAGCCCTCAGCAAGAGGATTTGCTGCCACCGTGGGTTCATGGAGGTCACTGCTGAGTCACCACAAACTCCAACCTTCTAATTACCTTGCCTCACCCTGGGGATACTTACTGTCTTTCTTTCCTTTCTCCTTTCCTCCCTCCCTCCGCCCCTCTGTCCCTCCCTCCCTCCCTCCCTTCCTTCCTCATACTGAAGGAAACTATAGAATCTTCATTTAGGGAAAGAAAGCAATGCACAATGAATCTAGACTTTTTTTTTTATTGCCATGTAATCCTGGAGGGAGACACCCCCAGCAAGCAGCTGGCCAGTGTGCATGAATTTTGATGCCCATTATGCTTTGTTTGTTTAGGAAATTATCCTCCTGGGCTTTGTTGAAAGGGTGAACTCAGATCTAGGAGAAGATAGTGCCAATAAGAAATGGTTGGGTTTAGCTGCTATGCCCTGCCCCTGTCTGTGAGAATTAGCTGAGACTTTAGTTTAGGGACTTGGATTCCTGTGGAGGGGGCTCACATGTCTTGAAGTGGAGAATAACTTCACAATCACTAAGGTTCAGTGCACACCTATCATATTTAGGGGTACCTTCATCCCAACCAAAAAAAAATCACTTTAATGGACTTATTTTTATCATCTTTGTATTTGGGAAATTTTAGTTTGGGATGAGAGAAGCCAGAACTACTGAAAACTCAATCAGGGCCACTGGTGTCAGGGATGGACATCCTGGGTAGGGCCAGAAGGCAAAGGAGTAGTCCTGGCCCACCTCCTCTCTTGTCCATAGCCCAGGTGACAGCTGTCAACCTACAGCATAGCCATGACAATTTTCCTGTCCGAGCCGCATATAGTATGCAAGAGAAGGAAATAGGGAAATTTGGGAGTTTGTTTTTTCTCTTATGGTGCTAGAGGTAGGCCCAACCATGCTAGGCAAGTGGTAAGCCACTGAGCTACAGCTTTGGTTCAGGCTACAAAAGAGAGCTATCCTGAAGGATGTACTGTTAGATAGAATACAAGCCCCCAACCATGCAGACCAGGTCTATACCTGCCATCAGTTCTGGGGTAGATAGCTTTACTCTGGAGCTTTAGAGCAGGTTTGGGTCAAATCATATTGGTGGGAACTACAAAGATGAGGGGAAGGCTGGCAGCATCCCCCACCCCTAGTCTGTATGATGGCCAGACTGCTGAGAGATGTCCTTCTGTATATATGTTTCTTTTACTGGTTGATGAATAAAATGCTGTCTGGCTAATGAGGCAGGAAGATAGGTGGGATTAGGATGAGAAGAATTCTGGGAAAGGTAGACAGAGAGAGCCCACCAAGGATAGTTGCTAGGTAGTCAACAAAGTAGTAGAAGGTCCAGACCTTCTAGGGTAAGCCAAGACCATGAAAATACATAGATTAATAGGAATGGGTTAATAATTAAGACAGAGCTAGCCAGTAGAAGCCCTAGTCATTGGCTAACAGGTTTATAATTAATATAAGTCTCTGTGTGTTCATTTGGGGCTAAAGCGGTACCAAGACCTGGAGAGACAGAAACTCTACAATACCAGATAACCCTTATGCTTATGAGTTAAAGCAAAAATCAGCTTCAGCTAATGGTTCTGACAAGCTGTACACATAGGTCTCAGCTTCTCTTGTGAGCTAGTTTCTTGGGCTCAAACACATGGGACAGCCATGAGGGTTAAATGAGACAGGCTCTGTCCCACTGGAAAAGCAGGAGGAATGCTTTCAGTAGTATGTATGATCTAGGCTTGGTGACATTGACTTGTGATCCAAGCACTCAGGAGGCTAAGGAAGAAAAAAATGTGAGTTCAAGACCAGCTTTGGATAAATTGGTAGAATTTGTTATAAGGAAGGAAGGGAGGGAGGAAGGAAGAGAGAGAGAGAGAGAGAGAGAGAGAGAGAGAGAGAGAGAGAAAGAAAGAAAGGGTTGCTGGTGGGTGTTCATGTTCCACTATGTTGTTGCTGCCCTTCTCAGCCCCAAATAAGTACACAGAGACTATATTAATTACAAAATGGTTGGTTGATGACTAGGGCTTCTTGCTGGCTAACTCTGTCTTAATCTTTAACCCATTTCTGTTAGTAGATGTATTGCCATGATGCTGTGGCTTAGAAGGAGTCAGGTATGTTACTCCTTCTTCCACTACATGGTGACTCTCCACCATCTTGTTCTGCCTACCTTTCCCAAAATTCTCCTCATCTTCTAGTCCTACCTGTCTTCCTGCCTCTACTGACTATAGGCCAAACAGTGCTTTATTCATCAACCAATAAGAGAAACATATATACAGAAGGACATCCCCCATCAAGAAAGACAGAGACAGACAGACAGAGAGAGAGAGAGAGAGAGAGAGAGAGAGAGAGAGAGAGAGAGAGAGAGAGAGAGAGAGAGAGAGAGAGAGGTGCAGGCATTCCAACAATAAGGACAAGATTCCCCACATTAGATATCTAGAAGTGCCTAGAAAGATACAGAACACACAATTCTTCTTGGGATTTGACAGGAAGTCTCTCTCTGTCTCTCTCTGTCTCTCTCTTTGTCTCTCTCTCTATCTCTCTCTGTCTCTCTCTCTGTGTCTCTCTCTCTCTCTCTCTCTCTCTCTCTCTCTCTCTCTCTCTCTCTTCCGGAGACAATGAATGTATCTGTCCACTATTATTTAACAATTTGATGACTGGGTATGGGATAGAAAGCTATGCCACACTACTCCTTTGTCCAGTCAGATGGACAGCCTGCCTAAGAAGGTGTGTCAATGACAAGAGCACAGCATCTGTGAGCTTTCCTTATGGGAAGGTCCCCATTCATAAAAGCAGAGCAGGGCTTGGGTTGTGACTCCATCCAGGCTCACACAGAGACAAGTGTTACAGCACAAAGTGCATACTGTGCCTGTTCTCTGCACTGACCCCTGCTCTAGAAACAAACCCTGAGTCACAGCAGGAATCTCCTCCTGCAGGGTCTAGAGAATCACTCTCAAACACAGGTGCCCCAGGGAGAACTTTAAGGAAGAGGCAAGCTCCCTGAGTGATTAAACAGAGTCCTGAAGATGTCCCTTCAGAGCAGAATACAGCTCAAACACTTTTTAAAAAATAGCTTGTCATCCATCACTTTAAGGAAGGGAATAGATGGATTAATGAAAGTTTCAGTCAGGACACATCACTGCTAGGATGCTGTATTATTTATTTACAGCTCTCTAAAGGAATGGAGCTGGAAGGCTGGATGCATGTATATGTATTTTGAAAGAGAGCTTATTCCATTGGTGTGCACTACATAGTCAGGTTAGTTAAACAATGGCTGTCCTACACACTGGACAGGCAGAGAAAATCTGATAGCTTCTTAGTCCTCAAGACTGAATGTCTCAGCAGTCCCAATCTGGCATGGTGCACTTGGTCTCAGGAACCTATGGAGGGTAAGGGCCTTCACACGGCTTTGATGAGTCTTTCTCCTTTCCTCTTTTTCCCTTTGCTACAGGAGAAATCTTCTTACCAGCATCTTGTGTGTAAGTGCCTTGTGCTGGAACCCATTTTCTACTGGGCAGAGCATCCAGCATGGAGGGCTCACCTACACTTCCAACTCTAATGGACCCTTAAAGCTCGTAAGGTCAAAATTGTGAAAACACAGGGGAGTGTATTTACATGCGACAGGCAAGAGGCAGGAGGCAGTTGTGGCACATCATGCATATGTTTGTGCTGGGTGATAACACACAGCTGTAGCAAGTGTCCCTTTTGTAGTACCAGCTGACAGTTACAGAATGCCAGGTGGGTGTGTGACATATATGACAGTCCATGGTGGCGACTGATGTGGGCAGGAAGGTCTTTTACAACCTCTACTGGATGAGGAAGGACACTGATTTCAGAGCCTAGGTCCAGCCTGAGGTCAAAATCCTCAACATTGACCCACATTAGGCAAGCTCTGACTTTTGCCACTATCCCAATCACAGTTGATATGGCAGGTGACATATTTATCTATAAGCTTAAAGATAAGGTAGATGCTCTGTCCTCTGGTCACCTGTAGGAATCACAGCACCAACACCTACTTTTTGCCATACAAAGTCACTGTCCCAGGGTCTGAGGATTGACATTTTGGCACATATATGGTTTGGATGTGGTTGAATGGCCCTAAGGGCTCCTGTGTATTGACATTTTATCTCCATGGTGGAGCATGATTGCAGCAGAATCATAGGGCATGGTGGCAGTAGAAGCATAGTATGACCTTTGGGTTTGGAGGCAGGGCTTTAAAAATTGAGCAGAATCAGACAAAGCCATCAGGATAGAGCCTCTAACTGAGTCTGGGTGGCTTTGTAAGCAGGGAGAGTGGTAGAGAGAGGAAAGCAGGAGAGAGAAACAGAAAGAAAGAGAAAGAGAGGAAAAGAAAGAGAGAGAGAACCCTCCAGAGGAGAGTGGACAGACCTGGGCACAGAGGAGGAGGGGTGGAGTTCCTGCCTGCCTTTCACTATATGATGCTCTGAATTGTCTTGGGATATTACAAACAACAATGTGAGCACTGAGTTAAACCTCTTTTCTTTATGAGTTAGCTAGTTACAAGTGCTTCACTGCAGCAATGGAAACTAAATTAAGATAGATGTCTTTGGGAAAGCCTTTCCCTGACACCCACCAGGATGGCAGGATTGTAGAGCCTTCTGCTCTGAGCTCATACTTAGGGAGGTCACACTCTCAGCTTCCCAAGGTTCCCCGGGCTCCTGGGACCATCCTATCCTGCCCTGATCCTTGCTCTGTGGAAGTGTGACTGCCCCTGGCTCCTCCCATTTAGTAAACATATTGGGTTCACACTCCACAGCTTGGCCATGAAGCCAGTGGTAAGGTGGAGGTGTGAGTAGGGCCTGGGGGCAGCACTGGAGGTGGGGGTGGGGTGGGTTAGAGGACAGGACATAGCAGGTCTGCTGGACAGACAGGAAGGAATACTGTGGGAAAGCTCAAGGGTGCTGACCTAGTCTGAAGGACACTGTGGCTATGCTGCGTTAGGCCCGAGACATCCTAAACAATGGTAGAATTGAAGGAGCCTTGGGAGGTGACCAGAGCAGGGTTTAGGAAAATATTAGGGAAGCAGATCCAGGCAAAGCTTAGAGTAAAGGAGAACCTTGAAGTGAGTGTGGGAATCATGGAGTTCTGTTTGGGACATGGGAATACTGCCCCCATTACCAGAACCATGCATGCAGAGCTGCTCCAGCCTCCACAGTGGTCCCTCAGCCACACGTATGAGGAACATCACTTTTGCAGTTGTTTCTGCATTCTGTCTGGGGTAAAGGGAGTCAGATGAAATTAAGGTATGAACATAATCATATCACCTTTGAGCACCGAATCTCTGGCCACTGAAATTGTCTGCAGCTCCAGCTTCTCTTGCCAGTTATCCCTAAATGCATGAACAACAGAAGCAAATTAATTCTGGGGCTTGTGCAGCCTTGGCGCTCCAACCCTGCCTCCCGATGAAGCTTCAGTTTGATGTTAATCACCTCCTTCTCTGATCAGTGGTCACCAGTGGAGAGACACTGCTCAGACAAACTAAACCTTGCTTTCATCTGGGAACCTGGCTGGAGAAGTTCTCCCTCACAGCGCCCATTCACGAGATATTGTGCCACCCACAAGTATGGATGCCTATGGGCAGATTCCAGTCCCTGCATCTGGATCTTTCTGTAGAAGTAAAATAACTCACTGGTGAGAGGTTCTTTAGTGCAGTGTGGAATTCATTGAGTGAGATGAAACTAGGACCAAGAGCAGCTATGGGTGGGAATGATGAGCAGGCACCTGTGTGACATTCTCTTGCTGAACCATGCTTTACACCAAGGCAGACCAGCATGAGAAACCCAAAAGAACCTCAGGAGAAGTACAGGATACTCTTTGGACCATGCCATCATGGAAAGCTAAATGTTGTCAACTGACAGCTGGTAAGGAGCCATGGATTATTGTTGTTTCCTATTTGATCTCAGGTGAACTATGTCACTTCATGGAGCTTGAATTATAATGTCATCTGTCAGGGAGGTTAGTCCTATCAAGGTTATTAGGAGGAAGGATGTAATGACTTCTAGAAACATGCTCACACATTATCCAATGAGCTTTAACATTTGTGTCATGCTTGCTCAACCTGCTTTCTTATAGAACCTAGGACCACCAGCCCAGGGGTGTCCCCCCTCAATTGGCTGAACCCTTCTTCATCAATCACTAATTAAGAAAATTCCCTACAGGCTTGCCTACAGCCCCATATTATGATGGCATATTCTCAGTTGGGGTTCACTTCTCTCTGATGACTCCAGCTTGTATCAAGTTGACATAAATCTGTCCTGGACAGCATCAGCATCATCCAATATCACTTTCATCATCACTGTCACCAAAATAACCACCATTATTGTCATTGTGATGCTCATCACTGTTCTTATCATCCTCACCACTACCATTACCTTCATCATAATCATCAGCATCTTCACCATTATCACATACCACTATCATCACCATCAATCTCATCACCCTTACTACCATCAATAACACTGTCACCATCAATAGCCTCACCATTGCCACACACCATTATTCTCACCATCACCACCATCATCACCTTCAGTGCCAACATCACTATCACCACACAACTATCACAATTACCATGATGCTCCTTATCATCATCATCACCCTAACCACCCTGTTATCAACATCACCATTAATATTACCATCACACCTGTTGTTGTCTCTATAATCATTATATAAAAAGAAACATTGTCCTTCACACAATACGTAGGTATATCAAATGAAGTTTGAGCACATAAAGAGACTTCCTAGGACATGAACTTAGTGAGGTCTTCTTTGCCCTAATGTCTGTGGTCCTCTTTGTATAGAAAACATGTAACTAAAATGGATCTGGGCATGACCCAGTTCCCCCTGTCAGCATCTTGGTCATGGGTCCCAATTGATTATCTGACACACAAGAGGCATAGTGAAGCAGGGGCCTGTGAAGCTTGGAATTACAGTGGGACTCTACTTTCTCTCCTCATCATCCTCAAAGAAGCCCAAAGGAAAATATGAAATCCACATGAACAGCACAGACACAAAGATGGTGAGAGGAAGTCTATGAAAAGTTAAGAGGACAAAAAGGTCTTCACGGAACAGATTCAAAGAGACCTAAGAAGGATCCAGGGTGAGTTGCTGGAGCCATGGACACTAGAAAATCCTGGGAACTGGAAGCCAGAGGAGACATGTATAGGTGCAGTACCAGAGGCATGGACATAAGGTGGCTGCAAATCCTTCGGAGGAACTGATGACAGCAGAACCCTCTGCATACCACCATGGTGAACTAAGGAAGGACACACCTAGAAGGCAATGCCAGAATGGACAGAGGGAGTATCCAGGTAGATGGACAATAGGCCCTCAGTCTGCTGACTTGGGGTTCCTGTATTGTGGTTGTTGGATTGATGCCAGAACCTTCTCTGGAGTAAGTGCCTACAGACTGGGTTAGTGAGATGGCCAGGTGACTAACCTGTCTTCCATCATTTAATCCCAGTAGTGAGTGAGGCTGTGCTTCCACACAGTTTCTGGTTAACGTGTGGACTCTTCTGGCCATGCATGAGCATGTGAGCTGTATCCTGCATCCCTGGGAAACATCCATTATGAAAGGCAGGGACCAGGATCAACAGACCAAGAAAGGATCTCAGCACTCATGGGGGAGTCTGGAGAGAACAAAGCACCCAAAGCAGTGCATGCTACTTGTCCATTGAGGACAATTGTCTCCAGAGTTGAGGAGACATCCCATCTGCATCACAGACATGGGACAGTGATGAGTCTTCAGAACATAAGGGGAGAAAAAAGAAGATTAAAATTAGTACATTAGGTACTAAAGCAAGGTAAGATGTGAACATGTAGACATCTCCCCAGGTAACATGGTAAGCACACAAAAGGCCATGGTATGTGTCGACCATGGAGAATTTAGTGGATTCATCTGTGTGAGCTCAGTGTTAGAACACTAGAAGGTCAAAAAAAAAATAACAGAAAACTTAGTAAAGATGTTGTAATGAAAGGCCATCTCCTGGGGCAGAGGGACCGAAGGCTTTAGACAAAGTACAGAGAAAAGAGCACAGGGATAAAAGAAGATGAACTATAAAGCCCTGCCTGCACTTTCAGAACCATGGTGAGGAGAGAGCTGGTTGGGGTTAGGAAAAAGGAGGGACAGAAAATGGGCTGCAGAGCAGGGCCTCAGTGTGAACCCAGCTCTCAGCTGCAGCTTGGAGCCTGGCCTAGACAGCTGCATTTCTCTACATGGAAATCAGCATGGATAAGGAGTGTTGTCCTGAGATGAGCAGGGAGAGAAGTCTTGAGGTCTGAGAACATTGACTGCTAGTGAGATGCTGAGGAACATGGTGACTGGCATAGTCAAGGGGGGTGGCTTGGCTCTTGTAGAGCCATGTCAAACTTCATGTCTACAGGAAGACCGAGAATCTTCCAGAGCACCCAACATAGATCACATACTACTATAATATACTATACTCCATAGATGTGCCACTCACAAGTGACACATGCAAATGCACCATGAAGTCACACTACACATGAGCCACACACAAAACCCTCCCTAGCTTACCACAAATAAACAATACACATGCCACATTCCACATGCTACACCACACACCTCCATGCACATAGCACATATATCACCATACATAAATCACACCACCTCATTTGTACCACACATTTAACATACATTATACACATGACCCTCACCTGCTGCATACTTCACATGCCACTGCCCTTTGCCCCACACTGCCATATACCTCATATAAAGATCACATACCTCAGACATACACCACCCACACACTTTGCATGCACACCACACACATCATGCATGCTGTGAACATAGGCACATGTCTGCACTCAGGATGTCCTGCCAGACTACCTGTATTTTTCCCTACAATAATGTGGAGTGAGTCTGATTTCACCAAAGCTTCTGAAATCCCCCATTTTTTTTAGACAAACAAGTTTATTTCCCTAAAGAACAGAAATAAAGCAGACCGATATCTTATGAACAGAAACTGGAAATTTATTTCTCCAAGCTCTGAAATGGACGGACAGTACCGTGGATGCCCAGGGCTTTGTGCATTTGCAGGGCAGGGAACTGCAGTTGAGCCATGGGCTCTGAGGAGTGATGAGTCTCAGATCAGCATTCTTACCCCCAGGGCAGCAAGAACAGGACAAGGCAGGGGCTCCAGCACACCAGGATCTAACCCAGTGTCTAGCTTGATGCTCTGTCAGCATTTCAAGAAGAGATGGTAGATTGTGCAGTAATACTCATGTAGGGTAAATCAAATTAAAAATCAAAAATGAATGTTTACTGAACACGGAATCAGTGGGTGCTTCACTGAGACTTGGACTCTGAAGCCAATTATTGCTATTCTTATTGTCTGTCACTGCTTAATGAACTCTTCCCTCTGAAGCTGAATGGCTTCTAACAGGAGCATGTGTTTCTCTATCTTCTGAGGTTGCAGCACTTGGAGCAGATGTGAGTCCCCTTGAAGCTATATCACTGTAGCCTTCTATGTGCCTAAGTGAGACTCAAGACCTCCCAAGAGCACTCAGCTGTCCCACTTTCTGCCAGATTCCACAGGTTACAAGGCAAGCTGTGGGAACTGTGCAGTGCTCACAACAGGGGTGTGGATACCAGAAGGCAGACCATCTATCTAGCTGTCTAGACTGCCCGAGATCAAAGTGGGTTTTCACAATGACCCCCCAAAAAAGATTTATGGACTCGTGGAAGCTCAAATATAGGGCCTGCAGAGAAGATGGATATAGGCAAAGCCCACTCTGCCTCTGGTCTCTGGCATGGAGACAATCAGAAGATCTAACCTGCATGAGCTGTACATCCACAATGGAGCTCAGAACACCTAAGACCACAGGCATGGAGGCTATCTCCCACCACCCTTGGTGGCCATCTCACTGTGCTTGGTGTCTTGATGGCCCATCTCCAGGAAGGAAACCTCCAGCAGAGCCAGCAGCCTGATCTCTGAGCAGGTGGATTATCACCATAAACTTAAGTCCTTTGTTGTCCTTGCAAAGGTAGTGGCCATAACCTATGGCTCTGAAGGACCCTTCTTGTCACTGGGGCATGACTCAGCATTAAGTAACCAATGCATTCACATTTGGAAAGTTTGTGACTATGTGGGTGGCACCTAGAATAGCTAGAGTAGTTTGAGTCCATTACTCTGTGAGCTCAGAAGGAAGTATGCCTAGGGTATCTGGAGGAGTTTGGCAAGATTATGGCAGAAGTGGACCCATCCCAAACACATCCTATAGACACATCTTATAGCCACCCTACTCATAATGACAGATAGGACTCTGGCCATGTGTTATGAATAGGTCAGCCTCCAGGCAAGGAAGGAAACATGAAGCTTAACTGGAAGGGAAGCCTCTCCCACCTACTTTCCTCCTGTCTCTGAAGCCACAGTTGTCACTGAGGTCACATAGGGGCCTCCCACACTGACCTTCCTCTCTTGGGTTCTCCCTGGAGGCTGTAAGAAATCTGAATGGTTCTCTAGCTCTTATCCTCTGTGTACAGGTCAGGGCAAGGTTTAAATCCATGGGGCCCTGTCCACAGATGTCTCTCTCCTCCTTAACACATGTACACTGACTGGTGTTGTATCTTCTGAGGTTCCTCATTCAAGGGAAGCAAGGTGGGAGCGCAGCATAGTGGCTGATGCTGGTTTTCTTTCTTCTCCATTGGCTGTGCTCAAAGCCTTACTTATAAGTCACTACCCCTTTTCAGCATCATGACTGCAGAGATAGATAGATAGATAGATAGATAGATAGATAGATAGATAGATAGACAGATAGATAGATATGAGAGAGAGAGAGAGAGAGAGAGAGAGAGAGAGAGAGAGAGAGAGAAGGGGGAGGGAGAGAGTGAAAATTAATTCCCTGTAGGATGGTATTACAAAATCAGTTCAAGTTTCCCAGCTCAATTACCTGTCTCCTATGTGACTAAAACCTCATGGATGTTTGTTAAATGGATGGATTGATGAGTCTAGGTATACATGTTGTGGTCCTCCTCCATTCATGGCTAGTGCATGCATCTACAGAGTCCTTGCTGAAAGGCCCTGGCACTCACAAGGAGGCCTTTGCTTCCTTCATGCTTAAGAATTTCATTTCCCTGGTCCTGTGGGGGCCTATGTAAAGCTCTTTAGCTGGAGAGGATAGATCTTTCTTCTTTATCTGCTATTGATCACGGTCACAGAATGGGAATAAAACCTCATTTCTACTTCTCCTCATCAAAATCAAGTCAAGGGTTGGTTCTCAGCTCCTCTTTTCTCTGCTATCCCCTTCAAGGTTGCTATGTAGACATGGATCTTGAGAAACTAGTATAAGAATGATCCTAAGCAAATAACCTGTCTACATTCACATAACCTGGCCTGGGAGAGATGGAAACTGTGACCTGCTGACTCTTAATCTGCCAAGAAGGTTATGTTAGAGGCCACATTACTCAAGTGGCCTCCTCTCTCTATCTGGTATGGCTTGCAAATGCCTCACCCTGCAAGCCACCACCAACCTTTGGGGAGGTGGCAGCAAGTGTAGCTCAAAGTAACATGCAGTGTAAGCAATAGAAGAGGGGTGTGTCCTGATATTGAGCATGGAGCAAATGTTATACAAAGAACAAATTCAACTCTGGAGGCTTCCATAGAGTTCCACAGCTCTGTGCTTCTGCTTGCAACCCTAACTGGCCCACTCACCCAGGAAAGATGTATTTGTGCCTTGTGGACTTGCCCTAGAACAAACAGGTGAAGGACCTTCTGTAGCACTGAAGAAATTAGATTGACAAGTATATGACCACAGGGCCTTACAGCAGGGGCTCTGGTGATGTAGGCAGACACATTGATTTCTGTGGATCTATCCTCACCTAGATCCTACTTCTATAGCTGGGTGGTATTGGGAGTTGGTTTTGTGGAACCTAAGAGAATCATCACCCAGGTCAGCAATGCTGAGAAGAAAACAAGATGTGAGGAAGCAGCATCTCTCAGGGCCTTCCAGGGCTGTGAGGAGAAGCGTGGCATCATTTGAGTGGGCGGGAACAGTGGTGGGAAGCACACACTCACTGTAGTCTGTGAATCATAAAGGATCGCATCAGCTCACCCCCAGTGACTGGCACCTCCAGGAAGTGCCAAGTTGAGACACACTCCTCCCTGTGTGTACCAACAGCAAGAGGCCAAGCTGCAAAGACAGCTGAGGAGAGCAGATGTCTCCTGGCACCTCCCTCAGGAGCTTCCAGTCTCTGTGGACTTAGCATGCCCAGAAGACTGGAGTGCAGATGGTCAGAGCAAGAAGATCTAGCACAGTCCTGCGGACTGGCAATCTGGGTCTTTGGTTTTTGCTCCTGGACTAATCTTGACTTCAAAAGGTCCCTAACAGCCTAGAGTGTGTAGAAACCTGCTTGGGGCCTAGCAATATGACCCACTCTTTCTGTGGACTTCAGAAAGTCACAGTGTAAACACCCATGCTTCCTTGATAGAGGAACACTCCAGAGTCAAGTAGGGAAGAGAGATATGTGAATAGACAAGAGAACTCAGGACCACTACTGTAGTCAGCCTGCACAGTGGGGAAGGACAGTGTGGTGTAGCTGGGTGTGGCTGGGCAGCAGGACTCAGCTGCTTAGAAAAGAACAAAAGCTTCTGTAGAGAAGAAGCATTGCACTACTGATGGTCAGATGCCCACATCCCCAGAGGAAAATGGATGGAGAACAGAGGACCAGTGAGCTGGGTAAACCCTTCCTGAGTCTGATGGTGAAGACTGAGTGATCACAAAGGAGAAAAACACTCAGGGTGGAGACAGAGCAGCCAGAATGGTTTCCTCCTGTTTCCCTGGCTTTGCCACATGTACAACCATCTTCTTCTGTCCTGTGGTCCCTGAGCTCCTGTCTTTGCCACTAGTGTGTTTGTTGGGGGAAGACTTGCACTGGGTTGCCAAATCTGATTGGTCAGCTCTAGCCAGGAAGAGTCTTTAATAAAAACAAACCATTGAATAGCCAAAGTCACATTTCTACTGTATTTAGAATGCCACAGACCAGAATCCAGAGCTATCTCCTCGGTAATTTTACTACATGACTAACACCCATACACAAATAGAATTGATTTTTCTTCTCAGTGGATATAAGAAAGGTGCATATTAGTCACTGTATAAGAAGACCTCAGCTTCCCCGGGCTGCCAGCTCAAAGCCTAAATTATCTGGCCTTCAGAAAATTCCAGAATTTGAGTAAGTCCAGGCTACTTCAAGTTACCCATTGTCCCAGTTGAAATGTGAGAGTGACACCTGGAAATTCACTAGGACCATGTACCATGGAGGGCACAGGGAATGGCAGTGAGTGATGCTCAGAGATCCCTAAGTGAACTCTTAATAATACCAGCCTCAGGTTATTGTTCCTTGAACCACCGACCAGGCCTCCTTCTGAACTCCTACTGAAGCTTGCCAATCAAATAGAGGAAGAATAGCATAATACTTAGCAATATAATTAGTATAATTAATAAAGTATACTTAGTGATAGAATTAATAAAATGAACTTGACTTTGAACATACAGTAAATTTCTCTTTTCTTAAAAAAGTGATTTATTTGCCTCTCTTTGTATGTGTGTGTGTGTGTGTGTGTGTGTGTGCACGTGCGTTACACATAAGTGTAGTGCTCACAGAGGCCAGAAAACAGCATCAGATTCCTTGTGACTTAGGTTACAGTCAGTTGTGAGCTGTCATACAGTGTTGAGAACCTAATCCAAGTCCACTGGAAAGGCAGCTGATGCTCTTGACTCCAGCCTCCATTTCTCTTCTTTAGGCTGCATCTCAGACCTATACTGACTGTGTTACCTGGATGCTTGCCTGTTTACCAGAGTGCCTTGTATTTCCTCAGTTCTTCGTGGTCAGATGTGGCAGGTTCTCCTTAGTACCACCTGTCCCGGGTGCTTACTTATACAATGTCTGTCATTTCAGCATTATTAGTGTTTTGTGCAATGAAATTTTCCCTTTATTCCCAAGTACAGCCTCTGGGTTTTCCATGAGGAAAGCCCTCACTCTTAAGTCACAAGATACTATTCTAAATTTTACCCTAGGATTTTCATTTTCTTCCTGTAGTCTCCATCCCATAGTTGACCCAATGATAGACCCAATGTGAGGTTAGATGCTTTTTACTGCAAATGATGGCTGGTGAGATTAAATACCAATCAAACAAGGGTTTTTCTCTAAGAGAACAGGACCCTTCTGCTGTCAACAGAGCTTCTGTATCAGAGCTAACCATCTCAGAGCACAAGGCTCTTTTCCATCTTGTGTTTATTGGTGCTGGGTCAGAGCCTTGCTGCTCTGGTTTCTGCCACTCCATAATAACCTCTGATGTTTGACAAGGGATGATGTCCTTCTCTGTCAGCCTTCTTAAGAATATTTTCTGGTAAGATAATTTTAACATTATCCATGGTACGTGTCAGGAAAACGACATTCCACTGTTATTTGGAACATGTTTATATTTTGATTAAAGAAAATGCTACAGAAAAACAGATGCTTTTATTTTACTGACTTTTCTTACCAGACCAAAAGAACATTCTTATTTGTTCAGAGTCTCTCTCAGCACAACTTTGTTTTTGTCCTCCTGGGGGATCTGCCCCCTTCTTGCTCAGTTGTGAGCATCATGCATAAATTACGTATCTAGTTCTGAGTGAGAGGTTATTGCCCATCTCAAGCTAACAACCTGCCAGTAAAGGGGGAAAATGGCTAGTTCTTGTTTATTTCTTTTTGATCCAGCTATCCTTAATAATCTTGTCTTATTAGTATAGAATCTTATTCCATGCAATAGTAATGGAGAAGACAAAAACCAGGAGCCAGTTGGTTGGCAGGGCGCGCGGGGGGGAGGGGGGTCATTTCCCACTTCTACTCATGTACTCATGGATCTCGCAGATACTAGCTCTTCCTGGGGGTTCTGACCAAGTCCACTGCATAAACCAGGACGTTGTGTGTGGAGCAGTGCTCAACACTCCTTCCCCCAGGGAAACAAGCCTGACTAATGTATAAAGAGACCATCCAGTCCCAAGAGGCCCCTGTGCCCACAGGCATTCACAGCAAGGGTGGCTCTACTGGCTAGAGCTGAAGGAAGGGCTCCCAATAAGCTCCAAAACCCCTAAATCCAGCACCCATGGAGGATTAGACATTCCTAGAAACAAAGAAGAAACATTGTGATGCAAAATGCAAAATTAATGAAGGGTGTAAATAGGCAATTTGAAGAAGAAGAAGTGCTAATAGAAGTTCAAACTCATTTTACTAATAATTATATATGTGATTGGCTTTCTGTCTTTCAAGACTTTGATTGACAAGGCTTAAAATAATTGCCAGGAGAGAGCAAGGCGGTGGGTAGGCACTCTGCACTTGTGGAGAGATACTTGCAGCCTGGCTGCAGAAGGGGCTGATCAAAAGCCTCTTCATACTCACCAAATACTCCCCATTTGCCTGAGAAGCCAGAGGGGCTGCTGGCTTTGGTGCACTCCATAGCTTGCTCACAATGTGAGGCTGAAGGCCTCCCTGCTGGTTCCTGAAGCCAGTCCCATCCCCCCATCTCACAGAGGACCAGCCACACTCATAACCTCATGTTCCTCTCCCCTGTCATCTTCCCTCTGCCTCTCCCCCACTTCTTTCCTAATCTTCAAGGGGCATCCAGAGGTCTCAGCTGGCTCCCTGTCCTCTCTTCCTGCCTCCCTGTCTACTGGGAGAGTCTACTTGGAGACTGCTGCCTTTGCCCCACAAGGCTTCTGGGGCTCCCTCCCTCCTTGTAGTGTGGCACTAGGAGCTAGAGCTCTTTTGTTCTCAGTGAACCTGGGAGCTTTGCTATGGAGGACAGCACAGCTGGGGTGTTAGCCACAAGATTAGTGCCAGGAGAAGCTGAGCAGTGACCCCACTCTTCAAAAAAAGAAAAGAAGAAGAAGTTATTATGGTCTACTAGCTGCTCCAGTTCAAACTGTTCAGGGAGGTCCTCTCCAAGGAGCAACACAGAGTGCCCCTCCCTTCCCCCCTTGATGAACTCTTCAACTTTGGGGGAACTTAAACCCCAATACTATTCTTGCATCTCAGACATCTAATTCTGTCAGATTGAATTCTGGGTAGAATGGGCTTTTAAGAAAAAACGACTTTCCTGAAAGGACCTCCCTGGGGGAGACACAGGAGAGGGGATAACAAGGAAAGGGAGACAAAGCCCCATGCCTGCTGGGAGTAGAGAGAGGTACTCAGTTTGAGCCACTTTTTTTCTAGAGTATATTCTTGCTTCTGACCTTGCTCTAGCTAAACTCCTGGCTGCCCACTCAGCTACAGTTCTTAGTGAATTAATTCCTCTCTCTCAGGAACATAAGACCAATGAGCATTACTAGGGTGGAGACTGGTACAGGTCCTCCCCATAATGGACCAGCTTAAGGCTGAGGAGCCTATTGTCAGCTCTCAGCTTGCTTGTCACCACTGTCATATCAACAGTTCCTGGGTATGAAAGATGCTGGGTGCTGGGATTAGCTTCTGAAGCCTCATCTTTATACTGGAGACCACAGAAAACTACCAGACAAATAAGAGCAGCTGTAAAACATAAAGGATTTGGAAGTACTGAAGGTTCCTACTTTGGTGCTGAAGGGTAAACAGAGTTGCTGAAGGCAAGGAGACTACACAGGCTCTAGGATACAAAGACATATGACCATTGACTCAGAGCAGTGGCAAGCAGCACCAACAGAGTGTTCATTGCCACTATGACACAGTTGCTGAATCCCTGGGATTCCCTATAGGGTGTTTCTAAGATGTTAGAACTTTGCTCTGCTGTGCACCCATTTCCCTGGAGGAGCCATGATATTAGAGTCATCCTCTGACTCCAAACACCTTTTCAGGCAGAGTGTCCTGAAGCAGGCCAAAGAGCAGAGAACCTAGAAGTGTCAGGTCCTAAAAAAAACTGTCCCCTGTCCTCATTAGAAGCTTTCAGAATGGCAGGCTCTTTTCAGTGAGTCTGTTTTCAAAAGGCTACATGTAGCTGTTGGGCCAGTGAGCTGGATGAACCAGATAGACAGGGTGGCCTTTGTCTCCTTTGTCCACAGCAAAGGTTAGCCTCTCCATGACCTTTTCACAACAAAGGATTCACTTCATGAGTCCTCTGGCAGCCACCAGAAAGCTTAGGCTGGCAGATCTGACTCATGACTGTGTCCAACTGCTGAGCTGAGTCCATTCCAGATCCTGGAGGACACAGTAGGTATGTTCCTTGGGCTGAGGAATCATACTGTCACAGGAGCCTGAGGTAGCGTCTCCAAATGCCCATACCAACTATGGGCCTAGCAATTAGTCCAAGGGCCCACATAAAGACTTGAACTCCAAGAAGACAGAGATCAGCTAAGAGGATGTTCTCAGCATCTGTGCTAGGATTTCACAGTACTGTTGTTTCCTAGTGAGAGACAAGCATGCTCAGTGGGACCAGATATCCTGTGGAGCATGGAGGAAATGGATTGCAATACATGGTGGTCATAATGATACAGTTTAATTGAGAATTACCTCCCTCCCTTTCATATATTTAACACTTGGTTTCCGGGTGTTAGTGCCATTTGGGAACTCTTTAGGAAGAAGTGGGTTCTTGGGGGAGGAGGACAGGCCCTGTCTACTGATTTCTGAAACTTTTGCCTTGTCCAGGGTTGTAGCCTGGTATTTTCTCAATGCAGAATGTAGTTGCAATGGATCTGTAGTCTTCTCTTCCCCCATGCATAGTTTCCGTGTCTTGTCACTCTGCTCAATTTTTTGCTTAAACTTAAAAAATTACTTAAGTGTTAAACAGAGAGTCCTCATGTGCCCCCTGGTGCTGATAGCTATTTTTAGCACAAGAACATGTTCCTCAAAGCCTAGGTGTGTAGCTTCTGCTTCACTGTACTTCTGCAGAAGGCCAAGCCCAAAGACCACAGTGCAACCATGCCACTCAAGTCTGGATTAAGAGCTTGAGGTTTAATTTAAACAAAATGACAGGGAATCATGACTATTCCTATCTCAGCAGCTCCCTGGGACACTGTCTGATACAGAGCTCTGAGTGTCTGAGGGTTACAGACCTACAGCAGTCAGGCTTTGAGTTCAGCTTGAATTATAGGACTGCTAAGGTAGACAGATATTGGGCTGTAGAGGTTTGAGTCTCTTTATCCCTCCCACACTTCAATGAATTAAATGAAGTATTCCCCAAATTTTCTGAAGAGGTGCCAGGTCCTGGGAGGCGTTGGTTCCCTAAAATATTGACCACAAGCCTCCCCTCTTCCTCTCCCTCTTCTTCTTCCTCTTTCTGACTTGTACCAGTCTTTCACAATCCCTTTCAAGAGCTGCCTTTCCAGGCCCAGGGTAACAGGACCTGATAACAGAGACAGGTACAACCTCAGATCAATGAAGGTTTTTGCTGCTGAAAAGGTGTTCCAGGCCAGGAGGCCACAGTTTGTAAAATGCTACCAGAGCTTGGTTCCCTGAGCATGATGAAAGGTCATAACTGATTCCATAAGCATGATGGGAGGTCATAACTGATTCCCTAAGCATGATGGGAGGTCATAACTGATTCCATAACCATGATAGGAACTTGTAACTGCTTCTCTTTGCATGGCGGGAAGTCATAACTGGTTCCCTGGGCATGATGGGAAGTTATAACATCCCCAGAGCTTTGTGGGACACCACCTAGGGCTCAGTTCAACTTCTGTCCCATGCTGTGTATCTCAAAGTCTCACTTCTTGTTAAAATATCACAGGCTGAATTTGTATCTCTACATGTCCCCTTCCTGGGTCATCTTCCAGTGCCTGGTGCAAATCTGTTCCTCATGGTGGCCCATAGTGTACCCATCATGCTGAAGCCCAGTGACCAACTCTAAGTTCCCCTAGGTCCCCAGATTTTCCATCTCTGGACTCTACACTCTAAAGGGCCTGGTACTTCTCTTTTCCAGACATCTTCCCAAGGGCCTGGTACTTCTCTTCTCTAGACATCTTCCCAGGTGCTTAAGCCCTGCTAAGTGTGCCTGGAGCAGACCAACAGTGAGTGGACAGGGGCCATATACCAAGTGTTTTGATGCAATCATCCCATATTACAAGTAAGGATGGACTGACTGACAATGTCACTGAAGTCCAATCCAACCCAGGCAGGCCTTTCACATTCAGTGAGTTGATGTATAAGCTGCACTCTCAATATCCTGTGATGACCAAAGATCCAGGCAAAGGCTTCCACTGTGGACAAGGCATGTGCTCCCAAAAGTATATGCTGTCAGCCCAGGGACCCATTTATTCCTCTTCTGTTCTGGCTAATGTCCTTCCCTACCTGGACTCTGTTTTGTCTTGTCCCCATGTCAGGGAAGGAGAGGACATGTGTTGCTCTTGCTCCTCTGACAGGCAGAGAATTGTGTAGGTTATGAATATCAACGGGTGGGTGACAGGTGACAGACATTGCCAACCTTCAGCTCCAGACTAAAATAACACAGTATTGACCTTGCTCAGAAAGGCTACCGAAATAGAAAGTTCAATACTCTCTATTTTAACTGACAGTTAAAAATTCAATAAATCTCCCTGTGCCAGACACCTGTATGTATGTAATCAAGCTAAGTAAATACCCTCAGATTTCTCACAGAAGGTCCGGCATTTATGTGTAAAGCCGTTGGCCATAGCTGAAAGGGACTGAGGTTGTCGTCACTAGAGAAAGGTCTTTTTGAAAAATAAACAATTGCTCAGACAATCATGGATCAAGGAGGGATTCAGGAATTGCTTCTGCTCTGCTGAACTGTTGGCTACAGATAAGTTTTGGGAAGGGAGAGTCATTGTCTTCAACTATATACCCAATGGTGAGTCTCCTAGTCTCTAGTAGACAGTTCCAAACCTGTAGTCATATAGATGGCCTTGGTTAAATCAGTGGGTCATAAAACAAACTAAAAGACTTAGATGTGGTAAAGAGCCTTATAGAGTGGAGAAAAGGATATCAGAAGTGGGAGGAAAAAAGAGACAGTGGGGTAGGAGTAATTGGAATATAGCATATACACATGTATGGAATTGTCAAAGAAATTCAATCAATAAAAAAGAAAAATGAGCAACCCCATGACCATTGCAATCATTTCAATATTACAGATATAAGAACAGACAGCTACCTGTCCTCTTAGACTCAGTATGTCCACCACAGATGAGGTCCTAGTCCACACAACAGCAGAAGACAGCACCATCTGTCTCCATGTTCATGTGTGCATGCATCTACCCACAGGCTTCAGGATAGGAGCAGGTATAGATTAGCAGTGGATACATGATAGTAAGGCCATTGAGGGACAACAGAAAACCCATCATGTAAAAAAAAGAGACACTCTGATGGTCATCCTTGATGGTCACCTTGACTGTGTTTGAAATCACCTAAGAGACTAGGTTCCTAGGTTCCCTGCTCTGTAGTGATTCCTAGTACGGCTGTGTGCCACAGAGCTGACACGTGCTGGGTCATGTGTCATCAAATGAAACAGGTAGAATCCCCGCCTTCTAGAATGATCCATTCTAGAAGACTCAGCGTCTAGGCTCTCCCAGGCTTGTTTCAGTTACAGGGAAAACTAGCCAGTGGAAGACTACTCCCTGAAGACTTCAAGTCCGTTTTCTGGGCTCCTCTAAGTTAACCATCCCTCAGGACAGAACGTGGCTGCTCAAGACCCTGCATCAGTTACATTCTGGTGTCTTTGGCTTCCTCACCCACCACCAGGTTCTGAATGCTAAGTGGAAATTACAGCTTCTTCATCTTCCAGCTTTTGGCAAGAAAGTGTCATTGGGGCAACAGGGAAAACTTCACTGATCTTTAAGTGTCTCTCCAAACATAAATGAGACCTCTGTCTCTGACTCTACAAGTTGCACAAGATGATTATAATTGTCTCTATGAATATTACTTCCAGGTTTGAGCAAAAGATTTGTTTGTGTCCCACACTAGAGACATCAGCAGGTTCTGAATATCCCAAGAAGGTTTTTAGGAGTTTTCTTATTACTAATTGGACTTCCTCATCTGGGAAGTTTTCTTCTTTGATCTTATATTTCTTTGCTTCCTCTTGGTGGTACTGGAATTTTAGAAGGTGCACTTTTGAAGCCAGAGCACCCCGCTCTGTAGCCTCAGCACTGGAATTCCCCACAGCAGCTAAAGGAGAGCGATAGAGATAACAGCTGAGCACAGGGTCCAGTCCTGCTCTGCTGCTCAATAGCTCTGTGACTCGACTGACCCTCAACTCCTGGATGGACCTATGGTCTGAAACTACAGGAAATCTGCTGATCTCTTAATAGGTGACAACAAGGGAAGGCATGTGAGGGGTGCCCCTGGCAGAGCACTTGTGAGGAATGTAATCATGGGTAGCAGTTACGATGATGTCTATAGCACGGAAGACCATGAGGGGTAAGAGTGTAGGAGAGGATCCAGCTTGATTGTCCATACCCTCATGCCCTCTGGGTACCCAGAAGTGCTAAGTTATAAAAGCCCCATAATTCCCACCAGGTCAGGAATGGAATCTCACTGAGAAAACTTGGGTTATATGGGAGCCCCATCACACATTGAATTCATTTGCCCAGCTACTTGGCCCATAGGCACCCTAGAGGTCCTTTTGAACTCCAATTTGATGGCTTCACCAGTGTTAAGGATGGCCATCAGACTCCCCGTTGCCCACAATGCCTTGGTGAAAGTTAGGGGACTTGTGTCTCAACCTCTCTACTTTGGCTTCCTCTAGGGAAATCTACACATGAAACCTCAGCCCTCTTCAGGATCCAACACTACCCCACAGTTACATGAGCAACAACAGTGGCCTGGGAAGGTCTAGACTTCCAAGATGCATTTCTACACAACACAGTTTTTGCATGTGTACATATATGCTACACACATGTATACACACACACACACACACACACACACACACACACAAACAAACACCATATAGAAGTATGAAAATGCATATTGGTATTGCATACTTAACACACAAACTCAGAATATGGACTCACACATCATACATGTGCACAAAAGCATGTTCATGAATATGTACAAATCAACACATGCATTGACACACCCCCTGCACATACATCACACACTTATCACACATATATACCCATGTTGCATCCCTGCAGGGTCCATAATGATTGCTGAGGTACAGAGTTTTTTGTGACAATGACTTCAGCTCCTTCACACAAACTGTTGCCTTGCAGTATGAGGCAGGCATTTGTGGCTGAAACAATCCCTGCTTCTGTCCTTAGCTAAGTCTCTTGGTGTAGGCCATATTCACTCTGTGGAGGAAAATAGCTCCTAGAACCTGTGTATCTGGAACCAGATCAGCAGCAGGTCTAACTGGCATGTGGCTGCAGCCCAGCATCTTTTGGCAGGTTGAGGGAAGCCAATTAGCAGAAGGCTTTGGTGACCTGAGATTCAGCAATGCCTCCAGGGCAGAAGAACGGGAGGACAGATTAGCTTGATTACTTATCATTTCTCTGATCTTGGCTCCTTTGATTCTATACAGAATGTGATCTTCTACTTGAAAAAAAAAAAAATCTCCCCATCCTTGAATTGTAAACAATTTGAAATTTTGTTTCAGTGTGTGTCATTCATTTCTCATTGAATAATGTACATGATCAGCAGGGACTCTGGTCAGGCACAGGGATTTGAAGTCTGATGTCTCATAGTACAGTAGATATGTATAATAGAGTGTGGTATCCTGGGCACAGAAGTGGGTGTCCCCAGCACTGGCTCAAACAAACACCTCCAGATGTGCAGAACATTGTTCTGTGGCTCAGAGACCTGGGAAGAGCTGAGGGCCTCAGATAACCAGGGAGGGAGGGCCTGGATGATGGAATTGGATAAACAAGGCCTTTCATTCATTAACTCACCCATTCACTCACCTGATCACTTGTTCACTCATCTCTCATTTATTCCACAAATAGCCATTGAAAACCAACTAAGCTCCAGTGTATTGTTATTCCAAGTTCAGGGACAAAGCAAATTCCTGCCAAGTGTTAGTGTTAGTGGTGCTGCTGCTGTTGCTGCTGCTGCTACTGTTGGTGGTGGTGATGGTTACCATCCTGGTTCATCTTGAGAGAGATAGCAAAGAAAGCCAGTGCACAGGACTCTGGCTTAGTGGATGGTAACAGCCTGAATTAAGAGAGAGGAAACTGTAGGAGAGAGCCAAATGTATGTAGCCCCCAAGACACCAGAGGAGCAGGAATGGAGGAAGATGGTGGCTTTTCCCATCAACCTTTGTAGTGGACAACTTAAAAGCCAAGCCCCTTGAGGACATTCACTCTGTGGTGCATTGGCATGTGTGAATAGGAAGTAGCAGTGGAGGCAAGGGAAAGTCCTAGCAGCCAGTGTTGAGCCCTGTCCCTAGGCATGAAGAGCCCCCACTATCCTTGAGGAGATGCTGAGGAAACCCAACATCACAGAGCTGGAGCAGAAGACAACGTGCCATGTATCATGGCTCCCATCCAAGGGTTATGATGGAAATCCAGAGAAGGGCCTGATGTTTGGGGACTTTGGGAAGAGGGACTGTCTCACCCTGGGGGATCATTCCTTGGAAGTCTAGGCAAGAAAAAGAGGCAACTCAGCTCAATGCTAAGTGTTGGAGAGAAGTCCCTGCCCTCTAGAGCAGGTGAAATGTGATAATAGTTAAACCCGGAGAAGATTTCCACAGAAGGGAGGACCACTGTCCTGAGCTACCCATCCACCCTCTGCAAGGACTGGGTCTTGTGACCAGTAGCTAGGTGAGCTCAAAACTGGAAGTGCTATCGCTCTCTTTCTTTTATTTTGCTTCCTTGTTCGGAGGAAACAGGAAGAAATACACCCATAGGAAAAAGTCGCTTTCCCCCAAATCTGTATGAAGTAAATAGTCAGCCTTTGCCATGAGATTCAGAGAAGTGACAGAACTTTCTGGATCTGTGGATGGATTTGAAGCCAACAGTCAATTATAGTACCACCTATTAGGACCTTTGTACCCAACCTGCCTAAGGGCTTCCATCAGTGGTGGTCCAGATGAAGTGATATCTCCTGTGAAGGGCTGAGAGTCCCCATGACCGGAACTAAGCAGATTTGATTGGAAACCTGTCTCCACGCTCACAGCAAACCTCTAATTTTGTATTAACCTGACACTTGGTGCTTGATTTATTTTAACATTTATGGTAATGGTTTTTGACTTTTTTTTTTTTTTTAAGATAAAGGGGACAGAGAGTACAGGGTAACAAAACGCAATTGACAGTAAGTGCTTATTATGTAATTATGGGATCTTTAATATGCATATTTTCTCTGTGGTTGGTAGCAACTAAATACATAATTACTGAGTTTTAAAGAAGAATATTATCTACAGAACCTTGTGTCTGATAAAAAGTAGGAAAAGAGTCTTGCCTGGAGTGGGTAAACCCACCCAACAATGCAAGGTCAGTTAAGGTGAGGGCAGCAGACCCATACACAGAGAGGAGGCCCCAGACCCTGAACTAGGATGTGGTCATCAGAAGATGAGCTCATTAGCAGTGAGCAGCTGGCTCTAGCTGAATGGGAACTGTTGAGTCTACTGGGGCTCCTAAAGCAAAACGCCACACACACCAACTGAATTTCTCACTCTTCTGGAGCCAGGGAGTGCAGGTCACGTGCAGGCAGTAGGCATAGTGTCTGCTGGGGACTGGACTCCACAGGAACACCTCCATTCTGCATCCTCAAATTGTGAGGGAGATGGAAGGTCCCCAAGATCTCTTTACAAAGACCCCAGTCGATCTTACTGTGAGGCACCTCCCTCACGACCTAACCACTCCCTAGCCCCACTTACTGCCCACTGCTTGGGGGCCACTCACTCATATGATAGCAGTGAGCAGATCAAAGGGAACCATACTGAATGTAGTGTGGGCTTCAATGAAGCTGGCTGGGAGCATTGAAGAGTTAGGAGGTAAGAATCATCCAGTTGGAATAAAAGGAACCTATGCATAAAGTGGCTATAGAAGTGGGCTACCCTCTTCAGACACAGATGCAATGGACACTACTCAGGGGATTCCAAGGGTGACTCTAAGGGAGGCAGGTGGTGTTTAGAATTGCATACAAATAGCAAGAGAAACTTGGAGTTCAGAAAGAGATGGCAGTATCCATGGGAAAATGTCCCCCTCTCCCCACACTCCAGCACCCCACTAATGTGTACATAGATAAGCCTTAGGTGCTGGCCTGAAGTTCTGAAATGCCCTTCTTGGGGTTTCTTCATGCCTAGTTCTCCTGGGTCACAATGCCATTTACCCCTTGTTATCTAGGGAGACTGCCTAACCTGATATGTGTATATAGCAGAGAGGAACTCCAGACCCGAGCATTTGGTCCACTGGTGCCAGGCCTAGTATAGGGAGGGGGTGTGTGATAAAAGCTTTCAAGGAGCAAAAAGCAGCAGCTGGGATAAAACAGGCATTCTGGAAGAAAAGGGGGTGACAAGGCATTGGGATTGGATGTTGAAAGAACAAAGATAGGTTGAGAGGATGGGGGCGGGATGAGGCATGTTGGGAGAAATGAGGTATGCTAGGGGCTCACCACCATGACCACTGATACTTCATTTAAGCATATTTGGGTGACTGAAGCCTGCTGTGGACTCTCTGGGCTCTACTTTGGACATGTTTCTTTGGGAGTTAGATTTTCTCCAGCTCCCTGTGAGATGGGGAGCCAGGATATGAGGAATCCAGAGGTTGAACCATTTATGTCACAGGCTGGGTGGGCAACATGAAGGCCAAGGCCCTCAGACAACTTAGACCAGGCCAGTGCTCCCAGATAACCATCAGTTCATCTCTCCAGTGCTCAACTTTCTTGCATCTTGCACCGGCAGGGGATGAAGTGTAGAGGCTCAAGTGAGACCTCCACTGGGATAAGTGTTTAATGTATAGAAAAACCACAGTGGGCATAGCTTGAGTAAAATGCAAGCTTTGTGTGCTTTCTTAGTCATTACTCTATTGCTGTGAAGAGACACCATGACCAAGGTGACTCATAAAACAAAACAAAAACATTTAATTGAAAGCTCGCTCACAGTTTCAGAGGCTTAGTCTATTATCATCGTTGCAGGGAGCTTGATGCTGGAGCAGTAGCTGAGAGCTACATCCTGATCCACAAGTAGAGAGAGAGAGATACTGAGGTTGGCATGGGCTTTTGAAATCTCAAAGCTCATGCCTCTCCCTCATACCCCAAAAACAAACTTCTTCCAACAAGTCCACATCTCTTAACCCTTCCAATCCTATTCAAATAGTGCCAATCACTGGTGAATAAGCATTCAAAAATACGATCCTATTGCGGATCATTTTTTATTCAAACACCCAAGGGTACATTGGTTTCTGCAGAACACTACGGTTCCTCCCTCAGAGTGCAGCTTGGGCAGGACCATCCTCAGGCTAGTCCTCTGCATAGGCCTTGATAAACACCATGACCATGGGTGATAATATTTTATCTTATATTTCTGAGTCACATTCTATCACGGAGGGAAGTCAGGACAGGGACTCAAGGCAGAAATCTGAAGACAGAAATGAAGAACAGTGCTATGAAAGAATGAGGCTTACTGATTCAATCCATCTGGTTTGTGATCAGCCAGCTTTCTGAACACCTGACCTAGGGCGGCTCCACCTACAGTAGGCTAGTCCCTCCTACATCAATCCACAACCAAAGCTGTTCTCCATAGACATGGACTAGGCCTATCCAGTGTTGCCAGTCCCTCAGCTGAGACTTTCTCTTCTCAGGTGATGCTTTTATTGTTCAGTTGACAATAAAAACTAATCAGAACAACCTCCCTGCTTCTTGCTAATCTGACATAAAACACACCATTAAACCATAACACTTCCTTTCTTATTCTAATGTCTCATGTTATCATCACAATATAAAATATAATACAGCTTCAAAAAAAAGTTCCATAGTCCTTAAATTTTCCATCCCTTTAAAGTTTCAATGTCTCTTTAAAAAGGCCAAAATATCTCATCTTTGGGCTCCTGTTTAAAAAAGTTATAAACTTTGTCATTCTAAGAGGGAAGAACAAGCACAGAATTACAACCAGACCAAAGCAAAAGCCTGAATCCAGCCGTGTTAAATCAAGTCTGTAACTCAGTGTCTGGCATCTGGATCTCACTTGTGATCTTCTCAGCTTCAAAAGGCTGAGCAGCTGTACTTGTCCAGCTCTACCACCCACAGAACATACAGTTGGTCTCATAGGCTTACGCTGGCCCTCTCATTATCATTAGCAGTAATCCCATGGTTCTGGCATCTCCAATATCCTAGAGTCTTCACTCTAAATGAGGTTACTTCTTCACCAACAGCCTCTCCTGGCCTTTCTTCAGGGTGACTCTGCCCCTGCCACACAATGCCAAGTCTTGGCTGTTCTTCATGACCCTTCATGGCTTCAAAACCAGCACCATGTGGGAAGCTTACAAATTACTTGGAAGTTCTGCCAACAGCTTGACATGTAGCCTTGGCCACCCCCACTGGCCATCACTTGTGGGTGCTGATCCCAGGGAAATACTTCCCAGAAGATCTCACCTCAAGTATGCTGATCTTATATGAACCACAGCTGGTTCTTCAGCCCCAGCTGACCACAACCACTAACTTTTAATTCAAATATGTCAGATGAACAGCCACAATAGAGTCTTTGCTCCCCTCTGAAATATCACAAGAAGGGTTTCTATGATCTGCACTGCTCTCAGCATTATCTTATCTCCCAAGTTCCCACAGAACAGCCTATTAAGATCTGATTATTCAGTGGCTTTTTTCAGCCAAAAGCTTCAAAATCAATCTGGACAACTCCTCAATTGAGACTCTCTTCTCTCGGGTAGCCCTTTGTTATATCAAATCAATAATAAAAACTAACCACCACACACACTGAGCTCTGGACACTGTTCTAACATCTCCTCTGTGTGTCACCACACAGCTCACACAGCTGAAGAGATGGCCTACATGACCTGAATCATTGTATAGACTCAGTCATGCTGTAGGTCACTTGTCCTTAATGTATGGTATCCCTCTGAGTCCCACCCACCCTCTGCTCCTTCAGACTGAAGTTCCCCTTAGTCTCTTACACAGCAGAGGCGAAGCTGGAGCTCAGCTTGCTTCTAGGGCACACAGGGATTATCGGGTGATCTTCGCTTTCTGTGAAGTTGGTTTCCCATGGGATCCTTCTCTGTCCTTCAAGGTCACTGCTGTCCTGCTGGTCATGGTGCAGGGCCATCAGAGACTCTTCCCTACTGAAATGGTCATGGTTCATTGGAGGATTCCTCCACCCATCACTCAGATGCCTCAAAAGCCTTTCATCTTAGGGTTTACCTCAGAATCAGATGTTCCAAGGTCCCCAAAGATTCCAAGTGTCTGGGGCCAAGCAGTCACCTTGGCTTTTGTCACTCAGAGCTGTTTTTTACCTTATCTCTCCAGGCCTCAGAGGAAGGGACCAGCTAGTGCCTGGTGGGTAGGAAATTAGAGGAGGGCATCCTCTTTCTTGGTGTCAAGTATATCCTGAGAGCTTCAGGCAGGCTCTCTACTGAGTATTCCTGCTCTGGTATACCTCAATCTGGAATGCAGTGCCTGTCCTTGACTCTGAGTCTCAGCCTGACACAGTGTGATACCTTCACATACCCTGACATGGCTTCAGTGGCTTCTTTTCCATTCACCTTGGGGCTCTATCTCCACTTCTCTTTCATACTGTTACATTGGGTCTGAGCAGCTTCCTCTGCCCATCCCAGCCCTTCATGGGTTCTTCAGGACCTCAGTCCTTCTGTCCTGGGTTCTTGTCACAGAAGGCACTGAACCACCCTCTAACCTGAGCATCACCCTGGACCACAAGTTTTGTGCATCCAAGACTACACATATAGGCATTTCCTTCCACATTCCTAAGCTGCACCTCCTGGGAGGTCCCTTCCTGGATATATGAAGGCTCACTAAAGGTACATTGAATGGATGTGATGAAAGGAGCTCTCTTCCTGGCATGATCCTATCTAGACACTGGGGGGAGCTGTTTGGGGTGCAAAATATGGAGAGATGCCACTTTCATAGAGCCTTGGCCCCCATAGCTATGGCAGGCTCTGTCACTTCTCCTGCTTGGCATTTCAGGACTGGGGAGTTATCCATGCACATTGAGCATCAAGGTCAGTATTTTTAGTTGTGATTCTTTAATTTTTGAAAACCCTCCAAAGAGACTTTAGTGATGGGTACATAGTTGATAAATATAAATAAATGTAAGAGCTACAAAAATAAACTCAGAAAGCTCTGTTCTGTTTACCACCCCAGGAGGGCTACATAGACATTCTTACCAGAGAACCAGGGCATACCTCAGCCTCTGCAAGAGAGAAGGGGTCTACAGCCAATTACCTCCTGCCAGGAGGTAACCTAATGTCTAGGACATTGGAAGTGGAGTTGACACAGCATGTCTTCAAGTCTCTTCAGAGAGTCTATACTACACCAGCTGGTCCACACTCCAGTCTATAGCAACCTGGACCATGGATCTCAGGGGATGGCAGACCTCCAGGAATGTGGCATGGTTGGAACTAACCATCTTTCCAGCATGTAGGTGATGCCTACATGGACCCTGCACCCAGTACATAATCCTCAGTCAACAGAGAAACTAACCAGGAGGGAATCTGTTCTTGTGAAATCATAAATCTGGAGAAAATCCACAGGAAGACGTATTTGGGTGACTGATGCCAAAGGAGATGCCTTGTGTCCTGAAAAGAGAACCCAGTGATGATCCCAACATGGGGGCAGGCCTTTCTTCTAAGAGTATGACTATGGCTAGGCTCATGAGTCATGATAATGAGCTCCAACAGAGGACTAGCACGTAAGAATAGCCTGAGGTCAAGGATGTGTGTAACATTATAGAACTGGGTTTGTGTGGTCCAGAATGAGCCTGTTGTGGAGACAGTGGTGACAGCAAAGGATCTGGGTCTTTCATGGCTTGGCTTTTTGGGATTTATCTAAAGGGTTACCTAGATTCTAGCCACAAGAGGAACAAGGGATGTGTTAGACAGAATTGTATCTACCCTCAGAGGGAATATGTACTTCCCACCTTGCAGTCCCTTCAACCTTAGAATATCACAAAGGTAGGAACTCAGATTGTTCCAGATAGCTCCCTTGGGTTTCTCTAAGGACCTTTAGCTTCCTGGCCCTTTCCTTCTTGCCCACCATCCACCCCAGCTCATGTTCTGGTAGCCATACTGCATCTCTCTGGTTTTCTGGCATCAGAATCACTGCTAGGGCTAGCACCTTCCATTTTATAAACTTACAGACACACCTCTCTGAACCACTGATAGGGGGACCTTGTCCACTCATTGATGGATCTTACACGATAAAGTGATTCCTGGCTTAGCTCACACATACCCTACCATACCTCTGCCATAATCGGTTGTACCCTTTGGCACCTCTCTCTCTCTCTCTCTCTCTCTCTCTCTCTCTCTCTCTCTCTCTCTCTCTCTCTCTCTCTCTCTCTCTCTCTCTCTCACACACACACACACACACAACTCCATCCTTGGTCACATCTCTGCAGATGGATACCTCCTCCTATAGGGAACCTCTCAGGTCCCCTCCACTCAAAGAGAATGCTCTCTCATTTGGCCCTTAGGACACTTTTCTTCCTGTACCACGGTCATTGTGGATCTACAACAACCAGATACTGAACATACAAAGTAGGTTCAGAAAATATTCATGAGAACAGTAATGGCCTAAAGATGTTCCATAATCATGAGCACACAGAGGCTGTGACTCCACCTTACTCTCCCCACTCTGAATTATATGTAGATGGTCCATAGTAGATGAACAATACATACATTATTAATTAAATGGGAGTAAACTGCTGGTCCTTATCCTGGACATCCTTGCACACATTTAACAAATTAAATATTGAAAAAACAGTTGCACACAAGCATCTATGTTGTAGGGTTTATTTCTTGCCACCTTCATGTTATAGCTTTCAGTGACTATGGGGACAAGCATTTGGTGTCCTACAAAGCTGATACCTGGATACAGACTCGTTGTCCTGCCTGCTCCATTGCTTGGCTATATGTAAATAAGGCCTTTTTTTATCTAGGCTGGCCCATTTGGATCCATAGGAATGAGCAAAAATCCTCTATGGGAACTGTCTCAGGCTTATGACACATTTGCCCATTGCTTCCACACAGGCTAAGCCATCTCCCACTGTCTTTTGCCCAGGACCAATAGTCTTTGTGGGTTTTGGCAACCACCCCACTTTCTCTCCAGTCCATTTCACTCTCAGGCTTGAGGCAAGTGCCTGATGCATAGATGTACTGGAAACCTTCTAGGCCACCCTCCCTACTTTCAGGTCTGCTGGTCTTGTCACATCCTCATCCACAGTGTACAACCTATACAAGGAGAGGTATACCCCACCTTTCCTGATGCTTTCTCCCTCCTTTCAGCCCTTGTTTGACTCCACTCTGTAGACAACCTACTGTCAATGGGAAATCTTCTCAGGAGTGTGCTCCACACTCAGACCCATCTGCTCCAATATCCGCCCAGTGTGCTTTTCTGTGTCTTCTCTTTGTCCTGGCTATCTGCTCATCACTTTCTGTACTTTTAATATCCTCTTTGTCTGCTTCTGTGTATTCTTGCTGGCATGATCTCTTCCCCATGTGTGCTAATTTGGTCCTCATTAAGCACATTGGCTCTGGTTCCGATAAAGGCCCTGGGCATTGGACAATCACTAGCATCCGGTGGCGATGGGAGGCTCAGCAGTTGCCACCTCCCAGGAACAGTCTTACTTTGTCTCACATCCTTGCTGCTCTGTCCTTGCCTCTGGGCAGGTACTTACTTCTGTGTCTAAATCAGATTTCTGTAAGTGGAACTTTTGGGCAGAACACACTAGACATCACATCCTGAGGGAGTCTGAAAGACATTTCAGCATCTGAGGGTAGAATCCATCAGCCACATTGAGCTCCTGACCTTTACATGCAGGTCAGTACCACAGGAACATCTTAGAATCTGTGACCACCTGATTTCACTGTCCAGAGAATATCAAGTAACTCAGAACTAGACTGACTCTACACAGTGATGGAACATTTAAGAAATCCCAGTGACCAGATTCAGATATAAAGCTATTAGAAAAAACAGTCAGTTGTGTTTATGGACCAATGTTCAAGTGCTTTGGTACATTTATGTACAAATGTGGATGTCCAGTCACATGTTTATGTTGACACGTGTTAGGCACATGTGTCTATTTTAACAGATGTTTATGCTCACACATTCATATGTAGGCCCTCACACATATCTGTGCATCAACATTGACATATGTGGGGTTATATACTCATATAGATTTCCACAAACAAATGGACGGTCACACATTCATGTTTTTACACGCATGCTCCCATGAACACAAGCAGGTGTACACACTTGTACTAGTAGCACATGTTGATTAGCATCCACCAAGCTGCACTGGACACTGGCATTGAGCAGTGAGCATATGGAGTGGATGGCACCCCTCTCCCAGTGGAGCTTGTAATCTGGAGCAAGTAAGAGATGGCGACAAATGAACAGACATATGCAGAAACAGTAGGAGTGGTGGCACTGCAGAGGTAGAGTGTGCAGCTGTGGGATAGCCTGGATGCTGGTGCAGGAAGGTGGACATATTGCTCTATTCTGAAGCAAATAAACGGCCTAGTGACCCTGGACTCCAGAGTTTAACACCTGGGGAAAAGAGGGCATGAACAGTGTGGAGAAACAGGAATCATCACAGAGACAAAATCCTGTCATTATATAGATATGCACAGACATACACACAACTGTATGCGGGTATTGTAGGTAAATACTCATGTTCACACATGTATAATACACATAATATGAGAGTATTACACATGAATACACATGTTCACATAGGCACAATACACATAATATGTGGGTATCATACATGGACATACATGTTCACACATGTATAATACATACTGTGAGTGTATATATCACAGACATATGTGTATGGACAAATGTGCACAGATGCAGAAATAGTGTGTATTTAAATATACACACATATGAGAGCACACATGCACTCACACACATGATGACTGAATTTTATATAAAAATACACATGCATTCACATATGCACAGACACACAGTGAGTAGGTATCATATGTGGATGCACATGTGTTCACACATACACAAACCTGCATCAATACACAGAGACAGTGTACATACACCTTCAAAGGGTATTAAACAAATAGCATATATATTTTCATAGCACACACACATGTAGTTGTATTATATATACACATACTGTAGTGAGAATGTTGTGTGAGGGTGTATACAGGTGTTCACACACTTAACAGAAAGACTACATGTGGATATGAATGCCCACTGATACTTGTGTTCACACACACACACACACACACACACACACATACACACACACACACACACACACACACACACACACACACACAGGATAAAATATGAGTGGGTGATTCTGACTCACTCTCCACCCTGCACACTGCCTGCAGTCCGCTCATCCTTTGGGTTGGATATCCAGCCCTCTTATCTATATCCAAAAGCACCACCAAAACCTCTATCTGGTGTAAAAACAGGTTCACATTTGACATTTTAGAATACAAACACTTCAGACCCAGAGAGAAATTAATAATACAAAACAGATACTTTGTGACACTCAGATTTGCTTTAAACTTTTTTCCTAAGGAGCCCAGGACACTCAAAAGCTGTGAAATCTTAGTCCCAGACCCTGGGTATCCTGTGTCCTCTGCCTGGTTCCAGCTCTGTCTAACAGTTAATGTATAGCCTTCTTCATTCTGTTTGCAGCTGATACAGGCATGTCTCTAGAACTAAGTGGGGTCACTATGTGTGTTATACAAAACAGCTCAGTGAGGGTTGTCCAAGCATAAGGACTTGAGATTCAATCCCAGCACCTATGTAAATATTAAAGTATTCCCTCATGTATGGTAGCCCAGTGCTGTGGGTGGTGGAGACCAAAGGATGGCTTGTGCTTGCTGGCCACTAGCATAGCTACAGGTTCAGTTAAAGTCTATAGCAAGAGAGCAAGACAGAAAGTGATAGAGACAGAGACGGGCACTGGATGTCCTCCTCTGATCTCTGTGCACACATACTCACGAATACACCACACACACACACACACACACACACACACACACACACACACACACACACACACACACACACACACCCAACAAGTAGATGAGTAGTTTCCTCTGTGTACTTCATCAGCGTCTTCAGTTTTCAATACCTTTGACCTTCACATTTATCCAATACATTCATACATAGTGTCAGCTTCCCGCCGGCTTTCTGTTGGGGGAATAAAATGCGCGAAGGCTAGTTCCTATTTGTGATTCTGCAGAGCATCCTGAGATGCATATCACTGTATACAAATGTGAGCAAGACAATGTTGGCTTCCTTTAAAGCCCTTGCACAACCACAATCCCAAGGACCCTAGGGCTGCAGCTCCCAAGTTCAGCCTGTGTCACCCATGCTTGGCTCAATTGGGCTGCGTGGTTCTTGCTAATCCTGGAGATACGATGTGGAGTATCTGCAGAATTTTAATTTTCTTGATTAATGATGAGACGGAGAAGATCTTGGGAGTGTGCTAGCCAGCTCTTCACATTTCTCCTTCCTGTGATTCGTCCTTGTTCACAATGCTGAAGAGCACACTTCTGGGTGATTTTTCAGGAATGATTTTCATGTTTTGAATAAAATTCCATATTTAGTAAAGTTTTACAAATAGCTTCTTTAATCTCTGGCCTGTATTTTAGTTTTCCATTCTAGGTCACAAGACTCTTCTGTCTAGAGGGGGGCATGTGTACCCACACATGCACATGCAGAGGCCGGTGGCTGACATTCACCGTCTTTCCCTCCTTTTCATGTTATATTTGAAAGAGTTTCTTGCTGAATCAGAGATGTACCCACAAGTTCCACGGATATACCTGACTTTCCCCTCCCAGTTCTGTGGTTACAGGGGCACACCACCACAGTCCACTTCTGTGTGGATGCTGGAGGTTCTAAACTCAGGTTCCCATGCTTGCCCAATGAGCACTTTGCTCAGAAAGCCCTCACTCTAACACTGGAGTTTTACATTTTGTCAAATAAATTTAACTCTTGATTGATTGTTTGGGAGTTTTACATCATGCACCCCAACTCTGCTCACCTCCCAGTCCCCCTATTTCCTTCCTTCACTCCTGCAATGCCACCCCACTAAAGAATTTAAAAAAAAAAACCAAAATAAAGTAATCAAACAAAAATAAAAATAAAACAAAGCAAACAAACAATCGACACCTCTCTATTTCTTTCCCGCCTCTCCACTATCTCTTCATTCATGCTGGTGGCACTGGTGGTCTCAGTGTGCCATATAGTATTCTCTTTTGTTCCATCAGCTGTGCTAGCAAATGTTCATCCCAACGAGTCACTGACTGGTCTGGTTCAAGGCCTCTGGTTCCTGGTACACCATCATCATCAGATCCTTACCAGAACTCCTCTGGATATCTGGTGGCTGCTCAGTGTCATGGAGAACCTGAGGGGATTGTTCCACTGGACCAGTCCCTTCATGAGCTCCAGATGTCCTAGATAGGGTAGATGTTAGGATGGACCAACCCAAAGACTGACTGTGGCCCTGGGTGGTAGCTGAGCTGGTCAGTCTGGGCCACTGGGGCCACCTGCCTTAGGTGAGGGGGCAGAGTCAACTTCCTGTCCATGCATGCCCTCAGGGTCAGTTTACCCTAGCCTGTGGTGAGGTATGGGGTCATCTCTCCAGAGTTCAAGGACTAGCTCTTATTTTTTAATTAACCTCTGCATTTCTAGATAGTGTTTAGAAACCCTTTCCATAGTCTTAGGCCGTATGACCCTTTCTGCTATAGCCTCCTGAGGGGAAAAAACAAACTTAAAAACGTTCATTTTGGCCGGGTCTTGGTTTTAAAGGTTTGAACAGGTGATGTGTGCACCCTGTTGCCTCAGGCATGTGTGAGGAGGAAGCACACCTCGCGTTGCCCTCCAGTTCAGGTCAACAACTTTCTAAATGGTTCTTTCCCTTGTGACTTTGGTCTTTCTTAACCCCTGTGCACTTTGCTTCAATCCCCAGCTCATCCTTGTGTCTGGATCCTGTTTCAAACCATTCACCAGCTCTGGTGGGCCTGAGAGTGGGCAACCTCTGTCCATGTTTCAGAGGCTGAGGTTAGGACCACCCTGCACCCTGGACTCCATATCTGGGCCTCATCTCAATCACAAAACTGACTCATGCCTTTGGCCTGTAGAGTGCTTACCATGGCACAGTCAACAACTCTGCCTCATCCTCTGCCACCTAGGCGACATTCTACCCCACCCTTTCCTGGTTTTTAGGATTCCCTTTTAGGAGACTTTACCCCACAACACTTAACTCCTTGTCACAATCCCTTTCTCACCTCAGTGGCAGGCGGTTTGGATTTCACTGTCCTCCCACACCTGAGGCTGCTGAACTAGAGAATGTGGCTGGCCTGTGGTCACCCACACAGTGGGCCACTGACATGATGTGGGTGTGAACATAGCCAGCTTTTGTCAGCAGGAGAGGGTGTGAAAGTTTCCTGTTCAACATGGTTATACTCAAAATTGCTTTTGAAACCATAAATACTCATTTGTCCCCAAGCAAGGCACCCAGAGACAGCTAGTACCTGGCTGGTCTCCCAAGGAGTCAGGATAAAGGGTGTAGATGGCTCTCCAATGGAGGACTGGTCACTCCTCCTGTCTGCTACCCAGCAGAGTAGGGTTGGGAAAGAAAATATATCTCTAAAGGGGGCTGAGAACACAGTCTCAGCCTTGGGTAGATCCCACAGATAGAGTGGTCTAGGCCTTGCCTGGAAATTCCTAAATCTTTAAACACAACAGTGTTATTGTCGGACATGAGAGCTTATGGAAGCATCTCCATTAGAAGAAAGAAGAAGGGGCTGGAGAGACGGCTCAGCAGTTAAGAGCACTGATCACCCTTCCAGAAGACCCAGGTTCAATTCCCAGCACCCACATGACACATTACAACTATCTGTAACTATAGTTCCTGGGGACCTGTCACCATCATAGGGGTATAAATACAATCAAAACACCAATACACTTAAAAAAGGAAGGAATGGAGGGAAGGAGGGAGGGAGAGAAGGAGGGAAGGAAGGAAGGAAGGAAGACCCTTGTCTTAGGGTTTCTATTGCTGTGTAAAGACACCATGATCAGGGCAACTCTTATAAAGGAAAACATATAATTGGGGGGTGCTTACTGTCTCAGAGGTTTATTTCATTATCAGCATGGTGGGACACAGCAGTGTGCAGGCAGGCATGGTGCTGGAGCTGAGAATCCTATATTTTGATAAGGCAGGCAATGGGAAATGAACTGAAACACTAGGCATGGTTTGAGCATATGTAAGACCACCTCCACAGTGACACACTTCCTCCAATAAGGTCACACCTACTCCAGCAAAGCCACATCTCCCAGTAGTGCCACTCCTTATGAGCTTATAGGGGCCAATTACATTCAAATAAGCTGCTTCAGTCTGTGTTCAGTTGGTGATATTAGCATGCTTATCTCAATAGCATAGAAGACAATGACCAACAGGGAAAGAACCAAGAGGGAGAGAGACAGAGATGGAGACACAGATGCAGAGAAACTATAGAAGGGCCTAATGGAAAGTCCTAGATTGTGTAGGGATCAGAACAGATCTCTTACCACGAAACACACATACAGTGGTACTGAAAATTTACTTCCAAGTTCTATGGATAAATACAGCTTTGCATTTGTTTTATACCCTAGTTCGAATCCCCTCTTGAGTAACATGTGAAATCAGATGGGTGAAGGGTGCAGGTGCCACCCTCCTTGAAGAATTCTGCATGTCAAAAGAAATGTACAAACATGGTATTCCTGTGAGCGGTCCCCAAAGCACCATCTGTGACCTTCATCTGTGTTTGTTTTGGAGCTAGAAGAATGCAGTGCTCAGGGATCTTCTTCCTTTCTGAATGGCAAGTACTGACCATGTGGCCAATTCCTTCAGTTACTGGGACTGGTGCTCACCACCTCAGAATGCTGAGACTGGCTTCTCACTGTGAATGAAGGGTCAATCTTAAACCAAGGAGCAAGCATACAAATGATGCGGTCTCCAAAAAGAAGTAAAAATTGGGGAGTGGCCACTGCATGTAGCTGGCATGTCTAGGGACAGCTATCAGGAGGGGTGACATTCAAGCAAAACAATGCGGGTGTCTGTGTTCTAGGGCAGGATATGAGCTCTGAGTGGCTGGGTCAGTGTGTACCCACATTATTAAATGCTAAGCTTTAAAAATGTTATTTTAATTTTGAAGTATTGAAAGCACACAGAATATATCAGAAAACAATTGAACTGGACCTAAGTGTGCACCTTGAGAATTAGCCCATAAGAATATGGTGGGTTTGTTTTAAAGCTGAAGTACTTCCCTGCTGGAGTGTGTTGTCAATGCTAACTTTTACTGCCCAAGGACCTCTCTGTATTCAGCTTGCAAGGTATTCCTTATTCTCTTGGGATTGTTTGTAGCATGCTTGGCACACATGTACCATTCTTTGGAGATTTTACAGTTCCCTTTTTTGGTGCTCAAATGTGAACTCTTGCAGCTTTAGGCATTGCAGACTACTTTATTTTAAAAGACTGTGTTTACACTTTTTTCTTAATATCTTCTCTCAGTCATTAAGGTTTTTTAATTTAACAACATTCCAGCTGATAAAGCATGTTCTTTGTGGTTACTGCTCATTGTACCTTGTACAAAAAACTTATCCTATCCCAATGTCATAAAAATATTTTCTGACATTGTTTTCCAAACTATCACTATGTTTTTTTGTAAGCATTTAGTTATCCTGGATTCCATATCTGTGCACTGTATAAAGGGGATGTGTTAGGGATTTTACTGCTGTGAAGAGACACCATGACCACAGCAACTCTTATTAAGGAAAACATTTAATTGGAGCTGGCTTACAGTTCAGAGATTTAGTCCATTATCATCATGGAGGAAAGTGGCGACATGCAGGCAGACATGATGCTGGACAAGGAGGTGAGAGTTCTACCTGTTGATCCATAGGCAACAGGAAGAGAATGAGCTGAGACCTCAATGCCCACCCTACCCAGGGACACACTTCCTCCAAAAATGTCACACCTACTCCAACAACGCCACATCTCCCAATAGTGCCAGCCTCTATGAGCCTTTGAGACCATTTTTATTCACAAGGCTTAACCACAGCAGCATCCGGGTGTTGATGATTCTATGTGCACAAAACGAGCATGGCATGCTAATGCATGGAGCCTCTTGTACCGTTGCCCATGGCATACTGTACATGTGCACAGTCATGACACATTAGCATGAGGAGTTCCAGGCTTTCAGAGAATTGGATGTTTTACAAACTTTTGGAAATTTAAAAGTTGAATTATATTTTATATTATAAATATAAGACTTTGGGAGCGACTGGTAAAATGTTATACCTTAAAGTGTTTGGACATCAACTTGACAAGAAGGGGATCTGTGATGTGTGCATAATTGTTAACTTGATAAGCCAAGAATCACCATGGCAGATAGTCTCAACCAGGGGGTGTCTAGATCACGCTGACTTGTGAGCATGTCTATGAGTGTTTGTCTTAAGAGTCTTGATGGCTGTGGGAAAACCCAGCCTGAAAGTGAGCAGCAGCATTCCTTGGTTTTGGGCCCTGGGCTGTGGAGCAGAGAAAGCTTTCTGGGCACGAAGCATGCATGCATTTGCCGTGCTCTGTACTGTGGCTGCCATATGACCAGCTGCCTCATGTTTTTGTCAGCTTGAGTTTCCTGCAGTTATGGACTAAAGCAAACCCTCCTGCCTACGTTGCTTCTTCTTGGGGTATTTTATCTCAGCAACAGAAACAAAACTAAACACACATGGAGTGGCACTACATGTTAATGTTCTGGCTACTGTTGCATGTTCATAGTGTTGTTTCACATGCATATACACCACACAGAAGCCCCTACCCTCTAAGCAGTTAATGGACACACACCCTCCCTTCTGCAACAGCAAAGCTTCCACCTAGAATAAGCCTTGCCTTCCACAGAGCCCCTCCGTTCTGTTCTTCTGTCTTATCTATCTCTTGGCTTATCAACCATTGGATCTACTCTATAAAATCTTGATATCTACTCAGAATATTCATCTCCTTGCATCTTCACTTTTCTAATTAAATTTAGCATCTATTTTCCAAAATTGATTTTAAAAGCTCGGTGAAACTTTTATTTGAGTCAATGTGTACTCACAGATTCATTTTGGGAAGGCATGCAATGTTTTGGGTATGCATTCATCCACTCTATGAGCCATTCATTTCGGTTCATTTGTAATATTTTTTCCAAATTTCTGTGCTCCTTTTGTTAGAGATGTATCAGTAATGCAGGGGTATTTTTTTTTATGATAAATGGTGGGCCTTGAAAGCTCATTGTAGCTTCTCTACAAAGAGGCCACTGATTTTTTTCTTGGCCTTTTGTATCTTGTACCCTACCATCTTGTACCCTACAGGGGTTGGCTAACACAATGTAATCACTCAATCATCCCATTTTATTTTTATTAACTTGCTGCCCAGTTAGTCCATATTCATGGAGTGTGACCACATGTCAGAGTCTGTTTAAATATATTTGAATCATCTGTGAACAAATAGGAAGATCCATAGTTTCTCCCATCTGGGTGATGAGAGGCAAAGGCCAATTAATACATTCATAGACAATGCCATGTTTAATATTTTTCTGCCACTGATTTTTTTGTTTCTTTTACTTGGCTCTCTTCTGTGACCTTGCCTATCATCTCTGGGGCAGTATCAAGGTGGTAGCAGTAAATAGCCTGTCTAAAACCACCCTTCCCACTGGCTGGCTATGCTTCTCTTTCTCTCTCAAACCAGATTCCCCACCCCAACCCAGTGTGATGCTTCCTTATCCATACAAACTCCACCTTCTGATCTGAACATGCAGTGCACATCAGCTGGTAGCACCAGCTCCCACTAATGCCCTGATCTCATCGGAACAGTCTCAGGCTACTCCCCCTTCTGTTCACTCTGTCATATCATGTCATGCATACTCTGCCATGCTTCATAGCCATGTTGTATTGGGCTACATGGTATACCACCATTTATTTTAAACTAAGCAGGATTGCTGGACGTGCCCTGGTGTCCTGTGTTTTCTCCAAAGAGGCAAACACCAATGAATGCATGCCTCTACATTGTTCTGACTATCCCTTCGGATAAATTCCTTAGATGGAATCGTCACTGTATTGCCACTGGCAGAGGTACCCTTAGTCATAGCAATAATGACTATAAAATTTGCCTGCCTGTCTTCTGTATCAGGAAAGCTGGACCAAGAACTACTACAAAATTATCATAATCATCATGGTGTGTGTGTGCATGTAGTATTTGTATGTGGTATAGTGTGTGTACACAAACACATGAGTGTTTGTGCCCATGCACACATGGAGGTCAGAAGACGATGCCTGTGGTCTTCTCTATAACTCTCCATCTTACTCCCTTGAGGCAGGGTCTCCCACACTGAACCTGGTGACTCCAGAAGAAATCCTCCTGATGTATCCTCTTTGAGAACATTTCCACTTTCCCTGTGTGAAATCACAGGTAGGGTTTCTAACCTTCTCCTGGGTAGAGTTACAGCCATAGAATAAACTCAATAAACATTCTCTAAGCCCATCTACAAGCACAGCCAGAAGCACCATGAAAGGCAGAGCTTGCTTTCAGATGTTAATTGTGTGGTTTAATAATGATTTCCATTAATTACACTATTAATTTTCTGAACCTAAGCTCCAGGGCCATCTGGTTCTGACTTTTGTCCTCAGACAAAGCCAATGGCATTGACCTCTGAGGTTCTGGAGATGGAAAGCAGGCTGAGTCCCCTCTGGATTAAGTCACTCCAGGGTAGAGTTGGGTCAATAGCCATTAGGACAATGTGATCACCAGCCTGAGGATATTAACAGTTTTGTATAAATTACTCCAGAATTTTTTTTTTTTTAAAAAAAAATAGTATCCCTTAACCCCCACACACAGCATTAATTAAAGATGTTTGAATGGTAGTAAAACTTGAAAGAGGGATTTGGGTGCTTTGTTGTAATTAAGTTTAGCTTTTCTGTGAGGCCCTCATAATACTGATTTTAGACTTTGTCTGTCTGCTTGCCTATCCTATGCATTAAGGAAGTTGAATTAAAGACCCCTTCTCTTTCTCAAGTCTCCACCTAAATGGAATCAGCAGCAGCCAGGGAAAGGGACATGGCCATGGGCAGAAGCCATCTGCAATGCTTCTCCTGGAAGGAAATTCTGGGAGAGAGAAAACTATGACCACATCACTTTGATCCATTGTGACCCATCAGAAGGAATGGTCAGAGTCCTGTGTCCTTTTCATCTCAAGATGAAAACTTGGAGATCTCCAACTTGGAAATCCAAAATCTCCCAGGCATAGCAAAGTACCTATACTTAGAGTAGGCAGAGCTGGGAAGCAAAGTCCAAGCATGAGTTCTCACTTGCATGGCTCACACTGAGAAATGCATGACCCTTGTAGCCAACAGGGAAGAAAACAGCACCGGCAGAGTAGGAATCCATTCCCAAAGCATGATGATGGAGCAGAAGGGCCCTTAATTTCAGTTAACTGATGCCAAGTCTCCAAAACAGCAGCAACTACTCCACTCTCTACTTGGTGTAGCTTCTAACTATAGCTGTAAGTCTGTCTCAGCACACAGACTGTTGTGTGACACTCTTCCTGGGAGATGTAACCAAACATTTATTTACCTCAGGTAGGGAACTGACAATAGACCAAAGTAGGGATACCACCAAAGTGCAACTTGGTAAACCAAAGAGTTTTAAGGGGGTTACATGAATAACAGTGAGGAGTTACTTACAGGAACAGAAATGACTCATGCAGCTGCATCACCAGAATCCCAGGACAGTTGACAACTTGTGAAACCTGGAGACCTGGGATACACTGCATAGCCTTCAGGAGTGTCCTTTCCAGATACTTCAGTTGCTCTGAGTCTCCTCCAGGAAGCTCCGCTGATCTGAGAGCCCCCTACCTCAGCAGCTCTTCCTGCTTATGGAAGCTTGGGGAGTTGTGAATCTGGTCAGTTTCAGAGACTTTCTGAAGCTTTTAAGTTGTATGCTTCCTGTGTTTGAGAACCTTCTCTTAAGACATCCTGAACCAGCCTTCGTACAAGACAGAAGGTTTTAATCCCAGGGAATGTTGCTACACAACTCAGATACAGATAAGGGAGAGGCCATGGGCTCCCACAGACAGCTCTGGAAATGCCATCTTCTCAAACTTGTTCACTCAGAGGCAGAAGAATCTTTGATAAAAAATGTGACAACTCCTAGATGCTTGTAGTAAACCATAGGTGTGAGCAGAAGGTGTCATTCACAGTCAGAAAGCATTGAGTGTCCCTGGTGCTGGGCACAGGGACAGTGTGGCAGCCCACATGGACTTCCTGCTGATTTAAGATGACATGGATGAATATTGTCACAGGTAGGTATGAGTGTCATACCTGCCACAGCTCCAATCAGGCTCAGGGATGGGGTGAGGGTCCTAGAGGGAGTCACAGCCTAGAGGTCAGAGGCTCAGCATAAATGAAGTAGTAGCCACAGGTTTGTCAGCTTGAGCTCATGCAACTCTGACCCTCTAGTGTAGTGATATGTTATTTATGATTTATTAAAATTTTCCTAAGGACTCAGAAAGCAAAGTCAGCCACAAGCCATAGAAGCTAGACACATAACTTTAATCCCAGCAGCCAGAAGCTAGAAGGTGGTGGTATACATCTTTAATCCTAGAACGTAGGGTTAGGAGATAAAGGGATTTCTGTGAATCTAAGGCCACCCAGAGCTGATTGAATCAGTCTAAAAGAAGAGAACAGCTCACACCTTTAATTCCAGGACTCATGAAAGGTATATAAGTCGGTATCAGGATTCAGTAGAGGCATTCATTCTCCAGCCACACTAAAGATGAGGCATTGATTCTCAAGCCACATTGAAGATACGAAGGCTCAGTATCAAAGAGGATAGGAAGACATTCAGTCTCAGGATTCTCCAGCCATGCTGAGGAGAGGTGGCAGGATCAGCCCATTCAGCTGGAGGTAAGAGCTAGTGTCCTGCTACTTTGCTTTACTGGCCTTCAGCTTGAAGTTTGAACCCAATATCAGTCTCGGGTTATTTATTTTCCATGTTGCACTCTAGTTCTCATGACAGTGTGTACCTGGGCTGGGAGGTGACGGGTTGTGATAAATGTGAACTGAGCTCAGGTGTCTGTGTGGAGGATGGAGGGCAGCGGGAGCCCTTCTAGATTGTTGGGACTGCATCAAGTCACCCCCAGCCACATGGAAGGATGTTGACTGCTGGTGCAAAATAGGGATTAAGACACAGCTGGAAAGCACAACCTGGGTCACTTAGTGAATCTCAGAAGAGGAGGTGTCAGTTTACAGACATTTCCCGGGGTTTCTGGTTGGGATAGCAGGAGTGAGGCAATTACAACAAAAAGCTAGATAAAGACAGTGAACACTGCTGAGTGGCAGATGCCACTCAGAGGAGCTGAGATAGGTCATGGAAATGAGTGAAAGGATAGGGAAAAGATGGCAGCCAGAAGCTAACACTAGTAGCTAGCAGAACATTCTAGAAGGAAAACTTACAGGCTGCATTCAATTATAACACTGTCATGAGGAGAAGGCATTGGGGAACTCTGGATGCTGCAGATCCAGGAGACATTTGTCTCCTTTCCAAAGAGACCTTAAAAAAATCAAAGAGCACCTGCTTGGTATCTTATGGGCTGTGGAACACAGTTTCCTTCATCCTGCAGGGCAGGGTGAACGCCTGTGTTCTCAGAAAAGATCACACTTTGTTTCTTGAACATGAAACCATTGCATTGTCACCGGTGTTCCTCACCACAGTGCCACCCACCCACCCACCCACCCACCCCCCCCACACACACACACACAGTGCATAAGTCACCTGGTCAGTAGGAAGGCAAGTGAATGCTAGATTTCTAGTAACCATGGCAGAGAAAACAAAACCAAGCCCAAACCAACAGGGTCTGGGTTAGATAACTAAGAAGAAATGGCAGGGCTCCAGGAGACACCGCTGTGCTAGGAGCCACCACTCAGCCACAGACTCCCTGGGTACAGGTGTTGAGACCCTGTCCAACCAGCTAGTACGTTAGCCAACAGTGAACCATAGTTTCAGGAGGCAGGGATAAGCAGAAATATCATGAGAGGCTCCCATCACCTTTCCTGCCTGGACATGGTCATCTACAGTCTCAGTGCTCTAAAGGAGCCCAGGTGACTCTAGTGCATGGTGAGTGACCCTGACAGGTTTCAGACAGCACTGCATTTTCTCTGTGTGTTTGTGATGGAAGCAGTAGTCATCATAGAGATTCTAGAATTTAAACATAGCTTAGATAGAAATAAGAAATGGTGTGTAAATAATAAAATAATTGCAAACAAGCTAAGTAAGACATCTTCAATGTATAACTAAAGAAAGTAAACAAACTTATGCCTTAGAGTGCTCAGCAAGGGTATGAACCCTCCACTGAGAAATAGATCCCACAGGTCAATACCCAGCCTATCACAGAGAATGGTCCAGAAAATGTCCAGCTGGAGAGATGATTCAGTGGTTAAGGACACTTGCTGCATTTCCAGGGGACTCTGCTTGGATTCCCAGAACTCACACAGCAGCTTACAACCACCTGATTCCTCTGGTTCAGGCGATCTGATGCAATCCCCCCTTTTGGCCTCTATGTACACAGATGCAGGCCAAACACCTGCATAAAATGATAAAAATGAATATTTACTAAGGGAAGGGTGAGGTCAAGAAAGCGAAAAGACGGACACAGGTAACTCAGAGGGGCCTCTCAATAAGGAAATAGACTACTGTGAAAACTCCCAATGTGTTACAGTTTCCTAGGCTGTAATCCCCCTACACTTCCCTTTTAAGTGTGGATGTTATTACCTAGAAGTGGTCACATTATTGGCGAGAGTTTTCATGAACTCTTGTGACCCACAAGTGCTAGGACAGCAGAATTTAAAACAGAAGTATTAAGACAACATTTTTTTACCATGATGTAGGATTTTAACCACAAACCAGAGCCATTGGAAATAAAGGAGAAACTATACTAACTTCAAATAGTAAAAAGAATACTATCAGTCAGCTATAGAAGATGAGGATACAGATACAGTCCTATGTGGCCATGATAGAGATAAGTGCTCAGAACTGAATCAGGAAGTGATTACTTTTCTCACACAAGTGAAAGGGTAGAAAGAAACAAGCTAAAAGATCAACACCCCAAACTAGGAAATGGAAAATTTCTCAAAAGATTAGAAAAATTAACTTTTGTAAATAAGAGAAAACAGACAAACACTAATGTTCTCTTCAGCCCACATCAATTCCAGAGAAAATGAAGGGGTTTGACAAGGTGAAATGACCCTGGTGTTTCTGAAGTAGGAATGGCTGACTGTTAATGTCCCAGGATAAAACATTCTTTAGCTAAGTGATTGGTTGTTTAGATTTTTTTCCCTTCTCTTTCCTCTTTTCTATGTCTTCCTCTGCACCCAAGCTTACACACATGCACACACACACACACACACACACACACACACAGAGAGAGAGAGAGAGAGAGAGAGAGAGAGAGAGAGAGAGATGACATGGCCAACTTCATCTTAGAAATTCTGACTAGGCAGGCAAGAAGGAGGCAGAGGAAGATGGGAGTCCAGGAATCCAGAATTGAGACCTTGACAACTTCTTCTTAGCTTCCTACCCACTGTGGACCCTTCTGTGTAAGCATATAGAACAGGGACCAAGCTGTTGCTTCTGTAAACCAGCCCAGCCACACATCCAGGCTCAGACAAGTACCATGAAGAAACACAGAAGACCAAAATCCTCTTTCATGGCAAAATACTCTCATCAAATTGAAGACAGGCAAAGTCCTCAAGGGCATTATGGGTACCCACCACTGCCAACCACAGCCTGGGCCAGAAATAATATTTTCTCACTTCTAAAGGAAGATCTTTCCTGTAGTGAAAAGGTCTTTCTATTTAAAAATGAGGTCCCTGTTTGCTGGGTGGTGGTGGCTCATGACTTTAATGCCAGCATTCATGTAGAAGCAGGTGGAATGTCTGTGAGTTTGAGGTCAACCTAGTCTACAGAGCAAGTTCCAGGACAGAGGAAATCTGTCTCAAAACACACACACACACACACACACACACACACACACACACACACACACACACACTCACTCACATGTCACACGTGTTCTCTGGGACACTGATGAGGCACTAAATAACAAATGATGCTGAAACATGATTTGGTCAAGTATGTCCATGTTATTCATGTATATTTCTTAACATTTGCATTGGTTTGTTCTGCTTATTATAATAACATTTTCTACCAACTCTAAGATCATTGGTGTATTTTATGCATATGGGTGTATTTGTGTGTGTGATTTGAATGAGAGTGACCCGGATATGAGCATATGTTTGAATATTTGGTTCCTAGTTGGTGGAAATATTTGAAAGGATTAGGAGGTGTGGCCTTCTTGAAGGAGGGGTATTATCTATCCAGAGTGGGTTTTCAGGTTTTAAAAGTTCAAAACAATCCCAGTGTGTTCACCCTTCACCTCCCCGCCTCCCCACTTTCTGCCTCCTATTTATGACTTGAGAAGTGAGCTCTCAGCTGTCCCTGCTGCCACATGTTTGCTCTGTCATCATGGACCCTAACCCTTTGAAGCCATAAGCCCAATCATGGTGTATTTGTCACAACAACAGAAGAATAACTAAGACAGTGTGCACACATGTGTAGTACTGAGAGCTCCAACAGTGCTAACATTAATTAGGTGTTAACAGTACTGACATTAACTGGGTGATCCAATAATACTGACATTAACTTGGAGCTCCAACACTACTAACATTAACTGAGACACTGACAGTACCGACATTAGCTGTGTGTTCCAAAATTACTCACATTGATCGATTGCAACTGTACTGACATTAACTCAATGCTTCACTAGTACTGACATGAACTGGGTACTCTAACAGTACTGATTTTAACGGTGTACTCCAACAATACTGACATTAACTGAGTGTTCCAACACTAACTGGGTTCTCCAACAGTACCGTCTGGCTTCTTCTCTACTCCTTCTTCATTAGTCACTCCACCTCCTAGAATTTTCTTCCACATAAATTCTCCCAAACAGTCTGTGGTGTCATTTTTAGTTCATTTGCCTTTTTTTCCTCTGGCTCCTCTGTGTTCTCCATAAGATGTATATTATCTTTGTAAACAGAAAAATTCAATAAAACCTGGCCATAAACAACATAGAAAGCAGAATTCCAATTTTAGGGAAGAAATGATATATTGTCCTAGAACGAAGCTTGAATGAATTTAAGCCAGCAGCTAACCAGGCCTGCTTAATCACTATTGATCAGTGCTCATTCACCAAGTCTTTGCCATCACGCTTTTCTGGGTGAGTATTCATTCTTTCACAACTAGGAAGCCATCTATGTCTTTTTGTCTTCAAGATTCTTAGTAATTGTTTTTAATTATGTGTATGTGTGTATCTGTGTGAGAGTGTATGGATGTTGGCACAGGTATCTGTGGAGTATGAAGTCATTGGCTCCTCAGTTGTGAGCCACCTGCTGTGGGTGAATTTAGGTCCTCTGGAAGAGCATCAAATTCTGCCAAACTTTTTTAACTACCAAGCCATCTTTCCAGCCAAAGGAGGTGTCTGGGTGCTTTGAATGTCTGTCTGTCTGTCTGTCTGTCTGTCTGTCTGTCTGTCTGTCTCTTACTCCCCCCCCTCTCTCTCTCTCTCTGTGTGTGTTGCTGTAAGTTCAATTCAGGGACCTGTACATTCTAATTAAGTGTACCACTGAGCAATCATCTAACCCATCAGCTATTTCCACACCTGTGTGTGAGAGATGGAATCCTGTCTGGGAAGGGAAGAGGACTGGATTCACAACAGATTGAATAAATTCAGTTGAGATGTTAATAGGCCAGGCTTGCACCAGAATACATTTGTACTGTGAGAGTGCTCGGAACTCCGTGAGGGCTCATGAAGCTCCAAGGCCTGATGGGTAATGTCCTTCTGTATGCTTTTAATATATGTTTCTCTTATTGATTGATGAATAAAACATTGATTGGCCAGTAGCCAGGCAGGAAGTATAGGCAGGGCTACCAGACAAGGAGAAGGTTGAGAAGAGGACGTCAGAGAAGGGTAACCAGAAAGATGCCATGTAGCTACTGGGAAGGCAGGACACTTGGGCATTCTCCAGTAAGATAAGGCTATGTGGAAAGACATAGATTAGTAGTTATGGGTTGATAATTAAGAGAGAGCTACCCAGTAAGAAGCCTAAACCATTGGCCAAACAATTTATAATTAATGTAAGTGTCTGTGTGTTTATTTGGGGCTAATCAGCTGTGGGACCAGGTGGGAGAGAAACTCGTCTACAAAGGCATGTGCAAGAACTAAGTATGAAGCTTTCTGATGGGCATCTCCAAGACCATCTTGTCCCATGAGGATCACTAGAGTTCCTTCGGCAGATTTTTCTTCTCCTAACCAATAGCAATAGATATATCTCTGGGTCCTGACAGGTTCTCTGTGAGATCTGTGCGATCAAGAGCTGCTGATGGACACAGTGCTGACTCACAGATAAACAATAACAGGGTATCAATAATATCTGGCACACTGAAGAAGGTAAGATGTTCTGGCAAAGGAAGAAGTCTTGGTCTCTGGATAAGGTCTTTTAGCTGACTATTAAGGTCATATATGATCTGTAAACCCTGTGTTGTTAATTTTTTTTGTCAATTTGACACTAACTCGGAGTCATCTGGGAAGGTGAAAACTCAACTGAGAAACTATCTCCATCAGATTGGCCACTGGGTAAGTCTGTGGGGGCATTTTGTATACTAGCGACAGACATGGGAGGGCCCAGGCCACTGTGAGTTGTGCTGTCCTTGGTCAGTGGTCCTGGGTGATATAAGAAATCAGGCTAAGCAAGCAAAGAGGAAGAAGCCAGCAAGCAGCACTCCTCCATGGCTCTGCTTCAGTCCCTGCCTCCAGGTTCCTGCCTTAAGCTCCTGCCCTGACTTCCCTTACAGGGGACTGCAGTCTATAAACAAAACCTTACTTCTCCACCTTCCATTGTCATGGTGTTTAACTGAGTCAAAAGAAACCTAATTAGGACAATTGTCGTTTGAGGTGTCCATCACACTGTGCATTGTTCAGCCATTTCCACTATCCCCCTCAACATCTTCTAAACAGACCCCCCACACCTGTTAATTAGTAATTCCCAGCTGCCTCCCACACTCAGACCAGCAACCCAATTCTGCTTTCTGTCTCATGAGTTTGCTTGTGCTGGGGCCTTTGTATAGTGAATTCGAGAATGTCAGTGGCTTCTGCACCATTTAATGGGGTAAGAAGAACAGTTTCAAGTTCATCCACACCATAGTCGCTGTTGTACTTCACCTCAACACTCCAACAACATTCCACTGTGTGGTGGGTGTGGTGGTTTGTGGTGTCATCCAACCATGAACACTTAGGTTGTTCCTACCCTTTAGTGTAGCAAAGGATACTTCTCTTGTTTCCCCCCCTAAGGCATCTTCCCATGTGGGAGTAGAATTCTTATGTTCCAGGTCTATGCTTAGCTGCTTGAGGGCTGGCCACGATGCATTCACCAGTGGCTGCTGGTCCATATCCCCCCCACACAAGCAATGTCCTTGCCAGCACATGCTACTGTTGGCTTTGCTGCATGCAGCCATCCTTGTAGCTCAAAGTGGGGACTCTCTGGTGTCAGAAACTGGGTTTGCATAGCAGGACCGGCACCGAGGCCCCTGCCAAGCCCTCTGCCCACTTTTTAGCAGGATTCAATTTTCCCATCAGGCTTCGCGAGAGCTGTATTTGTGCCATTCCTTTGCTTTTATTATAATTCACTCCACTATAAGCTGGGGTGATATAACACCCCACAGTAACTGAGCTCACAGCCTGATCACAGAATTCCTGGAACTTAGAGCTTCTCAAGGGTCAAGATGACCCAGCTTCTGCTCATCCCTGTTCATCCTCCCAGGATTGGCATCAGGATTAAAGAAGAAAGGGTTTGTGGCGGGGTTTTGAACAGTCTAAAGTGTTTTCCTAATCTGAGTAAATACTGTCATTATTTTTGGCTGTATTTTGACTCACATAAGCCCCTCAAGGCCCCTCATGCTGGCCCATCTTTTCTCAGAGCAGAACTTGGCCAGGGAAGGAGGCTGGAGCTGGGAGGGAAATGCCGGGCAGAATTATCTGTAAGCTGACAGGCTGCTGCCCCCATGCCCCCGACGGCTGATAAATAGGGAAAGCGAAGGCGGTTTCCCTCCCACAGCTTTTGAAGAGTCTCAGGGCATTTTCAACCCTTGAAAAGCACTTAGCCGATAAAAACTGTGCTAATGAACCACAGACAGGCCCTTGCAGAGGCTCAGCACACTTAGACAGTGACAGGCAGGACTTGGCTCAGCCCAGGCTATCCCAGGAGACAAGCTCTGGGCAGAGAGCTCAGGAGCTTGAAGCTCCGAGTCCTTCCTGCAGGATCTTCTTGGCTTCATATCTCTCTTGTCCCTTGTCCTTACAAGGACAGGGATGCAAGGCTGAACTCAGGTCTGCCTCATTCCTGGGAAGAGCAGGTGGTTCTCCCACACTTTGTCCTAACTCCTTTCCTCCCTCCCTCCCTCCCTCTCTCTCTCCTTCTCCTTCCATTCCTCTCTCCCTCCTTTCCTTCCTGTCTTCCTTCCTTCTTTCCATTTCTTTCTCATCCTGCCCTTCCTGCCATCTTAGCATCCATCTTTCCCTCCCTTCATTTACCCTTCCTTCTCCCCTTTTTCCCTCCTTACCTACACTTCTTCTCATTTTGTCTATTTTTTCTTCCCCCACCTGCAGTGAGCAGGGTGTATCATTTTGTGATACCCTTAGAACTCTGGAGCCCCCTGCCCTCTGTGGCTGCCAGCCAGGTATCTTAAGAACAAGGTCCCTTTCAGCCTGTCCCTGGGCACCTGTATGTAGCCCAGGCTTTCCTGGTTCATTTCCCTGAGGCTGGCACTCATTCTCCCTATGAATTTCTAGTAGCTGTATGTGCAACTCAGCTAAATGCAAGCTGTAGATTTGAGTTTTGAACTGTGTGCAAGGGTGGTATGCACACTTATCCACCCTCTCAGTGTATTCATACTGACACCCATCCTGTCATGTTGCCATAATTCATTGGTGTCAATCCATATCAGGAGCCAATGTGTGAGGGCCTGTGAGCCAGACTTATAATTAAAGCTTTATTAGAACACAGTCATGCTACTTCTATCACGAGTCCTCTACAGTGACTTTTGAATTCCAGTGGCTGAGTTGTGTGGTCAGGCCAGGGCCCAGGAGATGTGCAAAGGGCCATATCAAAAGGGAGTGTGTGGTCCTGCATGGCTGTCCTGATTCACCCAAGACATAGGTAAGTGACAGCTCCCATTTGTGTCTCCTAGCCTACGTTTGAGTCAACTTTGGGTAAAGACCCAGAAAGGCAGCCAGCAGTAACTATGATGCTTACCTTTGTAAATAATGTTTCATGGGCTCCAAACTATTAAACAAAGTCTCCCCATTTCCAAGTGGTCCTGACTTTCATCTGATTGGCTGGAGCAATATGGACTTACTTTCAGTAAGTGGGCATTATTGCACTGCTGTTGGCTCAGTCTTCAAGAAACAGGTCTGCAGTTCATGCTGTGTGGTATGGGGAGACCCCCAAGTGGGAATTTCAGAGGGGCTATCAGGGCGCTGGGTGAGTGAGGTATTTTGGGTTACATGGTAAAGCAGGATGGTGCAGGCATATGAAGAGCAGTCTCTGCATTATGAGCATCGATGAGGCAACAGGGCTCCTCTACAGTGTCCAGAGCATCAGAAAGGTGCCTGTCTCTGTGTGTACAGACATCCCTCTGCATCCCCTCCTGCTCAGTTGAGAAGAGTACTAACATCTTTAAGAATGCAATCCCCTGCCCAGAGATGGTTTGGGGTGTTAATTATTATGCATTATTTGCCAAAGGGGAGAGTTAGATGAAGGTGATATCCTTGTAGTCAGCCACAACAATCTAGCTAGGAGTGGACCCATCATCTCTGAACCAGGGAGTCCATTCACAACACAGCTTATTCACCATGAGAAAGAGAGATGGGTTGATTAAGGAAACCAATTTTGGCAGTGAGCTTGGCTTGTTCTCATTAAGGTGGGTCCTGAGGTATGAGTCTCTTGGGGTGCTGATTGTTCTGAGAACTTGTGTGTACCACATGTCCACATGATGCAGGAGTCAATCTGCACCCTATCCCCACCACAGACAAAAGGAGAGGGCAGACCTTGTTCATATCTCGCCCTATCCTCCATGTCCTGTTTCAAAGTGAAGCTAGACACCAGTGAGCTGGAATCATCCAGTACTTTGCTTTCAAATCAGACACAGAGCCCATGTGAATCCTGGATGCCCTGCATGTTGCAGAGCTTTCCTGGGGAGGTTGTGGGGATGAATCTCTCCAGAGTTGCTCTTAGCCATGAACTCCTGTGACTCCCAATCAGAGCTGTTTGTCTGAAAAACAATAGCAAATTAGCAAGAGGAGAATGGAAGTTCCTTGCCACAGCTCACTGCTTTTCCCAGTGCCTCGCCACCGTGTCATTCAGGGCAGATTCTCCCCAGAGACACAGAAGAAGCCTTGGAGCTCAGGGCATGTTCTCAGCACTGCTGAGGTAGTTCTGTTGTCCTCTGAACCAGTGGAAAGTCAGGAGGTGTGTGTAACTTGACTGATGGCAGGGACATGCACGCGCGTGCATCTATGAATGTATATATGTTTCTTTATGTGAATGTGTGAATGTGCATGCATGTGCCTCTGTATCTCTGCTTGTATGCGCATGTGTACATTTGTGTGTGTGTGTTGCATTCATGCATGCATATGTGCTGCACACAGAGCGAGTTCTTGCCATCACTTTTTTACGTCCCCAGACCTTCATGTGCACAGGACATGGTAGAAGCAATGAGAATCCTGAAGTAATAAACAGCCTTTTAGGGAATAGACACAGATGTGTCCAGGCTGTATCTGAGCAGCTACCACCATGTCCTGTCCAGGAGAGTCTTGAGGACAGTTCTGAGGTGTACGCGCCTGCCCTCGCCAGCAAGGAAGATGCGACTCCGGGTAGATCTTCTTCATGCAGTTTTAATCAGGATCCTTTAAACATGTTGCTTCTGGCCCGCAGGGAGAGAGAGGGGGGAGGGGAGGGAGGGAGGAAGACAGAGAGAGAGAGCGGAGGGGCTCCTGCACAGGCTTAAATACCTTTGAGCTAACCAACCCCAGTAAGCCACGTAGACCCTGCAGATAGGCTACTCTAATGCGGAAGCAGACAGGCTGAACAGACTTAACCAATTAAGGGCTTGTTTAGCCAGAGAGCCTTCACCAGCAGGAAGGTGTAAGGCGGAAGCCAGCACCTCTTTAAGGCGTGGCACTACGAGCCTCTCTACACTGAGGACCATGACTCATTTTTACTGTCGCGGAGCATGCCTAGCCCTTCTGTGTAATAACTTGTGTGTATGTATTTACTGATGGAAAACTGTTACACCTGTGATAGTTAATCTCAAGTGGCAACCTGATGTTATCTAGAGTCACCTGCAAGACGGGCCTCTGGGCATGCCTATGGGAGGAGGTATCTTGATTAAATGAGGAGGGAGACTTGCTCACTATGAGAGACACCATTTCATGGGCTGAGATCCCAGACTATTTTAAAAAGGAGAAAGTGAGCTGAGCACCAACTTTCATGTTTGTATTTCCTGATCTGGATACAATGCCACCAGCTGTCTTACACTGTGCCTTCATGGACTGTAACAATGTAATGTAACTGTAACTATGTAACATAACTGTAACTATGAGCCACAAAGAGTCTTTCTCCCTTTGAGCTGCAGTTTCCTGGTGTTTTATATCATAAACAGAAAAGCAACTAACACAATACCAATCTGAGAAATGGGTACATGCAGGTGACAGGAGGAAGGAACAGACTAGCTTAGATAGACACACAGGAGAAATCACTTAGAGACAAGGAGAAAGAAAAGGATTCGTGCAAAAAGTCAATTATGTTAATGTATCTCTGCTATTGATTCTACAGATTCTAGGCCTGGAGGAGGGGAGGCAAACCTAATTTCTGTACTGCTAATGGTTAAAATGACAGATGGTGGCATGGAGGCTGCTGGCAGTGAGAATGTAATCTCCAAAGATCTCTGTCACGGAGACAAACATCTTAACAGTTCATGGGATGTGGCCTCCTGGCCTGCTTCCAAGGTCACCATTGTGTTCTTGCCCTATGCTCCCTTACATGATCTGCCATCTTGCAGTAGAAGTTCCAGGCAAGGTATTCCAGGCCTGTCCTTCTCGGCCCACAGGAAGACAGTGTGGAAATCAATCAGGATTCCCCTCACCATAGCACAGGGTTGGCTGTTGTGGGCCTGGTGTCCTGCAGCCTCTGGAGGCAGCTGGAGTGACAGCCACGTCCCCGCTGCTGTCTGAGATACAATTATGTAGAGAATGCATTTAATGCTCCACTGGGCAACTTGGTATAAAACAGTTTAATTTTTCACTGAAATCTAAATTTGCTCCCAGACTGTATATTTTTCTATCACATTAGATGATCAATCTGAGCAGAAATCCAATTTTAACTCTGTACCCTCTCTGCCACTGCTCTCCCCACTCCTCTTCCCTCCCATCTCCCTGCCTCACCCAGGAGAACCACAGCCTTTAGACTATTCCCAGTACAGGATGAGGAGCCCCATGTGGCATCTAGATGCATCAGGGCCAAAGTAGCCCAGGCATCTGTCAGGCTAAACACTGGCAGTGGGCCCCCAGAGCTGAGGCCCCTATAATAAAAATGCCTGCCAATGTCCTGGGTGTGTCTCTGGTGATAGAAGATCATGTGACCCAGGAGGTCTTCTCAGCTTGCATGGACGGGCCATGGTGAGGACTTGTTCTGCATAGCCTCAGGCAGGAAAGAACACAGGCTGGCTCCTAAACTGTTAGGTGAGGTTGGTCCTGCTGCAGGAGTTGAGCAGAAAGCTCGGCTCTGTTCTGGTAGGTTATGAGGGAGCTGAGTGCTATCAGCAGGACATCTAGCCTTCCTTCCCTAGGTCACATGGCTGGCTGGTTTGGGAGCATTTGGTAATCAATGGCACATTTATCTTTCAGCAAAATGTCATGGCAACTGAAGGTGCAGTCCATTCATGGTCCCTTCCCATCTCCAAGGCCACAGAACACAGGCTCCTGTCAAAGCCTCTCCTGTCTTCCTATATAAGGTGGGTGACAAGAGTGGACCTCTGTGGGATACCCAGAGCCCACATCCCACATGGTAATCCCTTTTGCTTTTGTCCCTGGCTTCTCCCCCATTAAATGCCGTTGATTCTTTCATGCCAAAAAGGAATGTGTCCTCATACCTTGAACCCTTAGTGTGAGAGCCTATAACTCCATATGCAGGAAAGGCATGCATTTTTTGCCCAAGAGAGATGTCAGAGCACTAGGTAGGGTCCTGTAGGGTCATGTTTGCATTTAGCTCTGGACTGACTGCAGCTATTTGGGCCTGTGGCTGGTCATTAATGAAGGGAAGCTGTTCTCTCTTTATGCTCTAGTTCAATTGCTATTGATGCCATAAACCACCATGACCAACAGCAACTTGAGGAGGAACAGGGTTATTTTATATCTTACAGCCCATTCAGAAGGGAAGTTGTGGCAGAAACCTGGAAATAGGAACTGAAGCAGAGGCTACCAAGGAATAGGGCTCACTGGCTTGCTCCCTTTGCTCAGGGCACTTTCTTGTACAAGTGTCTAGAGGTGGCACTGTCCTCAGTGGACCCCCACTGAGAGCTTCCACATCAATCATTGGTCAGATAAATGCCCCTACAGACTTGCCTACAGTCCATAGCCACTTTAATTGAGAGTCCCTCTGTCTAGATAACCCTAGCTTGTGTCAAGGTGTTGAGAAAAAAAAATTAATCAAAATATTTCATCAAGATCCCAAGAGGAGAAGAAATAGGAGTCAAGGGGGAGATGAGTAAAATCTGTGTCAGAAGCCATGGTGATACCTTTTCTGTCTTCTGGGTGAGAGCCTGGTGGTTCAAGGTCAGTTAGTTCTCATCCCAAACGTCCAAATCATCAGCAGGATGTCATTAGACTCTGCTTGACTCAGGTCCCCATCCTACTCCTCACATTGGAAGGTCTGAGAGAGGACAACCATAGCCTACCCTCACATAAGAGAATGGCAAGTGCCTCAGTTTCCCCAGCACTTGACAATGAGCCATATTTCTCTGAGAAGAGGAAACAGGCACTAGATTCAATTGTTGTGTGAAAGAGGCCGTGCATATGTTCCCAGAGCCAATCGAAAGGTGCATGTGACTGGGAGGGGGCACCTTTACAGTAAGTATGACAGCAAACCCCCAAGCATGGAGTAGAGTAAACAGAGTGGGATAAGAAATGAAGATAGCTGCGTTGTGTTGATGCGTCTCTAGTGAGTATGTGGGGGAGCTGTTGGGATTGATATCACAGGAGGAATGGTTCCATCTACTGCAGACTCACATTCTCCAAGGTCTTGCCTGCGCACAGGGGTCTTCCTGGGCTGAGCGGATAGCAGAACAAGGAGGCCCACCCTGTTTGCTCTTGGTCCCTTCTGTGAGGTGTCCTGAGACAGCTGTATCCCAGCCTGCACTACACCTCTCAAGCCAGAGCCGATGGAGCAGAGCCATTTAGGGTCGCTGCCCCCACCCCAGGGTGCTACCCTAGGCCCAGAACACCCAGAATTGCAGGAAGGTGGACAGGAAATAGCCTCACAGTGGGTGTTGTTGGTGATGAAGGACAGTGAAACAATAAGAAAAGAAAAATGTTGGGAGGAATCCATCGGTGGAGAAGAGAGCACAACACTCATTAGGGCCATGCATCCAAGGAGCTTTCAGGGCACTGAGGACAGAACAAGGACATACAATGATGGATACTGAAGAGACTTGTTGCTGCCTATAGGTAGCTCTTCCAAAACCAATCTGAAACCATAAATGCCTTCAATAGCCCTTATTCCAGGGTGAGGAGGAGCAATGTGATAAAGGTGCAGAATTCATTTGGCCAGAAGGGTACAGCAAGGAGAAAATGTCACCACCCAAAAAAGAACTCTTAATTTCTTGAAATTAATCCTTGAGACAAAGAGAGGAAAAAAAATGTTCAAAGTCATGAATGAAGAGACTGAGATGGGGGAAAGGGGAGAAAGGAAGATTTTTCTTTTAGAAAGAGTACCGGAGACATTTCCAAACCATGAGCAGCCCTTAACAGTGCCAAACGCAGAGGAAGACAGGAATGGTGTGCATGTGCCCCGTGTGTGGCTTTTTGTGGTGTTTGGTATGTGTGCTGTATATACGATACATAGTATGTATGTAATATCTATGGTTTCTGTAAGAGCCTTGTGTGTGGTGTATGAGTGTGTGTGTGTGTGTGTGTGTGTGTGTGTGTGTGTGTGTGTGTGTGTGTGTGCCTTTGTCCATGCCTGTGAAGTGGAGTATATGATGTATATTGTATGTGCAGTATGTTTTGTGTTTGGGGAAGACATACCCACAATCCCTAGCAGGAAGGGTGGGGAGAAAGATGGGTAGACTTGCACAGGCCATGGCAGGGAAATATCCAGGAGCATGTCCATAGAGAGAAGAGCAAGTATAGCAGAGTTCTGGAGTCTGGGGATCCGAGGAGCCCTAATGTGATCACTGCATGCTCATCACAGCATCCCCATGCACAGTACTCACTGCTCCAGTGTCTGCTCTCCAAGGGCTCACACTGCTGGGTTTCTATTTGCAGGTACCTGGCACCAGATACTGACATTCTTCTGAGAAGTGCCCAGGCTGTCTTCTGCCCCCACAGTGACATCAGCCAGGGCCCTATTCTAAGTGCTCCTATTATTTTTTGTACACTTGCGTGGGCATCCTTAAACCTCACTAGTGGAGGTTTCCAAAGCCCCTCTTCTTAGGTTCAATGCTCAGACCCTTGAAGCTGCCAACGCCGCCTATGCTCTTAGTTAGCAAGGTCTAGGGTTGTAATAAAGATGTAGAGCAGAATGTGGATCTAAATGCCAGAGTGTGCCTGATGATACCTGCCAGATCCCCGAGTGGAACAGATCCAGAGGGTTCTTGGAGATTCTTGGTCATGAGCAGGGGCAAGACCATCCCAGAGTGGTGAATTCTTCTGTTCTGTTGCTGTTGAGTGGCTTTGAGCATCTTACAAAGGAAGCTTCCACTCATTTCTGAGCTACTTGTTATGATGCCCCACCCTGCAGCTGCATCCCCAAGGCCATGGTGTCCTCCTTGATATTCTGGGAGCACCAAAAGCTACAGGAAGCACTTGAGGATGGTATAAAGAAAAAAATTACAAGGAAAAATAATAGAAAGGCAGATCATAGGAACTCAAACATAGATAGAAAGTAAATTTGGGGAGCCTTGCCTGGCTCTAAGTCTGCAGCGGTCCTTGTCATGAGCCATGCAGGCACTGCTTTAAGTCACTGGGAAAATAAGAGCCCAGCTGTGCCTTCAGCCACACTCTGCCTGTGGGGGCACATTGTGGGTCCAACAGCTGGAGGAGGGGTTTGGGGATGAGCATACTCCACTTGCTAAGGGAGCCCAGATAACTAGAATTGATGAGAAAAGAAACACAGATGCAAAGGGAGTCAGGGCCCCTGAGGATGTAGATGGTAGCCTTGTCTGCCCTCTCAGGATGGTTCGCAGGAGGGCACATCCCCATGAGCCTGGGACTTGAGCATCACAGTGACCAGGCTGGAAAGATGAGGGTTAAGAATGTTGAGAGCAGAGGCAGGTGGTGCTGATGTATGCCTGTAATCCCAGCACTAGGGAGGCAGGGGCAGGCAGATCTCTGTGAGTTTGAGGCCAGCCTGGTCTACAGAGCGAATTCCAGGTCAGCCAGAGCTGTTACACAAAGAAATCCTGTCTCAGAAAAAAAAAGAACATTGAGAAAAGACCTCCTTCTAAAGAGAGCAAGTGCTAACCCAGCTCTCTCTGTCTCTCTGTCTCTCTCTCTGTCTCTCTCTCTGTCTCTCTCTCTCTCTCTCTCTCTCTCTCTCTCTCTCTCTCTCTCTCACTCGCTCGCTCTCTCGCTCTCCCTCCCTCCCTTTCCCTCTCCCTCTCCTCCCCCCACCCCCACCTCTCTCAGGCACATACACACAAACACACACATTCATTGAGATAGGGACCTATTGATAAAATAGAATACATAACTGATAAATACAAGCTCAGAATTAAAACAGAACTTGCCCTGCACTCTGCTGGAAATGGATTAAACTCAGAGCAAGCCCTTTGGGATTGCCAGGCCCACCTAGCCAGCCTTGTACTGGATGAGACTTCCCCAGTGCTGGATTATTTTCTCACTGCTGTTACCAAATGCCTAACAAGAAATCAATTAAGAGGGGAAGAGTCTGTTCTGGCTCAAGTTTGGCACAGCAGGAAAAGCAGCCTCTGCTGAGTCTGTACCTTGTTGTTTCATAAACCAAGATGCACAGGGCATGGAATGTTAGCTTCCCTGCTCCTTCTCCTCCTCCTCCACCTCCTCCTCCTCCTCCTCCTCCTCCTCCTCCTCCTCCTCCTCCTCCTCCTCCTCCTCCTCCTCTCTCCCTTCCTCCTTCTCTCTCCTACTCCTCTCCTTCCTTCATTTCCCCTTCCTTCTCCTCCCCTTTCTTCTCTTTCTTCCCCTCCTCCTTTTTCTCTTCTCCTTCTCCCCCTCCTCACCCTCCTCTTCTTCCTCCTCCTCTCCCTCCTCCCCATCCTCTTCTCCCTCCATTCTTCCTCCTCCTCCTTTTTAATCTTCTTCTAAGTCAGTCAGGGATTTCAGTGTGTAGGGTGATGCTGCCCACAGCCAGGGTGTGTCTTCCCTCCTCAGTTAAACCTCTATGGAAGCACCCTCACAGACCCACCCTGATGTGTGTTTCCATGGTTATTCTATAGCCAGCCAAGCTAAAGCTCACATCACACCACCCCAGAGAGAGTCTTTGTTTTGGTCTACACAATATTATCTGTCCTGTGTCCCATTCAGGTGATTCATGGGTTGGAATTGTCCCAGAGCCACTCACTGTCTGGGAACATCATAGTTCTATCTCCTTGGCCCTTGTGAGGGAAGCCTAGATCATACCACCAGGTCCTCCTGGAATCCAGAGTGTGGTTCTTCGGGGTGGAGCATCTTCTCAATTCTCACTCCAACCATCACTGTGATTCCATCCCACCTGGGAGGCCCTTGTGAGCCTGGTGTCTTCTGGAAGATGCAGATTGAAATACCAATATGCCAGCTGGTGTCTCCATCAACTCACAGAGGCTCGCTCCTGAGCTTTCCTTCAGGGCTATTAGTATCAGCTCAACATCAGAAGCATGGCCCTCACCTGAATCCACGGGTATATATCACTTCCAAGTCCTCTCCTAAACCCTCCCAAGCCCAGCCCTGCATTCTCCCAACTCCAGCAGAGTCCCCATTTCCCAGAGGAGGCAGGGCATTCTGCAACTCATCCATCTCATTTCCACTATCATTGTTGTTCCTGCAGCTGCCGTAGAAGCCACAAAGAACACTGGATCAGGTAGTGTCAAACTGTCACTCTGCTCCTTCCTCATTGTGGACCCAACACTCCTTCCCTGTCCCCAAGTGCCCCCCAAACTGCCCTTGTATCTTGCAGATCTTTGTGGAAGTGAGCTTATTCTACCTCAGGGTCTTGACATGAGCCACATACAGGTCACATGGGCCCTCAGGGGTCACATGTGTGTGACAGAGTAGCTGGTATGTCTTGTTTGTCCTCTAGACCCCTGTTCTGCTTTGCTTGTCACATGACAAACCAAAGTAGACACAGGTATGTGCTGATTCCCCCCTAAGAAAGGACCCCAAAAAGCTAGGACCCCTTCTCTTTTTCCTGCTCTATCCTGCAATGCTTGGGGTTTTCCTAACAAAGATCCCAGGAGTGAGTTAATGTATGAATCAGCAAAGCCCTCTGTATGGTGACAATAGTTTAGCCCATATCACTATTTGTTGGGCTTTCTACATCTCATCACCCACTGGCAATTCAGAGCTTGCAGGTTCATAGCAAGGACCTTTCCTCACTTTCTGAGACTTTGGCTCGCAGTCCAGAGAAGTGGGAGTTAGCTGGGAAGTTCCAACTGAAGCTCAGGAAGCTCCTGGGGCAACTTCTCCATCTCCCCAATGTCCCTGACCCCTGCAGACCTTCACAAAGCCTCCTATCTGTGGACCTGAAACCAGTTCCCTGGGCATCATGGCCAGGCTAGACTCAGGTCTGCTAGTCCAATTCTCTGCAACTGTCCCCACCCAGCCCCTGCTCCTCCAGACTGCTCCTAGGCATGTGTTACTCCATGGTACCTATGGCTCTCTTGGCTGTAGTTCTCCAGGCCCAGGGTTTAACCAAGATCTTCCAGCCCCAACCAAAGCCTACTTAGGTCCCTCTGAGCTGCTGAGAGCTCACTGGGCAATTTCTATCTGTCTGGGAACAGATCGATTCTTTCCTAGAAGCTCTGGGACTTCCAGGTCTCCTGCCCGCCCTCTGAGTTCCCCTACTTCAAGGAATATTTGAATTTTAAATAAATATTTGCATGCACAGAACAACTGCCTTTGAAGAAAACCTGTGTGTCCTCTTGCAAGACGGATTCCTTGGCTCCTCTGCAAGATGAATAATGTCCCTTAAACGTATCTGCCGTGTAGATCCTGATTTTCATACATCATGTTCCCCCAGACTGTGGCTTTAAGATAAGTAGATCCTCCTTATGTTTCCTTGCAGATAGTGCTTGGAGAAAGAAACACATCTTTTGAGAAGGAGAACAATTCATAATGACTGGGAAAAAACTCTTCCCACCTACCCCACCCCACCCCACCCCACCTGCAACCTGGAGCAGGCCCTTCTGGCAGAGTTTGTTGGCTAGGATCTAGGGCTTCCTAGAATAGGAATTCAACACAACATTCTGGTTACTGTCTGCTTTACTTTTAAGATCTGAGCTCATGGGCATCCCACAGTGCTTCTTCCTTCATCCCAACAAGTAGAACATCATGGAACCATGGAACCTCAGGCTGGCCATTTCATCAGACAAACACAGGGAGGACCAGGTATGTCCCTGAATGTCCAGATAAGGCTTGTCACATGAACCAGGCTTCATGTCTTTGTGAAGACTCATCTACCCACCTCATGGGGACCTTCACAGAGAGTGCCTGGAGATGCCTCATGCCAGGCAAATCTCAAATACAAGAAGCTTAATGGAGCTGTGACTCAGTTTTCCCATCTGTAAGATGATGAAGAATTTCTGTTTTAAGAAAGGATCTTAAAACTACCCTCAGTGTGTTAGCCAAGGATGACCTCAAAGTTCTGATACTCTTGCCTCTACCTCCCAAGGGCTGGGATTACAGCCATGAACCACCATACATCAGCTCAAATATTTCCAAGGAACCAATCCATGAGTTTGGTAGGCTAGGCAAGTACTCTAGCAACTGAGCTATACCCCTAGCCTAAGATGCAATTGTACTAAGATTTATTTTCATCTAAAGCAAAGCTGCCCACACTCTCTGATTGTTATCCAGGGTACCATGAGAACCCTGCTGTTATAAACAAACAAACAAACAAAGCCAGGAACTGGTCCATCAGAGGGAGGACTAGGTAGGCCAGTTAACAAGGCCAGTCTCAGTCAAAAGGACAGCCATGATGGTTTACAATTCAGGGGACATGAAGCAAGCTCTTGCTTACGATGATCTCAAAACCCACAGTTTAAACCCATTTGACATTGTGATGCTCATGTTGGAAAGATCCTCTTCACAGGGAGAGACTCTGTGCAGACCTGCCCTGGAAACTTCCCCATGACAGATGGGACCCCTGGAAAGAAAGCTGCATCTCCCCACCCAAGGGCTGTGTGGTAATTAATAACCAGCTGAGGAAACTTGATTGCTGTTCGTGGGTCTGAAAATGGATAAACAACCATCATTGCCAGAAAGGCCCGGCTGTATTCATCACCATTACAGAGAGTAATTCGGCTTGTGCTCGTTAATCAATCACTGCTCTCGCTGGGGCTTGGGCCGGGCCAGTCCCTGAGAGTGGACAGCCATCACCAGCTCGCAGGCCGCAGTCCAAGCATGATGGATTGCAGCTGCCGAGGCTCCAATCTGGATGGGATTGTTGGGGAGCAGGCTGGCTGCACCAAGCAGATACCCCAGCACAAATTATGCAAATGAAGGTGGTCTGCTCTGTGCATCTCACAGCAAAGGAGAACAAAATTAGCATGCTGACAATTGGGAATGGAGACCTCCCTCAGATACCCAGGTGTGGCAGAAGAGGGCTGGGCAGTGGGGCAAATGTCACCAACAAAGCTTCTATTTGAGGCTGTGTGCTGGTCTCCATGGTAACTAAGACTTAGAGGATGTGTTTTCTTTGGTTTAAATATTTATTTTTATTTTTTATTTATACATGTGCCTGTGTGTTGTGTTTATCTCTGTATGTACATTGTGTGTGTATGTGTGTGTGTGTGTGTGTGTGTGTGTGTGTGTGTGTGTGTGTGTGCCTATGGAGGGCCTGCAGTTGGATTTATAGGTAGTTGTGAGCTGCCCAATGTGGGTATTGGGAATCAAACTCAGATCTTCTGTAAGAACAGCAAGTGCTCTTAACTGCTAAGCCATCTCTCTAGTCCTGGTATGTCCTTAATTAAAATAACTACATGCCCCATGGGCAAGATAGCACTTTCAACATAGAGAGGCGCAAATTTCTAGGAGAGATGGTGTTTTTGTTTTTTTGTTTTTGTTTTTGTTTTTTTGTTTTTTGTTTTTTTTTTTTTTTTTTTTAAGAAAGGCTTAACACAGGTGAGAAGAGCCTGGCCCAGGATGCCTACAGGTGTCTAGAGTTTAGAAATAAGGAAAATAAGCCTAGGACAGTGTGGCCTGTCCCTTCTGGTTACTGTTGAGCATCTTGTCTGCTCAGTGACCTCACCTATATCTTCGTATCCTGTACCATAAATGTCACATCTTTCTTTAGCATTCCAAAGGAAAAGGGGTTGGATACCTGTGTCAACATGACCACACCTTTCCTTTGTCCCCTCTGTCAGACCATCATCTTGCAGTGGCCTCACATTTCAAACTGCCTGTCAGTAGATAGTCCCATGATAACATACTCCTATGTCTAGGGCCAAGATACCATACCCTGTGACCCTGGCTGCCCCTGAAAGCCACACACTTGCCTTTGCCTGCTCTTAGGGCTTTACAGGGAGATCAGCATGTAGTAAGAGAACACTACAGCCAACTATGACAGACTCACTTCAGCTCCAACTCCTTAAGCAAATGTCCCTGTCCCAACTTGGCAGTCATATCCATCTGGACATACATACTCCAGAGCCTCTCTACCCTGTATCTACAGAACTGCCCAGCATCTCCTATTTTCTTCTTAGAATCACTGGACTCCACTCACCCCACCCCTCTGGACCAATTTCTGTATGGAAATTTCATGAATCTCTCCGGATCCTGATGTTCTGTTCCAGATGCTGATGCCAGTCTTGCTTGGCCCTGGTCAGGCCCCATTAACTCTGTCTCAACATCCCTATTAGGGTGCAGCCAGTGTTGTGGGTGATGCTGAGGCCTCTGCAGCCATGTGATGGTGGGAACAAGACAGAGAAAATCAGAGACTTTCACTTACCCTAGCTGTAACCAATGTGTCCCCTCTGAGCCCCAGCATTGGGACAGGACTTCACCAGGGCCTAGAGTATAAGACAACAGTCATGGGAAATAATCATGAAAGAAGGGAAACAAAGTCAATGTAGTCTCTCACTTATGCTCAGAGAAAATCACTTGGTAAGTGAAAGACAAGCCTCAGAGCCATAGGAGACACAGGTGTGGGAGAGGCAGATATGAGACAGGAAAGAGCCTGAGAGGCAGAGAGGGAGTCTGGGGCCTCAGCCCTGGACCACAGACAACAGATCTGATGTGAGGAGCTGAGCCCTGGAAGGGTAGTGCTCAGGGCAACTGGGCTTCCATTCTTGATCTATGAGGATGGAACTCATTGAACAGCTTTGCTTGCTGGTGGCAAAAGCCCCAGGCTCCATTACTATGGGAGAGACGGCATCTTCAGTCACCTGGGTCTTCTTGAAGTTTCCTGGAGAGTTTAGACTGGGTTTGTCTAAGGAATTCCTCTCTGGAGTGAGAGTCCCTAGGGAGGGGAGCAGCTGGGTCTAGGGAGATGGGCTGAGGCCAGAGCAAGGTCCCTTCTAGACAACAATTTGCTGGCCTACAAGACCAAGGAGCCACGTAGACGTGGGCAAAAGCAAGTGATTCTTAGGAAGAGATTGAACAGGTAGGAGTAGGCATAACACAATCTGGGTGCCTCCTAGGCTGAGCTTGTGGTGTACCTATGTTAGAGTTCTATTGTCATTGTGTGTATGTACAAGGAAGTATGTACATTCGAACTACAGGCACAGACTGGCCTGGAAGACAGCATCAAGATGAACCAGCTGCATTCAGTGTGTTGAGGCCAAGCCAGTAGTAGGCAACCCCATACCCCAACACCAAACATCATTATTCACTATGCGAGCTGCCTTCTCAACCCTGCTATGCCCCCTGAAAGGCTCCCCTCTAACTGGACCAATATCCTGATGTGCACCCTACATGTACCCTGTTCAACACACAGTTGCTACTAGGGCACACCTTGACCCCTTCTCACTACTTTCAACAGTTCAATCTCTGGCTTCCACACAGTGCTGTGGGGCAGATGGGATGTTAGAGGTGTCTCCTCAGAGCCCATGGATCAGGCTCTGGAGTGAATATGAATATAGGCAGAGGAAACATCTCAATCAAGGTCACAAACACAAAGGCTGTTAGACCCTAGCACACCGGCTCATGAAGAGTCACCATATGGAGCTGGAGATTTGAGAAATGTCCAGGCAGCCTGCTGGGCCAGGCTACTGGAGTTTGAGATACCTGGTGGTTATCAGCCCCTCCCCTGTCCTGTGTTCTCATCTCCCCTGATGAGACTGTCATTTTGTCATCTTCCAATCTGGCAAAGCCCTGCTCATCAGGGTGGCTCCTGCTCAGCCTCAGCCTGTCCAAAAGACTCTCCAGCCGTATCCATCCTATGAGCTGATGAGCCTGGCCCTGGAGGGACTGCAGGTGTCCCTGGGAATAAAGAGAAGTACCTGCTCTGGAACATTACCTCACACAGGGGCACAGGTGGCTCACACTCCCCTGGTGCATGTGACTAAACCCATTTACACATTCAAGCAACATGAAGAAACATGCACACACACACACACACAACACACACACACACACACACACACACACACGTATGTAGATGTATGAACATCCTCACTCTCACCCAGGTAAAGTCCTCCCCACCACTCCTCTGCTGCCTGCAGCATGTGCTTATTGCCTATTGATTTGCTACTGTTGGGTGATTGACAAGACATGTGCCTATGACACAGGATTCCCCAGCAAAACACAGGATTCTTTGTTAAGTCTGGATATCAGGCAAACAGTGTATTGTTTTCAACAATTGATTGTTTGTATATATATATATATATATTTGAAACTTGCGTCATCCCCCAAACCAGATGCCCAGGACACTCCAAAATGGAACCACCCCTTAGAATGTTCCCTGGTTGCTTCCAGTGAGACCCTGTGCTGCAGGTCTGATTTCAGCATCTTTTAGTTGTGGTTTTATGGAGGCAACTGGAGATGCTCAAGAGATTGTAAGAAACCCCAGCAAGAGTGTCATTGTTCCCTTGGCCCATCATTGAGACTAATGATGAGATATTGTCCTGCAGAACTTCACAAAACACTGCTATCAAGTCCTTGGTGATGATAACCTGCATTTCCACAATCTATGTGCTGTCATTTGTGGGTGTTGGATCTGGGAAATTTCAGCGTCTGTATTAGTTGGTTAGCCATACTACAGGTAAGATATAGACTAGCTCAAGAAATCCTATCCCTGCCAGCTCCAGCTTCAATGCCCTGGGCCTTTACTCTACCTAAGGGCTCTTCTCCCTCCCTGATGCCCCAGCCAAAGTGAAGCCTCCTTGGACAGCTCCTGAGTCTCTCCAACATAGAGACCACAGGGCTGCCCACCTACATGTCCAGAGGTACCATGCCAATTTGAGCAAGTCTCTTAGGGACTGGAAACCCCTAAGGAGGGTGCTCAGTTTCTTGCATACATTTGCAGCTATTTATGTTTCCATGCAGAGTGCTAAGGATACTCAGAGACTATGAAATGTGATAAAATGTGATAAAATGTGATTCTTGACTTGGGGAAATGGCAGCTTTATCAACTCTAGACTAAAAAGCTGAGTAGATGCCAAGTAGAATTTACATGAAGCTGGCACCCAGTGACCTCTTTGTGATCTAGGCATAATGGAAGCTGGTACCCAATGACCCCTTTGTACTCTGAGCAGAATGGCTGGGGTGACAGACTAGAAGATATGGCACTCAGTCTCTCACTACCCTTGGCTATGAATCCCTGCAGAAATAACCATAGCAGACATCTTGAGATTGGAGTGATTTGCCCATAAGCCAAGGACACTGTGGTAACCAGGAGCTTATTGTTGCATGAAATATTTTTCTTTTGGAGTTGCTGGAGGGATCACAGTCTACCCACTCTTGGTCTCAAACAAGCTGGAGAGCAAGAGACAAATTCTGTGATGCCTACAATTGTATGACTCTTCCTAGTGTTCCGATAGTCAGAAAGGAAGAGACAGTGAGAGGCCATATATACAAAAGTAGAAAGCTGCCTACAGTCCCAGGCCTGGCTCTCTGGGGGCTACAGAAATCTGAATCACAACCAGAAAGTATTCTAGTGGCAGCAGACTGGCAGTCTTGGCCACAGGACAACCAATAATTCTGGAAAGCTTATATCCGGTGGGTATTTGATATGACTGTGGCTCTATGTGATGAAACCAGGAACTATACTGAAGGTGGGAACTTTCTTAGGGACTGAGTTATTCAGACAATAGCAAAACAAGGAGCCACCGAAAGTCAGATAGACTGGGGACACCAAGCTGCAGTGTTGGGGTGGGATACACACAAGAAGCCACTGGGGAGAAGGGCAGGGATATGAGACATAGACTCATGGGGGAAGTTAAAACAGCACAGAGTTTAGGAAGCAGAGGAGTGTGCAGATGAGGGAAGGATGCAGAGAGCCTTGGTCTTACCCTCTGTGCAGAAGAGCAAGCCTCATTACCTAAGCGTTCCATGAAAGCTGACAGCCTTGACTTCACAGCCCTCAGCTTACTTGGCTTCTGAAGTTGTCTTCCTACTGCTGGGACTGAGAGTCCAGTCCCCTTTTGCTTCCTCACTCCCAGTGTACTTGAAGGACAGGCCTTGACTTGAGTGTTTGTCTTCCCTTAATAAACAAATTGGCAACCTCAAGAGCAAGTGTCTAAAAGCTGCAAAGCTCAGTTATGGTTTGCAAAGACTGGAAGACACTAAAATGAACACAAATCTAAAGTTGACAATGGACCTCTGACCATACTGGCCTCAGTCCACATACAAAATCAGCCTGAAGGTTTTGTTTGGTGTTGCATTATAGTGGTTTGTTTTCTCTGCTCTGATTGGTCCTGGGGATTGAGGTATTGAGAGAGGATGTTCACTAATAAAAACCCAAAATAAAAGTGGTAGAGACATCCATACTAACATGCACAATTCACAACTTAGAAACACAAAGATTATTTTTAAAAAGTTCACAACTATTCAAGAATCAAATCCAAATATATAAAAAATTATGGAAATGCTAGAAAAAAATTCAAAAGTCTGTGACCTCAAAGAGAATTCAAAAGAGAAGATGAATGAAGTAAGACAGTTAATTCAGAACTCCAGCAAGCCTGAAGCATAGATGATTAAATGCATCAAGGAAATGTAAAAGAAGCAAGAGAAAACAGAAATGTTGGTAATAAAACTCAATAGATTAAATTTTTAAAAGTCAATGCACCACCAATAGAATATATCAAGGAGAACCACCCATCTTCCTGCAGATTACATTTTTTAAATATTACAGATGAATAAAACTCCACTGTGCTTATATAGCACATTTAAACAATTCATCTAGTGATGGGTATTTAGGTCAGTCTTATAGCTCAGCTGTTGTGACTATTGGTACAAAACATAAACAGGAAATAATGTATGTATGCAGATGATTTAGATGCTTTCAGGTATACAGCTAGGACTGGTAGAAGAAAGAATACCAGGCATGGAAGATGAGGTAAAGGAAATAATTTCAATAAAGCAGGGGGAGCAAGAACACAAGCTGCAAAAAATTTGAGGCAAGATCAAAAGACCAAACCTAATAATTTTTGCTATAAAAGGGAATGAGATACAAACTAAAGGCATAGAAAACCTATTCAATTGAACTGTAACAGAAAATGTCCCATCAGGGAAAAATACAGACATCCAAGAACAGAAAACATTTATAACCCCAAATAAACATGGCTGTATGTGGTACATGATAATTAAAATTCAAAGAGAAAAGGAGAAGGAACTAATATTACTAATATTATACTCTGAAAGAATAAAATACAAACTTACTACAAAGAAAACAAAGACAACAAAATATCTTTAGACTCCCCCCCAGAACAGAATCCTAAAGGAGAAACATATGATGTGTTTTGTGTCAACTTTCTCTGAACTGTCGCAGCATTTACTGGAGGGAAGAGGGAGACTTTTGAGATTCAAGAAGTAAAATAATTCACACAGCTCAGAAAATTCCTGAAACTGACCAGATTCACAAATCTCCTCCCTGAGGTTATATAAGCTACTGATAGGAAGCAAAGACTACTGATCTGTAGAGTTCTCTGCAAATCAAGTTGGGAGCTCATTGGCTCACCAAGAAGAATTTTGGTGGAATCATCACTTTGCTCTGCTTTTAATTTGCTGTCTATAAACATTTGTTCACTTCTTCCAAGGAAAGGCTACACAGTAGAATGAGGCATCAAAGTGAATACCTGTCAACCTCTAAGTTATTTCTTAAATTAATGGGTAAACACAAATTAAAGCAACTTGTGACCACCAAGAAACAATTTCCCATGATACTTAAATGAATCACTCATGAGGAAAGATAATCACAAAAAGGTCAATAAACAATGGATAAATAAACAAGGACTAAGAAAGAATGAAGAATGTCCAACCCTGTAAACTAGAAAATACCTGAAATAAAGTAATAGGCAAAAACAAACAAACAAAAACATAATTCAAACCAACCTACAGTAAGGCCAACAAAATTATAAGAATCAATAAATACTTCTCAATAACAGCATTAAACATAAATAATGTAATTCTCCAATCAAACGACACAGAACAACTCGTTGGGTTTAACTATTCTCATGAATGACAAAGCAGGCTTCAAGCCAATGTCTAGTAGAAGTACAGAAGTCATTTTGTATCAATAAAGGGACATCCCATTCAAGAGAAGACAATGATTATGAATATGCACCAGTACATAACACATCGGTGAGTCTATGTTACAAAACAAGCACAGTCATTTATTCTCAGATAGGTCCAGATGTAATGATAGTGTCCTGATTTAATACTACATTCTCATCAACAGAATATCCAGACAAAAATTTAATACAGAAACTCAGAGTGAAATTGTACCCTGGGTAAATGAACTTCAGAATCTTATCCTGAATATTTTACCCAATAGCTGTGGGAAGCACACACTTCTAAGAGGCCCATTGAACTTTATCCAAAATGAATCCCAATTTAAACCATAAATTAAGTCTTAATTATAACAAATTCAAATTCAAAATAACTTCTCATATCTTGTCTGAACATAATTGCATAAAACTAAATATTGGTATCAAGAATAACTACAGAAACTACAAATCATGTGGAAATTGAGTAATAAACTCTTGAGTGATCAGTAGGACAATGAAAAATTAGGGAGGAAACTAAAAAAAAACTGTTAAAATCAAATTAAAATGAAAACAAAAATTTACCAGAACCTTTGGTGTACGGAAAGGTAATCCCAAGAGGGAGACTACGGATGTGAGTGCTTACGTTAAAAATTCAGAAAAGTTCAAACAAATCTAGGTTCATCCCAAAGATTCATAAAAAGAATAAGCCAAGCTCAAAAGTAGTAGAAAGAAACATGGAAGAAATTAGTTAAGTACAGACTAAACAAACAATACAAAGGATCTATGAGAAGTGGTGTTAACTCTTTGAAAAGATAAATAAAATTGATGAATCCTTAGCCAAAAAAAGAACCAAATTAATAAAATTAGAAATGAAAGAGGTGTAATCCAAGAGATGTCAGTGAAATATTGAGGATTATTCAGGAATGCTTTGAACCTATATATTCCAACAAGTTAGAAACTCTAAATGAAATGTAAAATTCCCAGACATACATGAATTGCTAAGTTTAAACGAAGAGAATATAAACAACTAATTCTAACTCCTCACTGTTACTGAAGCAGAGGCAGCCTTCAGAGGAAGGAAGCTCGAGACTGGATGGATTCACTGACAAATTCTACCCGATTTTAAAAGAAGTAACAAACAATGCTCTTTAAAGAATTTCATTAAAACAAAATGGGAAAAACAGGATTAAGTCAATTTACCAAGCCAGCTAAAGGTTCTACCAGGAAACTTCTGGACCTGATGAACACTTTATCTAATCAAGGATACAAAATCAATGTACAAAGGTCAGAAACTTTTCTATATACTAATAGTGAACACATTGAGAAAGGACTCAGGAAAACAAACCAGACTTCAACATCTAGAAATCAATCTAACCATGGAGGTAAGACACCTCTGCTATGAAAGCTCAAAACTATGAAAGAAATTATGGAAGACACTAGAAGATGGAAAATATCTCATGTTTACATCAGGGCATTAAGGACATGAAAACTAGCTATGTTACTCAGAACATGACATATCTTCATTGCAATAGCCTTCTAATTCTAATGACATTCTTCACAGAAAAAGAAAAATGTAATTCCAGATTTCATAGGCAAACACAAAAGACCCTGAATAGCCAAAGTTATTCTTATCAGAAATAGCAGTGGGAAGGGTATCATAATACCTGATTTCAATTATACTATCAAGTCATTGTAACAAAAGCAGTATGGCAGGAGGCAGACAGACAGACCGCTATGATTTCGAGGCCAGCCTGTTCTACACAGTGAGTTCTAAGCCAGTCAGAGCGACACAGTAAGTCTGTCTCAAAAACAAAATAAAAAAAAAAACCAGTATAGAACGGGTGCAAAAATAAACACACAAACCAATGGGGGAAAATAGAAGATACAGAATTAAATCTGCATAGTTATAGGCATCTGGTTTAAAAAAAATATTTTAATTTTATGAAAAAATATGTAACTGAAAGCAATATTCATGAAGTTGTTTTAAAATAATTTATAATTAATGCCCTGAGGCATCAGACAATACTTTCTCTGATACTTAGATACTTACATACATTAAACTTTCATATCCCAAGTCAAAAAGATGTGCAGATCTAACAGTTACTAAATCAGTTTATCTCACTTTATATGAAAGTAGATTTATTACTGAATATGAGAGTCGAAGTATACATTTTAAAGAATATATATTGAAAAAAAACTTACTTTTTTGATTACTCAATTGTCTCAATACCTTTAAAAATGTACTTGAACAGGAAATGTAAAATGTATATGAAGTCTGCCTATGTGATTATACCTATACCCCTGTAATCTTACCAATAAATAAAACAAAAATAATAATTTATAATAATAATGTCTTTTAATCATATTTGTAAAATTCTTCTAACCTGTTAAGTGTCAACTGATAGCAGAGTTTAGTAATGATTGATATTGCTGTCACTATACAAAGGCTTTCATATGACTGTGTATTTTTCTCTATACACTGATGGTAGTAATTCCCACCAGCTCACATATAACACTGAAGTACGCACTCTGTCTCTGTCTGAATTTTTGACAACAGTATGAAAACAAAACACCTAGCAGGAGCAGCTTGACCCGAAAAGACAGACCAGCAGGTGCTGGGTAAACGAGGAACCCTCCCACAGAAGAGTGTAGAATTTCTCACCCTGAACAAAACTCAGCACAAGCAAATCAATGATTTGGAGTAATGCCGAATCATTGAAACAGCCAGAGGGAAACATAGGGGAAACACTTCAAGACAGAGGCCAGAAACAAAGGCCATGCCTTTCTGAAGAGGCCTCTAACAGCAAGAGTACACACACACACACACACACACACACACACACACACACACACACACACACACACAGAGGATTGTATTGGATCTAAAAGATTCTACAGAGGAAGATAAACTATTAGTAGAGTGCAAAAACAGCCCCCAGATCAGAGAAGATGTGTGCCAGCTATGTACCTACAAGATATCCACATCCAATGTGTTAGAGCTCAGAAAATCTTACACTCCAAGAAAGGCCAGGCAATACATGGGCAGATTAACTGAACACAGTGACTGATAATTACACACACACACACACACACACACACAAACACACACACACACACACACACACACACACAGACACACACCTTCCTCAGCCATCAGAAGAAAGCAAATTAAAATTATATTGAGATTCTATATCACTCAAATCAAAATGCCTACAGTCAGTAAAATAATGCACTGCAAGAGGGACTCTTATCCACTTCTGGCAGAATGTGAACCTGTGCTGTTGCTGTGGACATCAGAATGTGCCTTCAAATCTAAAAACAGAGTTACAGAAGAGCCAGCTATACCACTCCCAGGAATATACTCCTGGAGGAAAGTTAAGTCAGAGAGATGCCTGCACACCTGAGCTAAGTTAAGGCACTGTGCACAATAGCCAAATGATGAAACACACCCAGGAGCCTGTCAACAGATGAATGGATGAAGAAAATGTGGACACACATGCAGCTGAATTTTATTTATCCATTAAAAACAACAATATATCTATAAAGCAATCCTTACACCAAAGACTCGGGGAATATTACAGAATAGTGAAATGAAAAGAGTCCAAGAGCCAGAGCACCAGGGTATCTGATGTGAGATTGTGTCATCTGTATATGACAGAGGAGCTGAACCCATGAAATCTCAACAATATGGCTGCCTAAATAAGACCTGCATAATGACATCACCAATCAACCTGACAATGTGCACAGGGGAAATCTCAAAGGGTTCCACCTACAGCTGAGGAACCACCAGAAACTAATGGTTGCAAGAGAAAGGGAATAAGTTTCTTCAGGAATGAGCCCTCAGATAAGTTAAAGATTCCTGTTTAGTCATCAGCCCTAAATGCATATACAAACAAGCAATGTTAAAGGGACTTAGTGAATTGCATTTGTATACAGGGTTGTGTGTATACGTGTATACGTGTGTGTGTGTGTGTGTGTGTGTGTGTGTGTGTGTGTGTGTGTGTAATAATAACAAAGAAGAACCATGAATTTGAGTTGGAATGTAGCAGTGCGGGAAGAGTTGCTAGGTGAAAGAAGGGTGGACATGATATAAATGCAGTCCTTATGATTATGATTGGAATTCTCAAAAATAAAAAAGTTGAAAGTAATTTAATTTAAAAAGAATGCAATTATGTCATTGTCCTGGCTAGTCTTATGTCAACTTGACACAAGCTAGTTATCTGAAATGGGAAATCCTCAATAGAGACAATGCCTCCATGAGATCCAGCTGTAAGGCATTTTTGTAGTTAATGATTGGTAGGGGAGGTCCTAGACCATTGTAAGTGGCACCATCCCTGGACTGGTGGTCCTGGGTTCTGTAAGAAAGAAGGTTGAGCAAGCATGAGGAGCAAGACAGTAAGCAGAATCCAACCCCAAAGCCTCCACATCAGCTCCTGCCTCCAGGTTCCTGCCCTGTTTGAGTTCCAGTCCTAACTTCCTCCAGTGATGGATTATAATGTGAAAATGTGAGTCAAGTAAACCCTTTCCTCCCCAGATTGCTTTGGTCTTGCCATTTCATCATGGCAATAGAAACCCTAACTAAGACAGCCATTCACAGAAAAATGGGTGGAACCAGAGTTCGCCACATTTAATAAAATAAGCTGGGCTCGAAAAGACAGCCTCACATATTCTCTCACATGTAGAACTTAGAGTTTAAAAACAAGACATGGGGAGGGAGGGAACCAGCAGGAGCATGAGAGGATTGGGATTGAATATGATACAAGGTCATGATATCCATGTATAAAGCTATAATGAGCCACCACTTTGTACAGTGAACAAATAAGTGATAATTACAAGGGGGAAGTGTATCTCCTTCACCACAAGCTCTGACCGCCATGTTCTGTCTCAGGAGATGGTGACAAGTGACCATGGCTGGAATTCTCTGAAACTATGATGTAATGAGTATGATTTCCCTGCCACCGGTCTGGTCGCACCACTGCACCAGCCCAAATAACACGCTGAGACTCTGTATTTGATATAATGCTGTTGGCCAGTTACTTGTTTCTTATTGGCTAGCTCTTTCTTAATGATTAACTCATTTTTATTACTCTAAGTATTTTCATGTGGCTCATCTTACCAGACAGTGGGCACGGACCTCTGTTCTCCCTGGCCTCTACTGTTGACCCCTCCTTACTCCTTCCTCTTTCCTCCTTGTCTCCTAGCCCCGCCTATCTTGCTTTCCTATTGGCCAACAGTGCTTTATTCATTAACCAGTATGAGAAACATATTTACAGAATAACATCTCCCATCATCTCCTCTTTTCTGTCTAAAATAAAAAGGGTTTTAACCTTAACATAGCAAAATATATCACACAACAGTTATCAAATAAGAATCACAGTTAGCAATATTTAGTCCATTAACATTTAGTAAGACTTAAAGAAAATATTCTATCATCTATCCTATCTTTGTGAGTCTAAAGTCTTATATGTAACTTATCTTTAATCCTAACTAAGGAAAACTATAACCATAACTATCTGTCTTCACAACTCCTTCAAAGACCACAGAAGGATAATGTATAAACTCTAGAAATGACAGAGACAGCTCACTGTCTGGTCAGTCACCCAAATTTCTTCTGTAATGTTTCATCTTCAGCCCATAGGCCATAGTGTATCTGGAAGACTCCTCAGCAAAGCAGAAAACTTTAAACTGTCCATCTGTATTGACAGTTTGTCAGTCATTTTTTAATCTGTGTCCTGGCAGCCTCTTCCATGAAGCAGGAATCCTGTAGCAATGTCCATCTTGTTTCAGCAGTCACTTTTCTGTGGGTCCTGAATGTCCAGTTTATACAGCATAAAGTCAAACAGTCTAGACAAGAGCAGTATCTTGCCCACATGGGTAGTTTTGCCATATTGAAAGCAAACTTCATCACGTTTTTATTTTGGACAGACTTACCAAGGACCAAGTTACTGCAGTGGGTGTTGGGGTCCTGGGGAACTCCAGATCCATCACCTTAAAGCATGCTACAGGAGAAGCCTGTAGACTTCCAGAGCATGTCTTTGGTATCCAGTTCTGCCACACTTCCATCAGTCTTGTAACATGGTTTCCTCATGCTCTAGATGCCTTGGTGTCTCATTTTTATTCCAAGAACAGAGAAAGGTGGAATTCCCATTCCACAGAGTGAAAGGAATATTTCACCTCTAATACTTCTGACAAGATAAGATTTCCTCAGAAGGGAAATTTAACCCAAACTGAATAAAAGGAAGGAAGAAGGAAGGGATGGAGTAAAGAAAAAGGAAGAAGGGAATGAAAATACAGGGACAGAGGAGGAATGGCAGAGAGAGGAAGGAGAGAGGAGGGGTGAATGAAGAAGATTGAGGGATGAAAGAAAAAGAAGTGAGGAGAAAGGGAGGAGGGGAGAGAGAAGGCAAGGGGTAAAGAATGGAGGAAGGCTGTGGAAAGAGGGGATAAAGAGGAAGGAGAAGGGAGAAGAGGGGGCTGATTGGCTGCTTCTGGGGTGTTCCCTACCCTGCTGAGCCACAGACCACACCGAGCCCCGTTGCACACTGGGCTATGAGACACCTGCGCATGGAACTGGAGAAGATATGGGGTATGGAGCTATGCCTCGTGGCTGCTTCGGGGCTCTTTTGGTAAGTGGCTTGAGTCATTCTCCCAGGCCTGGTGAACCTTAATTACAGATTTCAATATTTGTATGGGAGGAAATGTACCGGGGCACACCTCAGTTGCTCCTGATTCAATTACAGAAGGAGGGCTGTTCTGCGGTTGCTATAAATGAATACATTTTCAACATTTTTTTTCTCTTGAAGGTAATTTTCATGGCTGGTTTAACTTGTAAGGATGAGAGAAAATATTAATAAAACATTTGATGTCTAAGTTTGGGCAGAAGTTTAATAAATGAGATGGGCATATTTCACTTGTGATCGCATAGCTGAAGTTGTTTGAATGGGGATTGTTGGAGGAGGGAGAATCTTCTAGGGAGGTCTCTGCTCTGGTAGTTCTGGCATCCCTCAACATGTCAGCATTCACTAGTGGAGGGGGGATAGAGCCCCTCAGCCAGGCTTTTTCTAACTGAGTTGCATGTGGAGAATGGAGGTGTCAGTCATAGATGAGAGGAGGCACCTGGGTATTGTCCTCACCAGAAGAGTCCATAGTAATTGGGAAAATGCAATGTATGCTTGATGAATTGCACATGCATGTGTATGCACCCCCACACACATATATGCATATGCACACACCCCCATACATATATATGTGTGCGCACATGCGCGTACACACACACACACACACACACACAGAGGCACTCACATGCGTACAGTTCCTCTCATGTTTTGTCCACACATAGCAATCTGTCACTTAAGCTCTCATAGCTGTGAACAAGGCTGTGGTGCTCTTGGCAAGACTGACAACAGCCTGTGGCCACTACAGTCTGGCTAAGAGTCTCCTTCCTGGCTGATGAGCTCATGCCTGGCTGGAACTCATATTATCCCATCACTAACCTGGAGGTTTTATTAATTTTTAAGCAAGGGACCCTACAACAATTCAGTTACCCGTGCTGCTGTGGATGCAAGCAGGAAGGACCATTTTCTACCTCACATGCTGATACTCAAGAACCCCGGGCTCTCCTCATTTGCTCTGGGGATAGGTGGGTTCCTGCAAGTGAAGGACAATTTGGGCATGTCTATCCCACAGACTGCAAGGTGAGAAGCTGTTCTTTCTCTTCCACACAAATGATGGTGTTGTAACAGCATGTTAGCCATTTGTAGCTCTTGCACACTGAATTGATTTTTCAGGGCAGTTTCATTTGTTGAAAAAGTGCCTGGCCACCCTCTGAACATGAATCACAGTATTCTTAGGCTCCATATTTAAATAGTCAGATTTTGGAGTGCGATGTGGAAATGTCACAATTTACAAAACACTTTTAATTATTTGAAAAAAAAATTACATGATGGCGGTGGGTATGTTTTCACAATTAAAACCCATGCCCGTGGAGATGTGGAAATGGTGTGGATACTGAGACTTCACTGAGGACCTCACATTTTCTGCCTGTATAGTTTGCCTACTGAGCTGGAGTTCCATTCACAGAGCTCCAAGACAGCTACGGCCGTGGAGTGTCTGTCCTCCTCCCTGCTCACTGCCTTCTTCAGGGATTCCTTCCCCTCCCGCTCCTGCTGAGAGATGTGGGATGTAGCAGCAGCTCTGCAGGTGGATGATGTCTGACAAACTCAGTTCTAAGCATCTGCCTGTGCTGATGAAACACCTGCTAGGTGCACTCCTAATGGAAGCCGGAGCATGTTGCACCGGGGTTGCCGAAGTCCAAAAGAGCTGAGTCTGAGTGGATTTGCTGGTACACCCCATCTGTGCCTGATTTGCACAGCAGTTTTCCTCCTCAGAGATCTGCCTCCCAGTCTCAGATGCTGCGGGACCTGGCGTGCCCTAAAATATTGGTACAGGTGGTAGAGGATAACCACCAGTAGATTCCTGCTCTCTGGTCCAACGTCAGTGTCCACACAAGGCTATTCCCACCTGCTGTCATATTGAGGCACAGATCTCTACTATCCACAGCCGGTGGGTCCCCTATGGTAAGTTTTCATCAGATTTACTCTTGCCCTGTGCAAGGCACAAGACAGCTTGTGTGGTCTGATTCTCTGTGAATGGCTATGAAACATGGGGCTGAAGGGAAGGTTGCTGGAGGGAGGGGAAGATGGTGATGGCATTGGCAGAGTAGTTAAGAGAGGCATGTGCAGAACAGACTCAGCCATCTGAGCCTCCGTGCACAGCGTTGGGTCCCCAGACTGGGCTACTAGGTGGTGCAGTTCCAAAAGTGGGGTGTCTGAAACAAGAAGAGGTGTTTACCTGTAAATTAAGTAACCAATAATAGGCTCCACAATAATAAAATCTGTTACATGGGCAACAATTTAGGGCAAATAGAAAACAATATCCTGATTACTTTAGAGTATCATCACTTCACTCCCTTTAGCAGAGCTTTGGGTGAATGAACGCATGCACAGGTGAACATACAGTGAATGAATGAGTGAATGAGTGAATGCATCAGTGAATTAAGGGGCACACCAGTGACTGCTAGGCTTTGTGTTAAGTGTGGTCATGAAGATCCAGATGGGGATCAGCGAAATGGAGGGTCAGAGGGATGTTATGTGAATAGGACCCTGTGTTCTTGTAACCCACTGACTTTCTTGGGGATACCCAGAAAGTCCCCACAAGTTGTTTCCAAAGAAATTTCACATATAGGAGGCTCCTGCTGCCCAGTGATTCAGAACTAGAGGATTCTGGATCTTGAAGAACATTGGGTGTAGGGTCAGATGGACAGTGTCAGAAGTCCCTGCTTCTAACATGTAGGAATTTGGAAAAGCACCTGAGGCTGAAAGTCCCAGGGTCTTCCCATATAAGAAGACAGCTTTGGACCACAACACTGAGATGTGGAGTCCTGCCATGTCCTGTAGAAGGTGATGAGAATGGCCACCACTAGCACACCAATATCCCTTCCTTCTACAAGTTCCCTGGAGGGCATCATGGGGACGACTCAGAAGAACTCACCCATTTACAAGTTTTATGGTTCTCCACACAGGAAAATCCATGCCACACATGGAGTGTGGCCACTCAGGGACTTACTGCCTTCCATCCATGGCAAGAGGAGCAGAGGCCAGAGACAACCACAGAACACAGCAACCTAAGACTTTCTAGGAGAGGAGCTGAGCAAGGATGTGATAACTCCAGCTTCCCCAATCCTGCTGCTGCCCGTAGGGAGATAGGTCAAAGGTACCCCCTGCAGAGCAAAACCATACCTCTGCCCTGAAAATAACTCCACTTTGTTATTGCCTGATCCTAAGAAGGAGACTTAATTTAACTTTTTTGTTTTGCTTTGTCAATTATTTTTGTATTTAATTCATACAGTAGTTTGGCTTAATGGTTGCAGAAAAGCCATAAACCCAGGGGATTTATACCTAATTAAGTAATATGATAATGAGAAATATTGAGGTCAACCACTATTTTCAGCAATGACTGCTTCCTGTGTGGGATCCTAGGCTGCATGGGGCCAGAAGCCGGGACAGCCTGCTGAGTGGACAGTTCCCTAGGGTAGAACAAAACGGTATTGTTTGGGGGATCACTGGAAGGTTAGGGTGGGCTCTGTCTTCCCATACGGTCCAAATCTTAGAAATACTTGTTCTTATTTACTGCTCTCTTCCCATTGCCTGGGTAACTGTTGCTGTGTGAACCTTCAGGGAGGAGGCACTGGGGAGCTACTGGAAGCAGACACCCAGGGACCAGCCTCCTGCTTCCTGCTTCTTCCCTACCCACCCCCTCCCCAAGAGCCTCGGGGAGCTGAGCCCAGGCACTCTCTGAAAGCTTGGGGTATTCATTTAAATCAGCTGATTGCTGGTGAAAGGTCTCATCAAAGATTAAATAAGCATAATTTAACTGAGGGAATGATAATAGATTTAGTTAAGAAGAGAAAAAAAGGAAAATTGAATTAGAATGCATATTTGAGGGAAAATTGGAGTTTAATATAATTACACTTAGAGATGAGACAGATCACAATTATGCTTCAGAGGTGGAATTTTTAATTGTATTATTTAAAACCAAGCCCTGGTCGCTGCCTTGCACCAGGTCAGGACAAGGGCCACGCCAGGGGAGGCGCAGTCCTCTGCTGCTTCTGTACATGAAACCATAGTATTAACTCCTGTCCCCTGTTCACCTTCTGCCAGTCTACATCCCTCAGGCTGAGCACCCGAACCCACAGGGGAACGGCACAGGACTGTTTGTGGCTCAGACATAGAGAGCTCTGCAGCCTGGGCAAGAGGACAGAGCACTGGCTGACATACATTCTCCCAGATTTGATTAGCTTCAGTGCTGATGTAATCACGTGGGTAGAAATGAACTTACTGCAGCCCAAACCTCAATTCAACCAAATCAAGTTTCCCAGATGGTGTGTCCACCTTCCACGCTGCCTGGCCTAGTTCAGGAATTAGCCACGTGTTCTCTATAGGGCAGGGGCAGGCCAAGGTGTCTGCGGGCACAGAGATCACTGTGGGCCCCTTGAGGGTTCATCCAAGCACACAAAGGAAGTGTATGGGTGGACATGGGAGCTCTTGCGTTGCAGGGGTCATCCTGACTTTCCCTGGCACACCACCACTCTGGGAAGTGTAGGCGCAATCTGTCTACCTGGGCTTCGAGATTCTCAAACCTAAAATGCTCATCTCAGCCATTGTTGGGTTGAACTGTTGGCCCCCAATCCATGTGCTGCAGTTGAGTGCCTCAACTTGTACTCTTATCTGTGGATAACGTCTCGTCAACAAGTAAAGTAGTCACCAGGGTAGCCCTGACACTGTGACTCTTGTCCTCATAAAAAGTAGGCGTCTAGGTGCAGGGACAAGCTGGGTGCATGAGAAGACTCCAGCAGACAGCCACCTTCAGAAAGGCATGGATAGGTCAGTGCCCGACACCACAAAGTCCTGGGTAGTAGCATCCCCAGCACCATGCTGAGGCCTCACTCAGTCTTGAATCCCAAAGAACAGAAGAAACTCTCCTTTGTTTTAGCCAGCAGGGCTGTGGAGCTGGCTATGACAACCCTGCCTACTAATGGATGGAGTCAGTGTGTGTGTGTGTGTGTGTGTGTGTGTGTGTGTGTGTGTGTGTGTGTTGCTTGCATGTATATATGTATGCATACATGTATAGGCCAGAGGCCTACCTTGAGTGCTATTCCTCAAAAGCCAACTGCCATGTTTTTATTTTGTTTTGTTTTTCAAGACAGGATCTCCCATGTGCTCTCTGATGGGGATAAGATGTATCCTTCCTACCTCACTAGAGCTGAGACTACAAGCATGTATTGCTATGCTCAGCTTCCTTGCAGAACTGCACCATCTTCCGTCCCAGCCTGAAGTAGCCCAAGCATTCCCAGGTGTATCTTTGGGTCTGGGCTGTGGACAGAGTTTCTAGTGATCCCAGGGAAGCAGGGCTCCCATTTCTTTTCTCTGTAGATCTGTATTGCTCTGAACCCAGTCATCAGAGTCTGTGAGCCACAGGATCCTCTAGCTACTTCCGTGGGTCTGCTCCATTAAAATGACAGTCAAGCCAACCCAGCTGTCTATACAGGAAAGCACAGAGGACCACCTCACTCTTCAGAGACCCACCTCTGATGAGGCAACTATTCTTCCTGGCCTGGTGTGTCTCTGAGTGGATAGAGCCATACACAATTGGTGTTGGAAAAAACTCAGAAATGAGTAGAGGTGGGAGATAATGACAGAAAGCTCATGAGCATCACTTAACTAATAATAAACACAGTTTCTTCTGGTCACTTCCTACACCATTCAGTGATTCCTCACCTCCAGAGGCTACAAGGTATCACCAGCTCCACCTCTGGGAAGGGAAACTGGTTGGGAAGGCCAAGGCAAGTGACTACATTTGATGTATCTAGTGATCATACCCTCCCCACAAAGGAAGTGCTTGCTTGGATAAAATGCAGCCCTGTGCTATTGCTGGGTTAGCCTTTGTCTGGAAATGAGTTTCTCAAGCCCTGGGGAAATAAACAGGACTAAGGCCTGCTGGACCTGCATCCAGGCACTGAGGACTACAATGGTGCAAGACCAAAGTCTACTTTCTGAGGGTGAGAGGACACACTTCCCAAGCTGAGCATCAGGCCAGACCAGCTGTCCATTTTATCCAGCCTCTCCCAGGTGAGTGTAAAATGGTTAGGGTATGCAGGCCTGTGCCAATGAGTTTAGCTCTGGGCACAGGCTTTATTTGGCTAATTAGTCTATGTTCTTTAAAGTGCAGAATGGAAGTTCTTGTCTCAGGAGAGCTGCTGAGGCTTCAGGCCCGTATGTCAGGGCACTGTAAATCTTCAGGGAAATTCCCGAATGTAATTTTCTTCTCATGATTTTATTCCTGAGACTCACTTGGTGTATTAATAAGTTGGCTCAGAAGGAATGACCATAAATAGCAGTTGGTCCTAATACCATAGGGACATGTTCCAGCTTGGGAATCAAAGGACATTTCGATGACAGAGAGACAAGCAGTGGGCAGCCCTGGAAGCTGAGCTTTCAGCAGAAATGAACCCACTTCCCACCAACAAGGGCAAATGATGACCAGAAATAACAACTCAGAGATTGGGGTGCAAGCTCATCTTTCTGAGAACTGGGGAAAGTCAGCATACTAACTAAGATAGGGCAGCACCCCTCTTTCAAAGTCTGCCATGCTAGCCTGCCTCTCCTGAACTCAGTTGGGTAGCACAGACAATGAGGATGATGTTAGGGTACTCTTTGAACCCCATCCTGCTGACCAGCTATGGTTTATACCTTTTGCCTCTGTCCTAATATTGTGATAAACACCACAACCAAAAGCAACTTGCAGAGGGAAGGGTTTATTTACTGTTACAATCCCTAATCACACAGTCCATCACTAAAGGAAGTCATGGCAGGAACCTGCAGGCAGGAACCGAAGCAGAGATCACAGGGAATGCTACTTGTTGGCTTGCTTCCCATGGCTTTCTCAGTGGCCTTCTTTATATAACCCAGGACCTTGTACAACTGCCCAGAGATGGCACTGTCCCAAACATAATGACACCTCCCACTTCAATCATTAATCAAAAAAAGGTGCCACAAACAAGCCCAGGAGCCATTCTGATGGAGGCATTTCCTCACCTGGGCTCCCTCTTTCCAGATGGCTCCAGCTCGTGTCAAGTTGACAAAAACCATGAGAGCTTCAAAATCCACTTCTCGTTCCATCCATCATGGTGACCCTGGACCAGCTGCCCCTTTCTCTTTTAGGGCCCTAACCTGTAGCAGCTCTCTGCTCCCCCTACTCCTTTCCACACCCTTTTCCACACTTAACCCCTTTTCAGTAAAGCCATTCAACATGCTCCTTTTGCCGTGTTCTATGACACTTGATATCTTGGAGACATACTGGCAGGGAACAGACTGTTGTCCCACCACTGAGTTAATTTCTGGACAGAGTCAGCTGTAGCCTGTGCACCTGCTGTTCTAGCAAAATCAAGTTAAGTCCATCCCATCACCCATCCCACTAACTCACCAAACAGTGTCACTTGTCATTAGTCACCAAGGCTAGAGACTCAACATTTGGAGATCACTCTGGAACCTAAAGACCCCATATTACTCCAACCATCCCACCCTAAACTTGCTCAGATTTTTGTTGTACAGCCCCTTGCTGTGAAGGCCATGGTCCTGGGGACCAGGGCACTTCTTTGATGGGATCACCTTTGTCTTGGGAAGCCAGCCTTTCAGGAGTGAGTCCTGGAAAGGCATTCCCACACACTCCTGAATCAGAACCAGACAAACAAGAATACTTTGCCATTTGTTGCTTCAGATCAATGTATCTAGGAAAGCATTAGCAGTGGGAATGGTGGTGCTCACCTGCATTCCCAGCTTTGGGGAAGTAAAGACCAGAGGGACTTGGAAGTTCAAGGCCAATCTGATCTATAGAAGTGAGTTCCAAGGCAGCCAGAACTACAATGAGAGACTTCATATAAAACACAGAGACATAGAGACAGAGAGGACAGAAGAGAAGAGGTAGACAACAGAAGTCCTGTCGTCCTGTCTGCCCCAGGGGAACAGTGGGAAAGACAGCATAAGTGGGTAGATGGGTGGGTGGATGGGTTGGTGAAGTTCTTTTAAAGAGTAAAGGGTCCTTTGCACCTGTGTGCAGACTATGTAGTCATGGAACCCTGGCCTGACCAGTGTACCGCCTGAGTGCATTCTGGCAAGTGACAGGGTCAAGTCATCATAATGCCTAAATCCTTATAAAAGGGAGGAGGAGGAGGAGAGAGAAAGGGAGCAAGAGAAGGGAGGGGAGGGAAAGAAAAGGAGGAGAAATGAGAGGAAGGAAGGGAAATGGGGGAAGGGAGGAAGAGAGGGAGGGAGGTGAGAGGGAAGAGAGGAAAATAAAATCCCTCATCTACTCAAACACTCAATTTGCTCTTGTCATTCTGCTTCTTTCTGCCACAAACATAAGACCTGCTGTGTTGTTGGGACCGTTGACATCACACTGTACCTCGATGCTGGTTTGACTCTTCTTTCTCCACCCTTAGTTTCTTCCTTCTTCATAGACTTTAGAATAAGATTGCAAAGTTGCCTAAAAATCAGTGTTGGATTTTGTTGCAATCATCTTGATAAGTATGGAGAGATCTAATGTACAAACAAGCAAGTATTTGCTCTCCTTTTCGTTAAGTCTCTTTTTTATATTTGTCATAAATTCCTATCTCTCCCTCAAATTGTGTGCATTTTGTTTGGCTTGTCTATGACCCAAATTGAGTGGTTTTGTAAACATCCTAGAATGCATAAGGCCACACAGGGAGCAGTGGGCATCGAAGAGGCAGTTTCTGTCTGATCTGTGTGAACTTATGTTTCAGAGCACTGCAGATTTATTTTGTTTCTCTATGATGATCCCATTAAGCATAATTTAAGTGCAACATCAAAATTAAAAGGGGAAAAAATAGAGACAATAGTGTGGCTACACAGAGGAACCTTCCAAAGAATGGAAGGTTAGAATTCTTAGAATTCTTCTCCACCACTGTCATTCTTCTTAGCATACCTGAACTGTTACAGATTTTATTCTGTTACTGGTGATGTTGAGGAATTAATTTTGACTCTATACATTGATTTTGAATCCACAACAGCTGTATTTGATTTTGTCTCCCGTTCTAATTGTTTCTGGCTTTAGTAGGATTTTCTACTACACGGTTACAGTTTGGTTTAAAATTTACAGCACTTGTTTTTCTTGTCTCATTGCTCTAGCTGGGATATCTTGAATTTGACAACAAATTCAAATTCAAGAGGTTTTTAAGAAGCTCCATGTCCTCTATAAAACTAAAAATGGTGTCTCCAATTTCATCTTTAGCTGCCATATCTGTAAGATGTTTTGATTGACACCAAGTGTGCTAAGTGTTATCATGTGTGTGCTGAATTATATTATAGGCTTAACTGCATATTCAGAGAAACACTGGCATTTCTTGGTATTTTAATCATCATGGGATATCAAATAAACCATTTTTAATTATTAAAATCATTCTCAGCAGTCCCATTAAGCTTTATTTACCTTGACATTTTTCAAGTTGTATTCATTTCTTCTTTTATCTGGGTGTCAGATAGCTTAATAAGTTTTCCTAGTTTTACTGGGACCTATGTATTAATTCTTTTAAAAATATGTTTTCAGTTGAAACAGAATTACATTTCTTTCCTCGCTTTCCTTACTCAGTCCCTCCCAGGCATCCTTCTCAGAAACCCTCTCATATTCATCCACTCTCAAGTTGATAGCCTATTTCTTTGGTTATCATTAATACACACACACACACACACACACACACACACACACACACACACACATGTATTATGTATGCATGTATACATACATGCATGCATGCGTGAGTGTATCTTAGTGTATCCATGGATGTGTACACCACACACACACACACACACACACACACACACACACACAAACTTGCTGAATCCTTTTATTGTTGTTTATGTATAAATTGTTCAAGGCTGACCTCCCTGTAAAGGACAATCAATAATGGAGATTCTAAGTCTCCTTCTACCAGCCATCATTAGTTTCTTGTAGTTCTCTGTCTATGGATGGGATTACATGAAAATTTCCTCCTTCCATATTAACATGCCCATTGATCTTGCATTATTCAAAGTGTTGTTTATACTGTCATTTCTAGGAGAGACTGTTTCACAACAAACTTCCTACTATCTTGGCTCTTGAAATTTTTCAGCCTTCTTTTCTACCATATTTCCTGATCTGTATATTCAGGCACTGTAATGAAGATTTATTCATTCACTTCTCTAATTAACTAGTGTAGCCCACTTAATTTCTTATTAGTCTTTTTCTATTTTAATTTAAATGTGCATGCAATAAGTCTCATACTGGCTGCAAGGGGCTTTACCAGTTTATACTCTTGCCTTTAATATTAGAGCATTTTAAATGCATCTTAGAGTTGAGCACTTGTGTGCATTTAATAAGCTCCTCTAAGGATTATTATTATGAACTTTGGGATGGTCATCTCCTCTTGTTTGCAACTGCAGTCACATATCCCAACATCACGACTTGTTCTGGGAAACTGTCATTAGGGAATTTTATCTTTGTGGGATTATCATATCCTGCCCTTGCCTATACTTCTCTGTCCTTGTCTGTGATAAATCTACTGCTATTCCTCCCTTCCTTCAGGAAGATCTGTCTTTCCCTCTGTAGCCTTTAAGACTACCCTGCTTCTCTTGACTTTGTAGTCTGATGCTCGTGTGTTAGGGATAAGCTAGTTACACTCTTGCTTCTCCTGGTTTTGTAGTCAGATGCTCATGTGTTAGGGATAAGCCAGTGCTATGGATTCTTCCAGTGTGTATGGTGAGCTCTGTTTTGAGAGCTGTCTATCTGCACTCCTGTTTTTCTCCATCCCTGGTTCCACACACAGCTTCTCCATCATCTTCACAATGTGTTCTGTGATCCATCAGTCTCTGCACACACAACCCAAGCATACAGTCTCTGCTTTCCTAGAGACCTTAAACTAAAGCACAAGGCAGAGATGCTAGGCCCACACCTGATCCAAGATGTGCCTGAAAGTAGTGCCAAGTGCTCAACGGTAGGTGAGCAGGGCAGGGTCCAGAGCCTAGCCCGTGTTGGGTTTCATGCTGTTAGCCAACAAAGCTAATGACCTCAGCAAGGCACCACAGCACTGTGACTCATCTCTTTAGAACACGGGTCCTCTTTTGGTTCCATCTCAGAAAGCTACAAAGGGTGATGGCTCATCAGTCAAGAGTGTACATATCATTTGCAGAAGCCCTTAGCTTGGTTCCCAGCACCCAGTTAGGTGGCTCACAATCATTTGAAACTGTAGCTCCAAGGAATCGAGTGCTCTCTTCTGGCCTCTACTCTCTGTCTCTGTCTCTGTCTCTGTCTCTGTCTCTGTCTCTGTCTCTGTCTCTGTTTCTCTCTCTCTCTCTCTCTCTCTCTGTGTGTGTGTGTGTGTGTGTGTGTCTCTGTCTCTGTCTTTCTCTCCTCTCTTCCTCTCTCTGTCTTTCTCTCTCCTCTCTCTCTCTCTCTCTCTCTCTCTCTCTCTCTCTCTCTCTCTCTCTCTCTCTCTCTCTCTCAAGAAGAGAGAAAGAAACAACCAGATGCAAATGTGAGCCCCTGTTGCAGGCACTCTGCCTTGCAACTTGAGCATGCCTCCATGGCTTTATTTACACATATACACAGGGCACTGGCATACAGGCAGTGACAGATTCTTGAGAGTGACAGTCGGCCTAATCCTTTGCCAATAAATCTAAATATCAATATTAGCTTAAACTTTAGGAGAGACCCCGAGTTCTTCTTGTGTAGAATAGTTCATAGAAAAAACAAATTTGGTTAAGTATCCCATAGTGATTTTATGAGTGTCTCAAAACCAGAGACTTTTATTTGATAATCTTTGTATAAAGTTGAACAGAAGTAGCTAAAAACCACAACAAATATATGCCATCCAAACATTTTATGCATTGTGCATGTATAACATATATAATCCTTATGTTTTCATGGACACACTGAAGTTACTTTTGGCAGTATTTCATGGGAAATTTGTAATGCTGTGGGCTCATTGGGATTCTAAATAGGACTGTGAACACCAACATTTTTTTAATTAAATGGTTTATTTTTAAGATAATTGTATATGTATTCATAAGTGTAAGCAACAACAGAGAGGAACCTTACCAGTCCCCTCCAACATCATCTCCTATTATATGCATACAACCACAACCAGTGTTTCAGGATTGATACAGTACTGGGATCATTTTGACTTCTCCAGACTAATTTATACTAGTAAGAGAATGTGTGTGTGTGTGTGTGTGTGTGTGTGTGTGTGTGTGTGTGTGTGTGTGAACACATGTGAGAATGTGAATGAGTGTGAATGTGGGAGTGAGTGTATTTCTGGGTGTGTGGCCCAGGAGTGTGTGTGAGTGTGGGAACTGAGTGTGAGTGGACACACAGCTCCAGCCCATGTACTGTTTAGAAATGAGACCGAGACCACACTAGAGTTCTGCTGAGTATCTTAGGTAGGGGCTGACAAAAGTCTGGCTGTCCTTCAGGGCTCTCAGCCAGAAAAATAGCACTGGTTTTTTTTTCTGCATGAATATTACTAGGACATGATTATGAAAAAAATTATATAAAAACAAACTCGTTTAACCTGGGCTAATGACAGCAGGAAAATCGCTCTAAATCTGGATTAATGGAAGTGAAATGGTGGTGTGCGCCATGGTAATTATGCGGGGGTTAAAAGCTTTCGAAGCAATCCTTTCAATAACCGACTTTCTCAAAGACCTCGGGGACAGAAACAAACTCCCGATATTTATTCAGACAGAGATTCCGACTCTCATTTAGACTGCTAAATTAATAAGCTTGGAGACCTCTCCCCTTCCCCGGCTGCACTCTGCCTTTCATTTATCCCACAGAGGTGCGTTAACATAACGTAATGCCATCCATTATTGGGGATTATTAATTCATCAGTTACTCAGGTGAAGAATCTGATGAGTCAATACAGCAAGTCATTGGGAAAACACAGGACCCCTGTGAAAAATTAGCAGATCACTCAGGGTACCATGGTCAAGGAGCAGTGATTAACAAAGAAACTCTTTACAAAAATATTGAGCAGATAAAAATCTCCCTAATATGTCCCGGGGTCCTAACTCACCTCCAAGGATATTAATGCAAACAGTGGTGCCCCATAATTTACACTCTGCATGCAGACACAAGATCTCAGCTTCCTACATGTCAGTATAGTCGTGGGGAGGGGCTGAAGGACACCAAGGAAAGGGTCAGTAGGCCAAAGGTAGGCAGACCATCAGTCTGGCTACTCACGCATACGCAGGGAAATCCATCTTACATCTCCCTCCACCCTCATGCCTAGAGAAGGTCAAGAGGGCCAGTTGATGCCTTCCATGCCTGTCTACAAAAGACACGAGGGTGCTGGACCTCAGTGTGAGCCCTTCCCCAGACACAGATCAGTTGTCCTCAAGCATTTACAGAATACTTGCTGCAGACAGAGTTGAGCTCAAGCTTGCTGCAGATGGGTTTGAGCTCTGGCAGCCCAGAAACTGATGACTGATTGTGGGTGCTTTAATGGGGAGGCAGTGCCTTGGTCATCCTTTAACCCTGTGATTAGTTGGGCGTCTGCAGAAAGACACTTAATTAAGGCTTGTTAAGCCATACAAAGCAATATCTCTAATATTTATACACCACCACTTGACACTTCCTTAGCCCCTGCATCTATGATCCAGTGATGCACCAACCTTCTGGAACCTTCTGTCCTTCATAGATTAGCTGATGCCCTCCTTTCTCCCACTGCCTACATACTTCCTGCCCAATGCTCTCTCCTCGGGACTGTGAGCAATGGCTCAAGTACAGGCCAGAGACCCCGGGAGGCTCCAAGCCTCTGTGATACTGGAATCAAAACATCAAGCTGTCTGTATCCTGACCTGCATCCATGTGCATTTGCTACTGCTGAGAGACCATGCTTATTCCACAGGATGGAAAGCAAGAGCTCAATGCTCGTAACTGCAGGAGAGGCTAGGATACCATCTCCACAGCCATCCCAGAAGGCCCTACTTCTAGGTCAAGGTTTGTTCTTACCTAAGATATACTCCAACCTCAGTCTCCATCTGTACTAATGATCTGAGGGCTGAACTCAGTAAATAAGAAACTTACAGTGGGGCTGGGACACAAGTAGCTGAAGAGATTTGGCAGAACCATGCTACCCAGACTTTGCCAAGGAGAAAGGTGAGTCCAGGTGTCAGCTATAATCCAGATGAGGACTGTGGAGCTGGTGTGTAGAAGCCTGAGCAGGACAAGCAGCTGCAGAATCCTGATGAGCAACAGAGCTCCCAAACCTTGCACAGGCAAGAGAAAGCCCTTCCACTTATGATGTCCTCTATAAGATGGGAATCTGCCATTGATGTCCCTGGCCCCGCCCATCTTTTTTGGTGAAGTTGAGATGTGGGCATGGAAAGAATGAGGTGTTGTCTTCACTTGTTTCAGGGGCTACTTGAAGCAGCCTGGCCAGTGAGGCCCTCAGTTCACAGACCTGCCCTAGCAAGGACAGCAGCTGTGGTAGGAGGAAGAAGCTGGTTGGGTTCAGTTTGTGTCTATTGAGGCTTTCAACTATTTTGTTTAGTGTACTCACACACACACACACACACGTCATGGTGTGAAGGCTGTCACCCTCTGGAGATCTGTGAATAGTGTAGTCAGATGATGCAGCCCTGCACTTGAGATTCTAAAGGGATTCCTCTGAATGGCTACATGTTTGGGGAGCCATCTAGACACTTATATTATGTATTCTTTCCATCCATGCCAGATGCTGCAACCACCAGGCAAGGGCTGGTAAAGGACAGGATGAACCAGGTGATCCAGAGGTGCTGCTGTCATTACTGTCACCCATACTGTCATGCTTCATAGGAATACACACACAGGCCTGAGCACAGGACAGCACACACACACACACACACACACACACACACGCCTGAGCACAAGACAGCACACACACACACAAGCCTGAGCACAGGACAGCACACAGAGGCCTGAGCACAAGACAGCACACACAGGCCTGAGCACAGGGCAGCACACACACACAGGCCTGAGCACAGGACAGCACACACACACAAGCCTGAGCACAGAGCAGTACACACACACAGGCCTGAGCACAAGACAGCACACACACACAGGCCTGAGCACAGGACAGCACACACAGGCCTGAGCACAGGGCAATACATACAGGCCTGAGCACAGGACAGCACACACAGGCCTGAGCACAGAGCAATACACACACACACAGGCCTGAGCACAGGACAGCACACACACACATAGGCCTGAGCACAAGACAGCACACACACACAAGCCTGAGCACAGGGCAGTACACACACACAGGCCTGAGCACAGGACAGCACATTTTATGAAGTTTGCATGTGAAGCACCCCACTTCTTCCTGCCAGCATAGTGGTCCTTCCCTCCTGAAACAGTTACAGGATTCTCAGGCTCTTTGGGAATAGTGGACAATAGCAACCTCTGTGCTCAACCTGAAAACAGGGTATGCCAGAGCCCATGCTATCAGGATTCTGCGGTCATCACTCCTGTTTGGCACCAAGTATGACCCAAAGTTGGTCCTGTGTCTGCCAATGAAGCCATATACATGCCCATCACAATGCGATTTCTCTCTTTCCTTATTATTCTATATAAACACTTCTATCAGAGTTGAAGAGAAACCATCATCACTTGGTCCCATAGAAACTCCAAGGCCCTGCAGTTGGTGTTGTCCATGGTGTTGAATCCCAGGCAAGGTTTGTTGTCACAACCATCCCATCTTATGGCAGAAGGTGGCTCTAGCACCCACAACAGTCCTCAGGGAACCCAAATCCAGTGTAGGGCAAGTGATGTGGCTTGGGTCTCCAAATGGAAGCCTAGCTTCAGAAGAAACGTGCAAACCCTGACAAGATATGCCTGCCTTCTCAGCTATCCTTGGAGTGTGGATCAGCTGCAGCTGCAGGCAACCCCTGGTGTCTTTTATTACCCTCACAGCACAGCATCCTCGTGCTGCCACAGGCTGAGGTTGCAGAGCTGTGGTAGGCCATCATCAAGCTAGTGTCTGCTAATGACTGACCATCCTCTGCAGTTGGGTCACATCTAGAATCCCGGTGGCTAATGAGCGACTTGCCCTTGGCATCTGTCCTGCTTCAGGGCTGGGGTGTGCATGGTCACATGTCATGGGGCCCTGTGATGGAAATGACAAGCTGGAGAGCAGGGGAGACAGCAGCTTCTGTGGGTACATAGACACCCAAGGAGGGACACTCAGAATAGGAGGAGAGTAGGGGGTCCCAGAAAGTTCTGAGGAAAAAGGAGGCACAGGGCATGTTGCTGTACCTGAAGTTAAATGTGAGAAATGTTTGTCACTTGTGTACTCATTGCTTCATTACTTTATATTATGCACCGTTTTTTAATTAGAGAAAAAAGGATGGAAATAGAAAAGAGGAGGAAGTAAAGAGAAATGAGAGACTAAGAAAGAGGCAGAGGGAAAGAGTCTGGAAAGTGTTCCTGTGGAGAGAAAGGAAACTGGTCGGAAGAATTTATACCCCGCATCCTGCTCCAGGGCAAAGAGGGACCCACAAAGACAATAAAGCATGATTAGACTGAGGTCAACATACCTCCCCTGGTCATCCTACCTGGAGGCTTACGAAGGGCATCTGGAAGGCATGGGGGACTGTGGTCTTTCCAGGACCCAGGCCAAGACTGTTACATAGAAGAGGATGTGGTGAAGATGGCCTGGTCTCCAGGCATCATACATTCTGATATCAAATGGAAACGCTAAGCACCACACATGCAAGCTTATTGGGCCAGAGAGGAGAGGGACTCAGGGTCCGGGGGGAAGACACTGGGGCTGGAAATGTTACCTGTGGGTCCTTTTCCTCTTCTACTCTTGCCCATCCAGTCTGTGCATGCTCCCATTGAAGCACCAGCTGCTTCGTCATCTGGCATGGGGATCCAGGGGCCTCTGCAAAGTTCATCTCGCATTTCAAACAAGAGGATGAACACATTCAAGTCACCTTAAATACAAGAATGAGATGTGTGTGCATTGAGTGGTGGGGAGGTAGGGGGTAGGTACTGAATTGACATTGCTGAACATAATGGATGTGTCCTTGGGCACAATTCAGGGACCACTGGATAAAGAATGTGGATGACACATGCTTGGAGTAACAAAAGCAAAGACTTGTAGCTAGGCTCAAAAGGCAAGGCTGTGATGACAGGTCTGGCTGCTACCACAGGCTGCTGGGTGACAGCCCCTATGTGTTTGATTTGCTTTGTGGCTAGCCAGCACTTCAGTGTATGAAAAGGGTCTCTAGGAATTGACTTCTTTTGTGGTCCAGAATAGTGTGATTATCAGGGAGAAGGCAACCTTCTAGAAGCCAAGCCTGGACTTTATTCTGGTCATCCCATAGGAAGTGACTGGGCCAACTCAACTTTGTTGAGTTACAAAGGCAGCTGAGAGAGCGAGGGGACAATTCAGGATGGCGAAAGGCCCTGAGCACCATGACAGCAACTCTGATGTGTCACATGAATGGAGGTGAGAAGATGGCTAGCCCTTGTAGCGAGGTCTGAGGCTGGGAGAGTGTGGGCATAAGCTATCCTGGCTCTCAGAAGCTTCTCTGAGAAGCAGTATCGTGCTACAGTGGAACCAGCTGCCACCACAGAACAATGGTAGCAGGCATCAGAATGGAGAAGAGGGGAAGTAGACAGGATTGGAATAAATGGCCACTGGGCTTGTCTTCAATGCAGAATCAAGACGATTCTATGAAGCAACTGCCTTGGGACAGGGCACAGATGAGTGAGCTCTGGTCACATCTGTTCTTGACTATGACACCAACAGGACTGAGGGTCACTCCATATCTGTCTGACTAGTATAGAATTCAAAAGAGGACTGTCACCCCACCCACCCCCTAAAAATACTCAGGGCTCAGGCTATTAGAGTAAGGTGGGGAGAAGGGCTAAGGACTGAGGAAGAGGTCAACCACATCTAGGACCCAGCAGTAGCGACAGGGGAAGGATAAGGGCTGACTTTTACAGCCACTGTGGGGTTTGCTGAGTTCCTCTAGGAATGAGTCATATTTTTCTAAAGGGAAGCCTCAGAATTTGGTACAAAATGACTCCCAGGACACAAGCCTGGTATTCCACTGTTGTGTTCTAGGGCCAGACAGAAGCAGGGTCCTATGGCAGCAGCCCTGGGTGTCAGCAATGGCAATGACGGTGAACATCCCAAGATGAATAGACAAGACTCCACCTCCCCTGGGCCTCCCCAGGCAGAGGGGAGACCTTCCACGAGCACTGTGAAAGTGTGCAGGGTGTGTGGGTGGTGTGTCTCTATTAAGTTAGCCTTGCGATTGGGACCTGAATGCTTCTCTGTCTTCAAAAGAAGCAGATGGCTAAGAGTCATCAGGTGCAATGTGGCAGCAGACAGGGACATTCCTTGGAACCCTTGACCTCACTTATGAACTGTGTTAACTTTTCTTCTCAGTTGAGGACATGATCCTAAATGCTTTCTGCTTGCCAAAGTCTCAAGCACAACATGGTCCAAGTGCCTTTGTACCACAACTCACACTCATCGCTCAGCCAGGAGCAGGCAAATCTGCAGGTGATTCTGGCTGAGCGCATCAGTCCTGAGACCCAGACCTCCGGGTAGAGATGTCTTTGTCTCCCCAAGGGTCCTGCTCCCACCATGAACGCTCTGAACTATGTAGCTTTGTTTACAAAAGAGAAAAAGAAAAAACAGCCCCACTCCTGCTCTTTGAACAACCCAGCTGGATTTAATTGAATTTCAAAATACAGTCTCCAGTCTGACTATTATGCTGTACCAGTCCTCCCTGCCTCTAGATGGCCACGTTCCTGCCCCACTTTGCCTGCTCCAGGAAGCCTCCCAAAGCAATGCAGATGATGCTCAGCTGTTGTCCTTCAGGGGATCAGAAGAGCATGTGGGCTTCACATAGGTCGATTTGGCTTCAGCTTGCTCTGCATACCAGCCGGCCATAGCTTTCTTCACCCATGTGACCTCTGCCTGGCTCCAGCTGCCCAAAGAGCTGCCTCATATCCACTGTTCCTTCAGACCCTACCCCACAGGACAGATGTGGGCTGTCTTTTGCCCAGGGCCACACTCGCTTCTGTCTTGTCCCCACCACTGGAATCCAGTTGTGCCTCAGCCTTGATCTCATACTCTGCTCCTGCCCAACACTTGGGGCCAAGGTTGGTCCACACTGGCCTCAACAAAGACTTGGACCCAGGATAGATGAATAGTGATAGAGGTAAGAAGGAGAAAGACTCCCCAAAGAACAGGAGTTGCCCAGAGCTCTGGGGATGATCAGAGTTATAACCTCCTTGTTCTCCAACATTTAGGAATCACTGAGAGATCCTGGGTAGAGAGGTTTCCATTCCTCTTCTATCTCCCTCTTTGCCCTCTACTCTTATTCACCAAGTAGACTCTGGCAGCCCTGGTAAGTGGTGGCTGCCATCCCTGATCCAGGAGAGCCAACTCCTCCCACTTCAGGCTGCTGGCTCCTCCTCATGATTGACAGGCTTCACACCCACCAAGAGCCTTGTCTAAAGTCTGACCTGCCTCACTCCCAGCATCCCATTTCTCGCTGGCCTAAGGAGGATAAACAAAGGCTGTGAAATGTACACTACCTGCCTCTGCCTGGATGGTGGGATCACCCTCACACCAGCTGGGGCCCAGCAGCTCTGCTGTGGTCCACCCCTACTCTGTGTCTTTCCTAGGGACAGGTGTGTGGGTTTGCCTTTAGTTCCACAACTGAGCTCCATATGGCCTCCCTCCTTCCTGGATGATGTGCACAGAAACTGTGAGCATGCCATTGCTCTTCTGGTTGCCCTGTGCACCACTGGAGCTTCTGGAAGATTCCAAAGAGAGGCTGGTCTCTGCTCCCTAGTAGCCACAGCCCAGGTTCTGCTCAAGCAAGATGCCATGTTCATTTTCACAGGAGTGAGAATCACAGGGAAGAGGCAGCTTCCTGAGCTACATAGGCTGCCAGCATGCCCCTCAGGAGCCACCTGTTTAAAGACCCCATGCTTAGGCCAAAAGAGTGCCTGGAAAGAAAACTCAGGGAGGGGCTAAGCATCAGAGCTCCTCTTCATGCAAACAACAGTTCACTGAGGGAGGGAATGTCAAACCTCCTGCCCACAAGCCCTTGCTTCAGGGCTCAACATAAACACCCATCCCATTCCCCTCAGAGCTCAGAGCCCTTGACAGTACGTGTGTGCGCAGCCATGGAGGCAGAGGTGTCTGTGTGTGAAGGTCACTGTGGAAGGATTAGACAGGCGGGTCACAAGCTGTTTGTAAGATCTAAAATGAATAAGCAATCGATAGCAGGGGCAGCAAGAAGGCTTGCCGAATTAGAAGCTCAAATGGAGAATAGGATGAGATGCAGGGAGGCAGCTTAAGGGACAGGAGACACACGGTGGAAAGTGCATTGATTAGTAGAGAAAAGGAGGTATAGACATGAGCTCTGCAGGCCTATGGTTCTACTAGTCTGACTTGGCAACGTGAGGGTTTCTGGGATCCAGGATCTGGACTGCTGGGAAAATTGTGATGCTCAGAACTGAGGCACAGTGCCGTCTCTGCCAATCAGAGTGGGCAGTGTGACACTAGGGGTTAGTCCCCTCCAAGCAGGTAGGAACGTGAGGAGCATGTCTCTTCTGGCTAAAAGACTCCACACACAGATCTCTTGAAGATTGTTGTAAGATTTAAGTTACTAGATACAACACTTGAGTATGGCATACCTGTGTATGCACACACTGCATGCATTCGAGCTCCCAAGAGCATGTGCACACATGTACACAAGTGTGTACATGCGTGTGTGTGTGTGTGTGTGTGTGTGTGTGTGTGTGTGTGCTTCAGACTCTTTACTGAGACAAGGTCTCATTAGCCTGGAAATCAACAATTAGTCTGGGCCAGCTGACTTTCCAGTTCCAGGGATCCTCCTGTCTCTACTTCCCCGTTGCTAATTATAAGCATGTACCATGTACCTCTATGCCTGGGTTTTTTTTTTTAAGATGGGTTCTGGGATTGAACTCAGGTCCTTGTGCTTTGCAAAGCAAATACTTTACCAAGTGAAACATCTTGCAAGCTTCCAAAACACACATTTCATCAAGAGCTTTAAAAAGACTAGAAGGGAGTTGAAAGTGATTCCCAAGCCCTCTCTCCTAAATGAGTTGCTACAGACAGCTGATTGCTTCTGAGGAAGGGAAGTCCATTTTCTTCAAGGTATTGTTCCTGATAGGTTGGGCATGCTCCAGTAGATGTCACAAAGTGGCATCAAAGGGTGGTTCGCTTATAAGAAAAAAAAAAAAGAGGACAAAATGTTGGATGGAAGGGATGGGTATGCAACTTGGGGTTACAGACAACAGTGAGGTATGCCTGTCCCAATATGAAAATGAGGCCCTTATACTGGGGAAACTACAAACCCTTCAGCACTGCAGTGCCAGTGCCAGGAAATGCAACTGACCAATAAAAGCAAAGGTATACATATAAGCCACAATAGCCTTGAGAGACACCAAGAGCTTATCACTGGGGAAAAGGAAAGCTATGTGTCACAAGGCTGGTTCCATGTCCCAGGACACTACCAGAGAAGTTCGTATCACCTTGTTACACTAAGCTGAGACTATGACACATTCATCAGTGTACTGTGAGGGCCCTTGGCTTTTTAACTGATGGAAAAAGTCTCAACACAAGCCTGGATAAACTATCAAAGAATATAGAGAAACAAGCAAAGTAAAAAACTTTAGGTTCAGTTTGATCTAACAGCTCATTGTAAGGTATTTGGTGTCTCTTCTTTCTTAGAACCGTGGAATAGGCCTTTATCACACTCCATGATGGGGTACCAGACACAGCCAAGTCCACCCACACTCCTTGGCTGACCACTGTGGAAAGGGGATGGACAGTAGGGCTGTCTATGTGTCCACTGTAGTCTGGTATTTGAGTCTGGGTCCCAGTGACTCTTGTTCCAATTCCTGAGTTTTTGCATATGATGCTAAGATTTGCATCACAGCCAGAACGAGCTCCCTGTGGGCAGGACTGGTCCCTCTTCTGTCCGTCCATGTCTCTTAGCAGCAAGCATGGGATCTGCAGCCATCCAGCCAGGTGATTCAGTGAAGTAGTGAAGACAAAGAGCTCTTGTTCTAGCCACTAGGGGTGGTATGTAGAGGGGCCGCAGAACATACCTGCGTGCAGAGGGAAAGTGAACTGGAACACCCTTGATTCTGGCTGTTTCACTTTCTTGTGATCTCTTGGGTGGGTAAAGAAAGACATGTGGCCTGGCATTTGGGGTCCTCTGTGATTGCCAGTCAACAAAATTGGCCAGTGGTGCTTCACAGCTTGTTCTTGCTTGAGCCTGTGCATCATTGTTGACAGGGAACCAGAGTGGACTCAAACCGACTGGCTGGACTCCCACACAATCATCCCTAGCTTTAAGCACAACTGACACCCACTAATTTCCCTCTTGTTTATCAGAGTCGGCTGTTGTCGGGGTTAACTGCTTCCTGAGAATTTGGAGAAGATGGTGCTTAACATTTCCCACCAGTTCCATTTAGAGGCATGCTAACACTTCATGATTGAAACATACTGCCCCAGCCAAGGGGATCAATGCCAAGCAACTCAGCAGAGATTCTCCCACCCTGAGCAGTTCACATCTCCACGGCCCGAGCAGCTCTTGAGAGAAACCAGCAATGGAGGTGAGTGCCATATTCAGCGTTATTTTAGAAATATGGAAGGCGCTGATGCTGATGGCTTTAGAAGAACCTTGGGTTCTTGGAGCGGAGTAACTGATGGCAAGGTAAAGGAGAGTGCAGACAATTCCATGCCCAGGATGATGGTGCAGTGCATTTGGGAACCAATCATGCTTATCTGGCAAGTGTAAGCCTTCAAATGTTCTGTACCATGCTGTCCAACAGTGCAGAGCAGACCCCAGTCCATTCCCTTAGAATCCTGGGAAACAGGAAGAATGCACCTCAAGCTGATCTTAGGTCCAGAGCTTTCCAGTGTTCCCCCATGAGGAGACCAGAAAGACAAAGCCAAGATGAGGCTTTCCTGATCAATGGAGTGAGAGACTGTGTGTGGCTTCTAGGGCCTGAGGAGGGAAAGAAGGCAGCCACAAGGCCACCAGATACAACAAATGTAGGAGCCTTGTAAAGGATCTGCCTAGTGGAGCCAGGGAGGAAGGACCAAAGGGGGTAGAGGAGAACGAAAAGGAAGGAAAGGGGGAAGAAGGAGGGAGATATAAGTATGTAGAGCATCCAGGCTGGGGATGACTGAGGCTTGGTCAGACTGAGTCTAATACCGTTATGCCTTGCAATGGGTGAGCAAGAAAGCCTGGGAGGCTGCAGTGCAGAGGAGTTAGTGGAGTGCTGTCGAACAATCCAGAGAAATGACTGGTCTATAGCTGGGCAGGAAGAGATTGGGCAGGAGAGCCAGACTAGGAGGACGCTAGGAAGAACAACAGAGTCTGAGCAGTCTTGAGTAGATCCAGAAGAAGATGTGTATGCTGTACTAAGATAAGCTATAGAGCCATGTGGTATAACACAAATAAGATAAGCTATAGAGCCATGTGGTATGACACAAATATGGTTTAATTTAAGTTGTAAGAGCTAGTTAGTAACAAGTCTAAGCTGTTAGCTGAGAATTTATAATTAGTATTAAGTCTCTATGTGGTTATTAGGGAGCCAACTGGCAGAACAGAGCTGACCGGTGGTCCCAATGAAAAACTCTGCCTACAGTGAAGCTGATTAAGGGGCTGAAGATGGGAAACCCTCCATCACTGAAGAAAAAGGGTCTTGGGCTAGGAGCTAAGCAATGGAGAAACTGTTGTGTTGATAAGAATGTTGAGGATAGGTTGGGTAGTCCTCAGCTAGCAAAGAGCTAACCTAACAAGCACAGGGACCTAAATTTAGCCCCTAAAATCCATGTACAAATGGCCATTCATGGTGACACACACACTTGTTATGTGAAACAGGCAAATCCCTGAGGCTGTCTAGCCATTCAGCCTATCCTACTTGGTGAGTTCCAGGCCTGTCTCAATAAAAAAAATGAGAAATGACACCCAAGGTTATCCTCTGGCCTCTACACACACACCACAGACTCTCTCTCTCTCTCTCTCTCTCTCTCTCTCTCTCTCTCCACACACACACACACACACACACACACACACACACACACAGAGAGAGAGAGAGAGAGAGAGAGAGAGAGAGAGAGAGAGAGAGAGAGAGAGATATGCCATAGTTAAATGGAGGCCTCCACTGAGCTCCCTTTAATTTATATGTCCTTCAAATAACTAAAGCTCTTCGAGGCTTGACCTTTTGATTGATTGCTGTCCACCAAGCTTGCTCTCTCTTGATGATTGTCTGGACTGTCATCACTCATAGATGCCTATAGGAAACCATACTCTGTCTGCAAGAAGACCTGTTCTCATGGCAGCCACAGGTGCTATACCAGCATCAGGATCCATTTCCACTCATGGTTGCTTCAGGCATTTGTTCACTGTCTTTAGAAGACTCCACTCCAATCAATACTGGCCTCAAGTATGGCAAGCCACCTGCTCACTCTTTCTATCCAGGAATCAGAACCAAGCCTGTGAATGGTGTGGTGGGAGCTTGGTGGTTGTGTAATTGGATTGATTGGTGGAATGTCCCCCAGGTGCAGGTGTGTCCCACTTTTTATTTAGCTATTTCTTAGTGTTATCAGAGTAATCTAGGGGACATCCCTCCTGTTTCCTGCCCTGCCTTGGCACTGCAACACTAGACCTGATGATGGCCTTTTCTGAGTGTTCCCTTTGCCTACTGTAATCTTTCTCACAGGTACACCAGTCTTGGCTTGCCACAAGAAGACCAGACAAGATGTTGAGGCTTCTAGCCTTAGTGTCAGAGGCAAAGGCAGAGGCAGAGGCAGAGGCGGGGCAACCAGGAGACAGCTGAGAATGAAGCGGGAGGGCAGAGCAGTGAGGGGATCTAGAAGACCTTAAAAAGAGGGTGCAAAATGAGCAAACAAACAAAGAGACCTATTGGCAAAGAAGACTAGGAATGACCTTATATCTACTGGGAGGCAGCCGACAGAGCCTGTGCAGGAAGCCTGTGCTATACAAATGAGTCACACAAGCCCCAGTCCTTGGTGAAGGATCTGGGCTTCTGAACTGTCTCCCTTTCCACTCCCTTGGGAGTAAATTTTTTCTTACTAAAGTCTCTTGCTTTCCTTGATGCTGCAATTCACAAGTCTCCATCAAATTCTTTGCACTAGTACCCAAAAAAGAAGTCCGTGTGAGTGCCTACCAGATCCCCATGAAAAGCAAGAATCTTGATATGTAAAGCTATGAGCTGTCACACAAGGAGACAGGTACAGTGTTCCAGAGTGACCATAGGCACAAACTAAGTAAAGCATGGTAAATAGGAATCTGGGAAACGATAGGCTGATGAATGTTTATTCTGGGAGAAATCACTTACACCAGAAACAGATGACCACCGCAGGTTCCTGCCCCAAGGATGCCTTCAAATGCTCTGTCTCTGACCATGAAGTAAGAGGGTGAACTGGGGTCTGGGACCCTAGACCTAGTCCCCCCACATCATGCCCACATCTGTTCCCATGCCCCAATGGGCATGGTTAGTGCCACAGTTGCTGGCAGGGTGGATATCTCACTACAACTAAGTCTAAGAACAACAGAAGGACAGAGAAGTAGGGAAGATGGAGCTAAAACTACAAAGATTGCAGTCCTAAGCCATGAGGCAGTTCCAGAGAGTTGCCATGGATTAAGGGGCCAAGGGTCCCAGCACATAGAGCTCAGGGGCTGTAGCTCCAGCTGCTAGATGTTGGCACTCTAATCCCTGAGCAATAAGCTTCTGCATTTGAAAGCTTGGAGCCTTAAGCCTTCAGTTCTCAAGGCTTAGAGCTAGAAGAATCAGCTTGAAAGCCCTACTCATGAGAGTATGGAACTCAAGGCCACCAACATGGAGATGGTTGTGCCTTAGCTGTGTAAAGTATCTATGCAGAGAGAGCAAAAGAGCCTGTGAGATGACAGAATCCAGGGAAGAGACAGGAGGCAAGGCGAGTGGTCGGATCCTGGATACTCTCCAGGGATGGATGCCTTAAGCTCAGTGGTTGCTGGTGGCTATGGAGTATGGGAAGGAGATGAGATGAGGTGCCAGCATTTTTAAATCTTGGGTCAGGGGTCAGGACACAGGTCCTGCTTTGGACAAGGTCACAGCTACCCTGTTCTGCCAGTGACATCAGGTCCTAGACATGGCAAGATACAGTCTCCCAGAGACATCCACACATGGGGTGAGTGGGCATCATCCCAGAGGAAGTGACTTTTATGGGAAATGCCCTGAGAACACTTTAAGGGAAGTGCTCCAGGTGGGGGCCAGAAGTGACTGCAGAATCGAATAGATCCAAATATGTGCAGAATTGTTGTTAGTCTTGACAGTGTCACATTGGATATCTAGTGCCTCCTGTTCTGTCAGGACTGGAAATGTGCTTATGTCTGGGTACAAACTCAGTGTCTTGCAGGGACCAGCCAGCAAGTGGAAGGTGAGAAGTGAAGCCCCTGCCTGCCTCTGAGAAGCTGACCATCCTCTGCCCAGTGGACAGGCAATGCTGTTCCAGTCAGATAAAAACAGAGTAACCATCGCCGTCATTTCTAAGTCATAAACTCCTGGGGAAGGCCAGGGCGAGTCTATTAATTTGCCAGTCAAGGAGTAGAATGATCTCCATTGATTGAAAGCTCTGGAGCAAGCCAGCGTTGTGGAGCTAAAACATCTCATTAGCCGCAGGATCACTGGGCGCAGTTGGGGCCCAGATGGAGCAAAGTTTTCTCTCTGTTTGGAAATTGCTTCAGTTTCAGAGCCATGGGTAACTGGATGCTGTGACCTTTCTGGGGGGAAGGTCAAATCAGCAGCAGCATGGTGAAGGGTGACACTGCGGTGTGGAGTTGGCGGGGATAGGCCCCTTCCCCACAGGAAACCTGTAGACAAGGCTGGAAGGACCTCACAGCCTAGACCCTGGCCCTGGGGGTCACTCACATTTACTTAGGTCTCAGAAGAGCAGCTGGAGGTGGCTCACGTCTGTGTACAAAAACAGAGGAGACTTCCATCTCCTGGAGCTGTTGGGGGTTTTCCCAAAAAGGGTGTGGTGAGGAGTGTTAAGACATCTTCAGGAAGAGAAAGATGCTACCCAAGCTTCCCTCCTTCCGGACCCATGTTTTTAATCTAACCATTAAAAAGGTTAAGAAAATACCATTTCTCATAACATGGCACCTTGGTCCCCACCTGCTCACAGCCACTGCTACATGGCCATTCATAAGGGACCAGAAAGTAGACCTGGTTCCCACCTGTGAGTTTCTTAAGCTTTAGTGCGGGGATCCCAAACCCCTAGAGAGGAATGTGGCCACCAACTGAGGTGCCCTGTGAACTGACCCTTTCACTAGGACTGATTTGAAGAACTTAGACTGCCCTCATTTGCATAACCCTGATTCACATGGGCCCCTCTCTCTTTGCGTGCCAGAGATCACAAGATTGGAAGTTGCACACACTCCCAGAGCTGAACCACTTTCCTTCCTTTGGTGTGAAGTGTATGCCAGGAAATGCACACAAAACCTCACCTGGTTGCTTACATGTTTATCCCAGATGGAGAGCCTAGAGCCCACTCCTGCTTGCTGGTGCTGCTCCAGTCACTGCCCAGCTTGTTGCCCCATTGCTGTCTGCTCAATAAATCATTCTTCCAATTCTGGCCTACAGGGTAGATTCATTTGCCACCTGCCAGTCCCTTCTTTGTCACTACAGGGCAGTCAGTGAGCTATACTATGGGCTGTAGCTGACACCTGCACCCAAACAGAGGCTTCAACTTGACTGGCTTCAAGCTGCAGGAGTCCTAAGTGGCTGCAGCCCTGGTGTTATGTCTGAGGACATATTTTGACTTACATAGAAGATATAAATCCTATAAAGCTCCAAACAACAATGCTCTCTGTGACAACCACGACCACCCTAAGCTGCTCTGGTAGCCACTCTCCAGGCCCCAGCCCAAGAGCTGTTGTTCTGATCTCTACAGCAGCAGATGTGTGTTAGCCTCTTCCACTGACTGTGTAAGTGACAAGGAAACCACCAGTCCTGGTGCACTGTGCTCACCAGTGTGGAACATGGCCAAACCATGGGCAGTGTCTGCCTATGGAAACAGGGGCCTTGCTCCCCTGGATGGTGTGGCCCTGGGCTTGGAGCCCAGATAGCAGGGAGTGGAGGTGACAGTGTTGAGCTTCCTGGTTCCATCATCCACATGGAGACAGACAGCTCGTTGTCTCTGGCTCAGGCCATCCAAGACACTTGCTACTCACCCGAGGAACCTGTATCCATGTTCTCTACTATCTGTAGCTCTTGGGGTCTGTGCTAAAGAGAAGGAGCCAGTGAAATATCTCTGGAAAACGTCTGCAGATACATATGGGTGCTCCCATCCAAAGAGGCTTTGCACGCTCACTTCATGGCAGCTGTACACTTTCGAGGCCTGTTGCCACTACGATATCCCCCTCCCCTCTCTCATCTTAAATGCTTCTCCATCATCCATGCAAGGGCCAGGTAATCTGACTGTCTGCTGCTCTGGGGCTGCACTCCACAGTACTTGCAGCCCCAGGATTCTGTCCAGCCACTGTTCCCAAGATCGATCTACCATTGCCCGGCCTTCTTTGTACCCATGGGACCCCATATGTGCCCTCTGGACTGTGCCAGACCCCAGAGCAACTACAGAATCTCATAGACACGATCACAAAGGGCAATGTGTCAGAGCTCTGTTTTGAGGTGTTGGTTAGTAAACGAGGGATCCATTGAAGAAGGGGTGCTCTTTGTGGCCCTGCCACTCTGACCCTATCTGTCCCACAAATACCTGCCTGGCATTGTGCCCCCAGGATGAGATGAGGCCTCCAGATGACGATGCTAAACGACAAAAGTGCACTCACAGAGACTATCCTCAGCTATCAGAACTGGTCCTCACAGGCACTTTGATCGTCTAATCAGTTCCTCAGAGCGTCCCACATGGCTCCCTCTGCTTTTCATAATACAATTTAATTTTTATGTACAGATTTTCCTGAAGGGCATAAATGCATTTTCACTTTATGCCCCAGTAATTCAGTTTTAAACCAAGCATAAAAACTCAATAAACAGCAAAGAGCTAACTGCGTGTGCTGGGCCCGTGACCTTTCACTGTTATTTTTGAATAAATAAGAAAGTGGGTAGGAGTCACCCACGAAGTCCACAGAAGGCTTTTCCATTGTCTGTTAGAAAATCAGCCGGAATTGACAATAATTTGATAGTTCATGCTTGAGAGAGCACCCGATTGGGACGGTGAGGCCTGGAGATTGGCTTGCAGGGTGGAGCACCGAGAGATAGGCAGCCGTCCTGACCTTGAAAGTGAGCCTCGCCAGAAAGACATAATGAGCAAGGCGCCTCTGCACGGAGCCCTCAACTCCACCAAGCGCAGTCAAAAATAAGAGTCATGGAAGCCCCGCATACGTCGAGTTTTCAATTGCTTTCTCAAATATGGCTTAAGTGGAGGGAAACTGTGGGTGGGTGGCAGGCAGAGATGCACAGTGAGGGAGCCTGGAGAACCAAGAGTTGTGGAAAGCAGCTCTCTCGAGCCTGTGGCAGTTTTGTGGGGGTGAGTTGACCTATAGTGTTCTCATCCCCAACTCAGGGCAGGCTCCACAATCTGGGGCCCTGATTCACTGCGGGAGTTAATTGCATCCAGGCCCCTGGAGCAAGCAGTGAGAGCAGGAAGCACTGTCAGAAAATGTGTCTAGTGCTGGGCTTAGGAGATCGATTCGGGGCAAGGGGCTTAGAGGCTTTGTTGAGTTCCAGGAAAGTATGGGCTACAGACCCCCCAAAAAAGGAAGAAAGGAACAGAGGGAGGGAGGGAGAGAGGAAGAGAGGGAGAGAGACAGAGAGAGGGTAGAAGGAAGAGGGGAGGGAGAAGGAGGAAGGGAAAGGATGAAGGGAAGAAGGGATGAAGGGAAGAGAACTCACTACTCACTTAGCCTCCTACTAGCAAGGAGTTAGCAGCTATCTGACATCTGTACCCTGTGACCCTGCCCCCAGCTAGTCCTTCCTGTCTTGTTGATCCGCTCTGAAGCCACTATTTCCACATTTGGTGGCTCTAAGAACCCTACCCATCCTTCCCCTTCATCCTTCCACTCTGAAGAGGCAGAGACAAGTGGGTATGGCTGTTTGTACTTGTTTTGGGCATGTGTTTGTGCATGTATGCACAAACTATGTAAGTATGTGTGCACATAGGAAAGAGTTGGGACTAGAGCATCAGATAAGTGTAACACCTGTGCCAGGCAACCTATTTTCCATGGCTTGGAGCAGGCTTTCTGGAAAGCCAGCCTGGGCCCCCACTGTACTCTCTGTTCAAGCTGGACAGATTATTATTAGAAACAGGCAAGCTGCTTTGCTTGGCACTTCGAATGCCTTCAGCAGCATGAAGGTGAACTCCAGGTGAGGGCAACCCTTCTAACCTCAGCCAAATGGTCCTTTCCATTAACCCCAAAGTGACCACACATGCTTCTACCATTCCCAGGGTTAGTCAGGGAACATGGGTTCCTATCCAAGAGGACCCATGCCAGAGGATGCAGGACACATCCTGGAGGTCCCTGGACAGTCTATAAGATTGGCAGAGCCTCTGTCCAGCTGATAGCTGGAGAGTCAGAGAAAGAAATACTGCAGACAGCTGGACTTGGGACAGTGATGGGGTAGGGGTGGGGGTAAAGTGCTTCCATGGTGCCTAGAGATGTGGGATTGAATAGAGATCCAGGCAAGTGACAACCACAGAGGCCAGGGTAGCAAAGGGAATATCAGATAGACAGGTGTAGGGTCAGAATGGAATTCTGCTTATGAGTCCCAAAGCAAAGGGCCCAATACCATTCTGGGTAAATCCCATCACCTGGGCCTGCTCACAGTGGTGGACAGAGGTATATGGAGGGCCCAAGGGTAGAATTTGCACCATAAATGCTCTGGAGTTGGTGGGGCCAAGAAGGAACTAAAAACACCCTACAGGTGTCCTGGTTGCTCACACTGCTTCATTGACACTCTGGTGCTGAGCTTGAGGGCACAAGTTCCTTTCACTCACAGGCCAAGTCCTAGAGAATCAGGAAGCTCACTGGTATGCCTGATGCTTGCCTCCCATTTGAGAGTTCTGTGGGCACAGGCAGAAATGTTTGCAGTGGACAGGACTCCCCTGAGGTTCAGTGTGGTCTTAAGGAAGGTTATGCTGATGTCTGCAGTGGTAAGTTTCCCTCCTCTGTGTTTATTAAGGTTAGCTTCCTTTAGGGCATTTGGCCTTATGGTCACTTGAATAATGGATAAGCAACAGGTGTCAGTAGACAGGAAAATGGAGGTTGTGCTGCCCTTACAGATGCAAGGTTGGTGGGTACACCCCATGCTGGGCACTGTGCTTTCTACTCATGTCCAGCCAGAAGACTGTGTGGGACATAGATCAGGTACTACACAAACTAGGCACTGCCCAGAGCTGCCAGCAAGAGCAGCAGACATGCCAACACTCTCTGGAAGCTTTCACTTTGAGAGGAGACAAACAAGAAGCCAGTGAACAGGTAAGAGAGGGCACCTGTGTCTGATGGTCCTATGTCACAAGGCAGGCAGGAAGATGGTCCAGATCCCACCAAAAAATTGTACTTTCAAGAGGAGAGATGACCCTGCATACCCCTCTCACAGGAACAGCCTCCCCCATTATCAACATCCTTACAGGACATAGTGAATGGACTTCCACCTCACATCACTGTCACTCAGAGCCTGTACCCTGCACCGTTCACTAAAGAACACATTGTGACTACACATTTATGCAACACATTGGGACCAGACAACTTTCAGATTCAGATAACAGCACCTACCACCACTGTAGAGTCATGTGGGGTGGGCTTCCCAGCCCAAGAATCCTCCAAACATTGTCTATTTATCCCGGTTTGTCTCCAGCCCCTGGAAATCACTGATCTTTCTCCTGTCAGATATGGTGTTGTACAGCACACGTGGCCTATTCAAATTGGCTCCATTCACTCCATAAACTACATCTAAGTCCCCTCCGTGTCTTTTCTTGGCTTGGTGGCTCATTTCGTTTTCGTGCTGAACAATATTCCAGTGTTTGGATGGGCCTCGGTTTATTTATCCCTTCACCAAGACTGAAGGACATCTTGGCTGCTTCTGAGTTTGCCAATTATGAATAAAGCTGCTATAAACACCCATGTGCAGGTTTTTTGTAGACATACGTTTGCAGCTCCTTTGGGTAAATATCAGAGTCCTGTTGCTGGATGGCATGGCAGAGGCGTGCTTGATTTTATAGCATTTTAGGCAGCAGCTATGCTATTCTGTGTTGCCTACACTGCCACGTAAGGCTGGTCTCTTCATCCTGGGCTACAAATGGTGTAGTCAGTCTTCCAGATATCTACCATTCTGATCACTCATGTCATAGCTATTGCTTAACTTCCATTTCCTAATGTGCGTACTGATGGGTATTCAGTGCATCTTCTTCTGCAAGGGGTCTGTGGAGACTGGTGTGTTTGTTATAGTTGAGCCTGGGCATTTTGTATATTGTGTATGGTGGTTCAACAGCAGGCCATCCAGCAAGCGTCAGACCCGAGCAGCTTGCTGAAGTCCTGGGTGGTGGATGCTGAGACCCTTTGCTGGGCTGAGGGTATAGGGTGTTTACTTTTCTTCTATTTTCCTTTCCCTGCAGGGCGGGCTATCCAAGTGTTCTGCCCTGTGTGTCTACCTTTTCCAGGGTTCCCTGCCACCAAAAGTTGCTCCTGCCAGTGGCTCATAGGTTGTACTTGGCATTCCCAGGCTGTGGCTTCTTAGGTGATTCCTGGCTCAGGGCTTCCAGCACCTCAGTCTTCTTCTAGGGTTTGTTTTAAAGGTAATGGACACCGGTTTCAAGTTGTGATGAGCAGGGGGAACCAGAAGGAGATCTCCCTCTGCCTTTGATGACAGATCTCAGGAATAGATATGATGAGAAACACTCCACACCCAGAACTCTATGCCACACAGTCAGCTTTGTATCTCTACCCCTCAAGCCTGTGTGACAACCCTGGGCCTAAGTGGGAGAGCATTAGAAGACAAAACATCAGGCCATTGTTGGTATGTGGGGCTTTTAATGGAGGGAGGGAGAAAGAGAGAGAGAGAGAGAGAGAGAGAGAGAGAGAGAGAGAGAGAGAGAGAGAGAGAGAGAGAGAGAGGAGACTTCCTTTCAAATCCCAAGAAGAATTGTAGAAGAGACAGCTGTCATGGATAGCCTGCCAGTCCCCAAAGGGTACCTTTCACTCTTACAGGTTTCCAGAGGGACAGATGGGCTGCACACTACATTATCCAAGGGGTGCAGAAGCAGGCACTAGGTAGGTCCATAAGCTTATCTTGCAACTTGTGACAGGTGAGTGCAAGGCTGCAGTACAGCATGCTGCTCATCAACCCTGCTCTAGAGAGAAAGACCTGCAGGAAGGATGCTGGGCTTCCTGCCCCCATCCCCACCCTGCCCCCGGACCTGAGTATTCTATTATCACAGCAGGATTCTGTCAGTTCTCTATCCTAAGGGATAGATTGTGGAGGGAGATGTGACCTAGTTTCTGAGAGAGATATACAGATACCTAGATTGTGATTGAACACCCATAGCAGAGGTTTTTACAGTACCAACTCTGCCCTCTACACACAGAGTCTCACTGTGCCTTGGTGCCAGGACTGAACAGTGGCTCAGCTGTTCAGAGTGAGGCAGTTTTGCAAGGTGAGGAGGGTGCCGTCAAAAACACGGCTGAAGTCCCAAAAGGAGCAGGTGTAGGCAGGCTGCTCACAGTTTGCATCACACAAAGACTGCTTCCAGATCTGTGAAGACATTGCTGTGCCCTGGAGCTGGAGGGGCTGGTCTGGCCGTTAGAAAGATCAGCATGCATTTCAAAGGACAGAGAATGACACTTGGGAAGGAAAGAGAAACATGGGTACTAGACAAGAAGAATATCTTACTTTAATTTAATTTGCATTTTTCTTTACAGCACACATAAGCATGGACACCTATGAGCAAAGTGCACACTGCTAATGCAACACACACAGGCAGGCAGACACATGATCACACATGTAGATACACAAAGTCAGAAACATGGACACACTCAAGCATGGGCATTCATATACACACAGACATATTCACATCCAATCATGCAAACACACACACACGTATGTACACAGGCAGCCACACTCATACAGACACACACAGGTGTATTCACACATGGCACACACACACACACACACACAATCACACTCATTCAGATGCACACATAGCCACATTACCCCCTGCAAATGCAGATATGCATATAGGAACATAATCACACATACAGACATACAGTCAGCCTTGTTCAGCAAGGAGCCTTGGTACGAACCTGAACACAGCCTCCCAAAAGGCAGTTTTCCTATCTCGGTCTCTCAGAATGCGCTTTACAGGAAGTCCTGCTAATGAACTTCAGAGGGGAATGGACAATTACAGACAACAGAAACCAGTCCCCTGGATCTCTGAAATGATGGCAAGGCTAGCAGCTGCATGTCAAGTCCTCGTGGCCTGCTGGAGACCCTGGATGCTCTTTGCAGACATTGATTCACAATCCAACTCCACCTGCTCTTTTCAGGAAGATGCAGGACACCCTGGCTTATCCCACAGAGTCTGAGAATGCTAGACCCAGACAGACCAGAGCCATAGGGAGGCAAGTCTTCCACTCCTCCTAACTGGAGTGTGGTTCATGAACTCCTGTTGCTTGATCACTGAGGAGCTCGAGTCTTGCTCCACCAACAGAGAAGCTCTGAGTCATGAGGGCAGAGAAGAGGATGACCACCCAATCACTGATGAAAGACACCTACCTTTGCTGGCACCATGCCTGCCTTGCAACAGCCCATCACCAACCACATCCAACAAGGACCAAAATTGTTGTTCTCTCTTCCAGAAGGCACAGCAGAAAGAGAGTCACAACTAGCATGCCCACTTTAAAGATAACCGTAATGATGGCTGAACTCCATTAGACATCTAGTCTAAGAATGGAAACATTGCTGGACCATTGTGCCTCCCAGCCTCCTTTGGTGACTGAAAACCCCTTATTTCTACAAATTAAAAAAAAATAGATTTTTCCATGATTTGGGAATGGTATGGTAAAGATAATTGGTGTGTTGTGTGATTGTGTGTTTTCTCTATATCATGTTTTGAGAGCTGTACTTGGCATTAGTGGCTCACACTGAGGCCATTAGTGGCCATTTCACAGCTGGGCTCTGTGGGCCTCAGTCCAGTCACCATGCTGTCCATGCCCTGCCAGCAGGTGTGTGTGTGTGTGTGTGTGTGTGTGTGTGTATGTGTATGTGTGTAGTTGGTCTGAGCAACAGCTGTAAACTCTAGGTTCTTGGAGACATTGTGGGACTGTGGGTATAGCTCAGTGATAGAGCACTTGCCTATCATGGGTGAGTTCTGGGTTCCATCACTCATGCTGGAAGGACATAAGGACATAAGAAATAAAAAGTATAACAGAAATGGGCAGAGAGAAAAACAGGAGGAAAGTGGCTGTGCCACATTGTGAGAGACCCTGACTGCCTACGTACCAGCTAATGGTGGATTTACCACACTGATAGCAGCAGCTCGCAGGGGCATCCTCTAACTTCAGGCGAGATTCTACTTGGTCATGGTGTGTGTGTGTGTGTGTGTGTGTGTGTGTGTGTGTGTGTGTGAGAGAGAGAGAGAGAGAGAGAGAGAGAGAGAGACAGAGAGAGACAGAGACAGAGAGAGACAGAGAGAGACAGAGACAGAGAGAGACAGAGAGACAGAGAGACAGAGAGACAGAGACAGAGACAGAGAGAGACAGAGAGACAGAGAGAGAAGAAAGAGAGAGAGAGAGAGAGTTTCTCCTGTTGGTTCACATTTCTCTGCTAATGAAGAACACCAGGTATCACTTTATAAAAATCAGTCGTTCAGACTTTCATTTCTGGGCTATTTATTTATGTTGGCTTTTCCCTTCCCCCTCACTGATTGTGGATGTCATGCACTCTTAGCACACATCCGCCATCAATCCTAAACCTGGAGGCTATTTTCTCCCTATGTACCACTTGCTTTCTCACCTTCACTTTTACCCTAGTTAAAGCCATCAGAGTCCTGTATCCTACTGTGTCTTCGTGTCTCTTCCTAATCCATGGGCATAAATACCTTCCCCTGCAGTGGCTTCTAGGCTTCATTAGCTTGCCTTTTGCATTCCAGTCTTTAATGCAACTAAAGGCTTTGTGTACACTATGCATTAGGATCAAATTTCACTTCCTTTCTGAATCATGGGAATGACTTGATGCTGGCTTTTAAAGTGTCTGACTGAGTTTTCCCCTTTGTCCTCTTACTGGTCTATAGCAGACATTGCTGTTTGCAGTCTCTCTTTTTGTCAAACCCTCTCAGAAAGAGAAGAAAACATAAAAAGGAAACAAAGGAAGGAAGGGAAGAAAATATTAGAATTCTTAGAACTGAACTGATTTCCTCATTTATATTGAGCAAGTTAACATCTTTATAATAATAATTTATCTGTGTCTATGGCACAGCTCTCAGAAATTTTGGGTCTTATTAAATTTTTTTCAGGAACTTAATAATGACTTTAAAAAATGTCATTTGTATTTTTCTTAGATTTATTATTACTCCAGATTTGGGGAATGTCATGTTCTTCACTATTCAAATGCTCAACCTCGTTAATTTACCTGAAGTAATTGCAGAAAGCTTATGACTTGGGTCTTTTAATTTGTTAATGTGGAAAACACAGAAGTGGATCCCAGCTTTTAATCTGCTGGTGTCAGGGCCCTATGGCATTTTTACTGGGCACCAACTGGCGGGCTTCCCTGTTTCTTCCTGTGGGTGCTGGGTTGACTCAGTGTTCTTCTGGGGCATAACAGTGCTCAGAGTGGTTTGCACATGCTCTTCTGCATAATAGGGTACTGATGTGTTTTATTCTATAAATTTTTGGTGGGATTTGTGTTCTTAAAAGTTACTATATTTTCTGGGAATAACCCCATCTCTGAACTTCATAAGAGGCCATCCCAGTCAAAGCTTTTATCTGTGCTCTGTCTTTCTTGTGCTTTGTCTACTTCGCTTAGCTTTTAAGATTGATTGACATACAATTGTCCCTGTAACTGTCTGTCTAGGGTATTTGTGTTCCTGAAGAGTACTTTGTTCAAACCTTGGTTCTGTGCCAGCCTTCATGGGGATTCGAGCATCCCACTGTCAGCCACAGAGGTCACAGGTGGGAAGCCTTGGCATGTGGAGAACTTTGAATTTAACAGATGGGGACTTCTGTAGCAAGACATTTCCTAGCATTCCTCTGTTCCTACCACCTCCTGCCTCTCTTGCTCCTCCTCCTGCCCCATTTTTCTTCTTTCCCCTCCTGCCCTTCCTCCCTACCTGCCTCTCCTTCCCTTTCTGTCTCTCTTGCCCATCCTACCCTTCTTGTTCCTCGTCCTGGACCCTCCTGCCCCTCTCTCCCTTCCTGCCCCTCCTGTCCCTCGTGTCCCTCCTGCCCCTCCTGCCCCTCCTGCCCCTCCTGACTCTCCTGACCCTCCTGACCCCTGGGTTTGGGTGTAGAAACTGGAAGCCCTTTCTCTAACATCATATAAGACTGCTCCAGAGCACTCAGGCATGGGACTTAGATAGGACCTTTCCACATCTCCCCTACTCTCTATCTTCCAGGGGGAAAGGTTGCTCAGCCTAGAGGAGGGATGCCCAGAGGGTCAGGAATAATCTGGGAAGACAGGTGGATTCCTTCAGAGCACCCCAAGGTCCACTGTTCTTTGAATGATCTCAAAGAAATGGGCATCTTCCTCTGGGACTTTGGGTGCTTGTTGTTGAAGGTCCCGTGTCACAGATTTGATTCAATAAACAGCGTATTTTTGCCTACTGCCCTTCCTAGATACAGAAGAAGACCTGTACCCTTGAGTGCATGGGTTGTTAGCCTATGGGCCATGACCCCTTTGGTGTCAAATGGCCCTTTCACGGGGGTCACCTAAGACCATCTGCATATCAGATACTTACATTATGATTCATAACAGCAGAAAATTACAGTTATGAAATAGCAACAAAAATAATTTTATGCTTGGAGGTCAACATAACATGAGGAACTGTATTAAGGGGTTGTAGCAGTAGGAAGGTTGAAAACCCCTGCCTTAGTGAGTGGGGTGACCTCACACCTGCTGCCCTTCTGGTACTCCATGAGCATAGCTCATTGGTTTGCTCATCCGTTCATGTGTTGTGGGATGTATGGACTGTTCCCACTCTGCAGTCATGAATAGAGAACCACAGTGAGCAATGAACTACTTTGACACAGACACGAGTTTTGTTTTATAGTGAGTACCCAAAAGGTGTCTGTTAAGCTTTATGATAAATTGTTAACTATAGCTTCCATATGGGAGGTCCTGGTTTGAGTCCCAGTGGAAAAACTGATGAAACCTCTACTGCAAAAGTAACTGCATCACTCTGCCATTCGCTCGGGAAGCTATGGACACAATCATTGTCCTTATGGGCACTCATACATCAGCAGTTCCAAAGAGTCCTTTGTTTATATTTTGTGTGTATGAATGTTTTGTCAGCAAGTGTGTCTGTGCATCATATGCATGTAATACCCACAGAGGCCACAAGAGGGCACCAGATCCTGTGAAACTGGAGTTACAGGCTGTTGTAAATCATCATGTGGGTGCTGAGAATTGAACCCACGTTCTCTGCAAGAGCAGCAGAGCTCTTAACCACTGAGCCTTTTCTCCAGCCCTCCTCAGCACTTCTAATCTGGCCATCTCACCAAGGGCCATGGAAGACTTCAGTGTGACTCTAACTTGATCTAACCTCGTGGCTGTCACCCATCTTCTTTTTGTGCTATAAGTAACACCTAGTAAAGGAGTGAAATCTTCAACTCACTTTTGGCTGTGCTCTTTTGTTTTTATTGTTGTATCTTCAGAAATCTTTGTGTTTTCTAGATGCAAGAATCCATCACACATGCAGTCTGCAGATTTCCTTCTTTCATTCAACAAATTTGTCATGTAATCATTTAATTCCATGCAATGAATGGAGTCTTCTACCAGACAATGGTGATTGATTTTTATGACTTGTATCTTTTTAAGTTTTATTCTTCCATATTGTACTATGGCTATCATGTCTAAGAACTTTTGGATAACCTAACCCAAGTCACAGCATGTCCCAGTGAACTTTAACTGTCATCTTGGCAGAGTCTAGAGTCACCTGCAAATGAAGCCTTAGTTGAGACTCCCCACCCCAGATTGCCCTGCAGGTATGTCTATAGAGAACTGTCTTAATTCTAGTTGATACACAAGCACCCAGCCCACCGTGGGTGGCACCATTGTCCTGTATAAGGAAGATAGTTAAGCACAGGTCCACAAGAAAGCCAGCCAGCCAGCCAGCCAGGCAGCAGCATTCTCCATTGTTTTTTCCTCAAGGGTCTGCTTGAGTTCCTGCCCTGACTTCCCTTGATGATGGACTGTGACCTATAAATTGAAAGAAACCCTTTCCTCTCCTACGCTGCGTTTGTTAACGGTGTATTACCACAGCAACAGAATCCAACTAGAACACAAAGATTTTTCTCTAATATCGCTTCCTAAATATTTCACACAGTGTAGTAATAGTGGGCACCATTATGACATTTCACATGTGCATGTGGGGTGACTTGATGGTTTGTATTTGCCATGCACAATCCCTTAAGTTTTTAAAGTTGTGATTTTCACATTTAGACATGTGGTCCACTCAGGGTTAACGTTGTCTAAGGCGTGAAGTTTCCACCCAGGTTCAGTGCTTTGTGGAGAGCCAGCTGGATGGCTTCATCTTTTGTTGAAGACCATTCTTTGGTGTTGAATTGCTGCTGAGCCACTGTGTGGCATTGATTGGTCCTACCTGTGCTGCGTACTCCTGGTTCTTCATTCTGTCTATCCATCTCTGGACTGGCAGTGGATACAGACACACAGGGCAAGGTGGCATTGGAAGAAAAAGTCTAATTCTCCTAGATTTACATATTAAAGATTGCTTAGCCAGCACTGCTTTCTCTATGTACATTTTGGAGACAGCCCTTCCATGTCTCAAAAGTACCACGCTAAGTTTTAAACAGGATTTCATTTAAGTCTGTGGATAAACTTGCAGGAAATTAACATTTCTCTTCTGCTGACTCTTCTAGTCCATTAGCGCAGTATGCCCCCCTATTAGCTCTCCTTTGATTACTTCAATCAGAGCCTGGGTAATTTTTAGCCCAGAGGATTTATAGATGTTTTGTTAGATGTATCCTTAAGTAACTCATTTTATAAATGACATTGTGTTATTAATTTCATATTTAACTGTTCATCACCAGTATGAAGGAATATGATTTATTCTATTTTCATCATCTTTCATTCACAAGTTATTAATTTCCCCTAATTTCTTACAGAAGTTTGTGTTATCAATTTTAGAAGCATTTTATAAATTGTCTCTTACATTTGTTTATTTATCTGTATGTATGTGTATGGGGGGGTCCCTCTGTGCCATGGCATGTTGGAGGTCAGGGGATAACTTGCAGGAGTTGGCTCACTTTTTCTACCTTGTGGGACCCAGGGATTGAACTTATATCACTGGGCTTGATATAAAATACCTTTACCCAATGAGACATCCCTCTGGACTGACACAAAGGTGATTAACTCTATACAGATTTTTCCTCTGTAGTGAGATATTCACCTTGTCCGCACCTGTGGCTTAGACCACGCCCATTGGGGGGTGGAGACAGGGCCGGATGTGACCTGGGGGAACTAAGGCTGAGGAGGTGGTCGGAGAGTCTCTCTTGCTGGCAGACGCTGGGAGGTTTAGGATCCTGTGGAACCTACAGCGTTCATCTATGTTGTGAGTTATTTCTCCCTGAATAAACATCTATTCGACCTAATTGTTTATCCTGATCCTTATTAAACCACAATATTCCTCTTTTGATTTTTTCTTTTCTTTTTTCCTTTTTCTTTTATTTATTTATTTTTGTTTGTTTGTTTTTGTTTTTTGAGACAGGGTTTCTCTGTAGGTTTGGAGACTGTCCTGGAACTCCCTTTGAAGACCAGGCTAGACTCAAACTCACAGAGATCTGCCTGCCTCTGCCTTGAGAGTCTCCTGAGTGCTGGGATTAAACGCATGCGCCACCACCACCCTATGTCCTATAAACTATGATATATTTTATGTGTTCACTATTAGAACTGTTATTTTGGTTTGGTTTGGTTTTTGCGGGTTGGGGCATAGCCACTGATTTTGTTATTTAGAAGTGAGCTACTCATTACAAGAATCTGGATGTTTTCTTCTTTGTCTGGTAATTAAAGTCTGACTCTGTTCTTTCAGTATGGAACTACACATTACATGCTTTCTTCTCTTTCAGATCTATGAAATCTGGCTTCATGATGAACCAGGGTGCATCTGTCTTGGTATGCATTTCAGATGACCTTGGGATCAGGTGGCCTGTTGATCGCCACTCAGTTGGAAACACTTAGATGGCAGTACCTCTGGCCTTCATCATTCCCTCTAGGATATTCTCTCCTAGCTCTGTCCACTACAGGGAGAAAGTCCTGGCATTTTGGTGTGCACTTGCCTGCTTTGCCTTTTAGTTTTATTTGTTCTGAAGCTGTTATTATGCACATGCCTGCTTAGCCTTGTTCAGTGTGCTGGAAAACTGCCCCTTTAATCACAGTGAAATGTCCCTCCTTATCTATTTCTAAACATCCTTCTATACTGCATAAACACCATATTTTATGAGTTTTATCTAGATCTCATACGGTTGGACTAATCTCTTCTATTGATTTTGACAATGTCTGTCACTCCATTGATCTGTCTAAACAGCTTGCAGCCATGTTTGATCTGGATTCTACATCTTTATAATAACGTGGCTCCCCTGATTCCCTTCTAATTTTTATTGGCACACTATCTGCTATTCATCTGTACTGGACAATTTTCCATTGCTGTAACAAATACCTGAGATAAATTGGCTTACATGGACGGAAGCTTTATCTTAGCTCATGGGTTCCAAGGATTTGATCCATAGCCACTTTGAACCATTGTTTTCAGGACCGTGATAAAAATGGAACATCAACACACAAGGGTATGGCAACGGAAGCTACTCAGCACATGGCAGGCAGAAAACTAAGAAAAAGAGGAAGGGCTAATTCCCCATTCCTCATTAAGAGCAGGTCCTTCAGGACCTGTCTTCACCCCCAGAAGATCTGAAGGCTCCACCCCAAGCCAGGGCCTGAGCCCTCATGATGTCTGAAAAACACGAAGCCAAACTTTATCCCTCCTTTCACCTTTAAACTATGCATTCCTTTATTTGAGGAGTTTTATCTAGATTGTGTATGGCTAGAATATGCTGTTTTATTGATGTCTGCCACTGTATTGATCTATTTAAACAATTCTCAATTTATGTAGTCATTGATGTGTTTGGTTTGATGTCTATCACTCTTTATTTGTTTTCGTTCAACTACATTCCCTCCCTGTTTTCTTGTTTCTTGATTTGGATTATTTCAACAATTTAACATTTTTTTAAAAACGATTTATTTATTTTTATTTTATGTGTATGAGTGTTTTGCCTGCATGTATGTCTCTGCACTGTAAGCATGCAGTGCCAACAGAGTCAGAGTACTTGTGCTGACTAGTTTTAGATCAGCTTGAAACAACCTAGAGTTATCTGAAAGGAGAGAACTTCAGCTGAGAAAAATGCTCCAAAAACATAGCTGTAATTTCCTAATTAGTGATTGATGGGGGCAGGGGAAACAGCTCATTGTGTATGGTTCCATCCCTGGGCTGGTGGTCCTGGGTTCTATAAGAAAGCAGGCTGAGAAAGCCAGTCAAGAAAGCCAATAAGCAGCATCCCTCCATGGCCTCTGCATCAGCTCCCGCTTCCAGGTTCCTGCCAGGATCAAGTTCCTGGCCTGACTTCCCTAGTGGTGGACTATGGTATGGAAGCATAAGCCAGATAAACCCTTTCCTCTCCAACTTGATTTTGGCCATGGCATTTCATCACAGACATAGAAACCCTAAATAAAACAAGCCAGAAGAGGGCACTGGGTTGCCCTGGAACTGCAGTTCTGGGTGGTTGTAAGCTCTAGTGTAGGTACTGGCTATGAAACCCCGGGTACTTCTAGAAAAGTAGCCAGTGCTCTTAACCTCTGAGTCTCCTCCCCTGTGCCAACAATGTAATATTCCTTCTCAATAATTGGTTCCATTTAATTAGTGGAGCTCCAGAACTTTCCGGTTTTCTGGGGTTCCACTTGTTCATCTTACACCACTAAGTCATGTTTTAAATGCCTTGCACACTCCAGGCACTCCACACACTTCACACACTCCACATCTTCACCGTCCACACACTCCACACCTCCACACACTCCAAACTCCACAATCCACTCATTACACACACTTCACAATCTGCACACTCCACACACTCCACACCTGCATTCTCTTCACACTCTACATATGTCACACTCCACACACTTAACACTCTACATACTTCACACTACACACTTGCACACACTCCAGATTCCACACTCTACACACTTCCCACACTCCATACTTCACGCTCTGTACCGTGAATGTTTGTTTTTAGCCCAGCTGGGCCCCACTGCACAGGAGCCACAAACAAGCACACAGGTGCTATATTATTTATAAAACTGTTGGCCAGGGACTTGGGCTTCTTATTTGCTAGCTCTACCTTAATTATTAACCCATTACTATTAATCCATGTATTTTCATGTAGACTTGACTTACTGGGAAATGCAAGACCTGCAAATCCTTTGCCTACTACATGATGGCTGCTCAGTATCTCCACAGAGAAGAGAGCAATTTCCTGTTTATCCCTGCTTATATCCTCTTTATGCCAAGCTATGATACTTCTTGTCTGGCCAATCATCCAATTAGTGTTTTAGTCATTAACCAGTAATAGAAACATATACAGAAGAACATTGCCCCTCAACACTCCACATACTCCACACTCACCACACTCAAACACTCTACAAACTACATAGCTCCACACACTCCATACTCTGCCCACATTTCACACACCTCTACATACTCCAGCCAGAAAGGAAGGAAAAAGACAGAGGTAGGTTGTCTTTGCACCCGAGACCCCTTCTAATGAATTGAGAAATGAACTGCTGCTCCAGTACCGAGGACCAGGGCTTGAGAAACATAGAAAAGGGAACAGCAGCATGTCAGCCACTATCTCACACTGTGGCAAAAGAGGAAACATCTTTTGAGGCTCCCAGTTCGTGCTTTCTGGTCTACCAGTGTGTGGAAAGTATGGTGGAGCCTTTAAGTTCATGGCAGTGGGACCTGTGGCAGAGCCTGTTCACATCACAGCAACAAAGCAGACAGGGATAACAGAGCTCCTGGGCCCCTCCTGTAGTAGCGTATTTCCTCTTTCTGGACCCTACCTCTCAAAGTCCCCAGAACCTCTCCAAACCATCAGGCGGGGATCCAATGTAACAAGCCCTCTAAGCAGTTCTCAACGTGTGGGTCATGGCCCCTTTGGCAAACTTCTATCTCTAAAAATATTTACAACATGAATCATAAAGTAGCAAATTTACAGTTATGAATTAGCAGCAGAAATAATTTTATGATTAGGGTTGGTCACCCCAACACGAGGAACTGTATTAAATAAAGGGTGGCAGTGTTAGGAAGGTTGGGGACCACTGCTCTAGTGACTCTTCTTTCCTGTCACTCAGATACCCATCCTCAAATCCTGGGCACAGTTGTACCTTCTTCCAGGAGCCATCTCAGCCGAGCCACCTCTGTGCTAGGACTTTGCTGAGCTTAAGTCACATCTGGAAGAGCTGTCGCTTTAGGAACTGTCACTCTCCCAACATGCCCACTGCCATGAGTTCTTCCTCATACCTCTGCTTTGGACACACTGTCTGGTGTTTCAGTTGCCCCTGTAGGGGTGTTAACTCCTCACCCAGAGAGCTCCCTGCTGTCACTCAGGCTCACTTCAAAACTGGGGATGTATGGCTTAATTCTGAATAGATTGCTTAGAAATTGTGAACAGTTTTATTTTATTTTATTTTTTTACAGTTCTGAATCTATGTTACCTTTCTTCCCATTGCTACAGTGTTCGTAACCAAATCATGTCATTAATTTATCTTAATCCTACTCAACTCTTTTTTTTTTTCTATTTCCTTTGTGTTTTCTAGGCAGTTAAAAAAAATGTTCATCTAAAAACTGCTTTATATCACATTAGTTTTGTCTTATTGGAGATGGAGCCCTGGTTATTGGGTCTGCAAAGCAAGTGTTTTTCCACTGAGATGCACCCCAGCCTCACTCACCCAGCCTCACTTCTTAGGGTGTCTAAACCACACCTTCAAAAAGCTTCAACCAGCTCTCAAGGGATGTAGCTTGCAGGATTAAGAGCCAGTTTCTTATTTTTATTGAAATGCCTTTTATGTTTTCCTGTTAAAATTATATTTGCCTTTGCTTAATTGCATTAAGAAAATTTCCTTGTCTTCTTATGTTACATGACATATATCTGACTGCTTGCTAAATTACCATGCCTTTCCATGATCAGTTGTCACAGTTTTACTTTATATGTTCCCCCTGATTTGTCTACGGAATAAAGTGGGCCATTAAGCACCTTGATACTAAATGGCACTTGTAGTTTTGAAATAAACACCACATTGTCATACTGATCTGCAGTTTTGATAAAAATTTCCATATTCTATCAGCTAAGGCATTATTTGTGTTTTGACATGTCAAAATTAGGACTGCCTGTAAGTTTGTTTCTACCATTTGAGGGGGAGGAATTACAAAAACCCACCCCGTACCTGCTATTTCTTCCTCCATGCTCTGGTATGTACTGAGCAGCACAGTTCCCCTGTCTATCTTCATCCCTGAAGCTAGGGGTCCCCAGGTTTATGGATGCCTGGTTTTCTATTCTATTCCAAGTCTGTCATCTGTTGTTGGGCTAATCTGGGGTTCACCAGAATCATCTGTTATTGGGCTAATCTGGAGGTTCACACAAAAGTAGGTGTCTCCACTGCAGTCTAGTCAGTATTCTCACAAACTTACTACCAAACTCCAAGCCCTCCCTTTCTGGAGCCTGCCCTGGTTTTCTCTGAGGGAGGGAATTCCCAGGTAGATGCATGACTTCCCCAGACTTGAGAATTCCTGGCCTCCAGCTGGTCAGCAACCCTAATCTCCTGGTACAGCATACAACTTCCTCAGGCATGGACAGAGTCCTGCATCCACTACTACTATGGTCAGAGTGACTCGGGCCATTCCCTCACATGTGTGACCATGAAGCTAATTGATGGGAGATGTTATTCTGTATATATGTTTCTCATACTGGTTAATTAATAAAGCACTGTGGCCAATAGGAAACAAAATAGGCGGGGCTAGGAGACCAGGAGGAGGAAAGAGGAAGTGATAAGGAGGAGTCAAGATGTAGACCGGGGAGGAAGGAAGACTCTGGCCGCGGCTCCCCGATAAGATGATCACGTGGAAATATTTAGATAAGTAGAGATGGGTTAATAATTAAGACAGAGCTGGCCCATTAACAATGATAGCCACTGGCCCACAGGATTGTATCAAATACAGAGTCTCAGAGTGTTATTTGGGGCTGGTGCGGCTATGGGCCCAGACCGGTGGCAGGCGGGCTGGCGGGCTGGTGGGCTGGCGAAAAACATACAAGCTATAGCTAATGACTGAGAAAGAAGAGCAAGGGTTAAAGAGCGAGAGTCTGGAGTACTGAGGAAGATAAGGAAGTGGTCTTTGGGTATGAGTTAGCCAAAGCAAAGGAAACAAGGGGAAAGACTGGGCTTTGGGCTAGCAACAGGCCAGTTATTCCCCACAAAGCCCTCAAGGTACATACGAGGCATTATTGTCTTTCCACATATATCCATTATTCTAATGTGGCTAATTGTAATATACTTGTTTTAAGTGAGGATGGCTTCTAACAAGGAGGTTCCACACCACACTACTCCACAGACAAGGAACTAAGTGTGGTGTAACCAAGACTTCAGCTGTATCATGGTGGCTGAGAGAGGATTAGGTCTCTTCCCTAATGAAGCTACAGGCTGGTCATGTAAATGTGAGAACAAAGAGAACTTAGTCTAATTAACTGACATTGAAGACAGCTGCAAAGTCAATGCTGACATTACTAAGGAGGGCTAACAGCTGGCAGTCAGGGTCAATAGCTAATAAAGCACAAGTCAGACGATGACGGAGGGGACTTCATACCCTCTTAATTGTGTAGATAGCTCATGACTAGGCCATGATCATCTCTCTGGTGGGCCACTGGGACATGCATGGAGCCAGCGGACTCTCCATGGGCTTGGCCTGTGATAGCCCGGAGAACTAACCAATTTTGTGGCAGTTACCTCAGCCTTTGTCCAGTTTCCACCCTGGTCCTCTGAACACTCTAGATGAGGAAATTAGTGACTCTTTCCTCTTAAAATTCCCCTGATCTTGTGTGTTTCTCTTACTTTTCTTCAGTTTCCCACTCTCCTATGTAATAAACTTGCTTCCAATCTGTATGTTCCCATGAGTATCTTCAATGTCACAAGACGGTGAACTAGGGAGCCCACTGGTAGGTCTTTAGTGACTGTGTCTGTCACCTTAGGTCCTTGGGCCAAGCACAACAAGGACAAGAAAGGTTTCATCATTCTAAATAAACTTGCACGTAGAGGGACAGTGGTTTTGAGGAGGAGGGTCTGCTCCTGCATCTGGTCAGGAGTAAGAAGTCTGAGGAATCTTACTATGAGCCTGCTTCATTTTATTAATCTCCTTCCTTTAATTGCTCTTTGCTGTTTTTTGTTTGTTTGTTTGTTTTTGTTTTGTTTTTTTTACTTTGTGTGGCTATGAACAAAGCTGCTTAAGGAAGGAATTGTCTGTCTGGGTCACAGTGTGCGGCTATAATCCACTGTAGCAGGGAAGCCATGGAAGAGGGGTGTGAAATGGATGCTAATATCCAATACACAGTCAGGAAGCGGAGAAGTGGGGCCAGGGTACCAAGCCTCAAGCCCCGTCCTCATGACTCATTGTCTCTAGCTTTTACCAAGTGTCCAAACTCATGAGCCAGTGGGGGACATTTCACACTAAAACACAACACTATCTTCCCTTGGTTGTACATGCCTGGTTGTACATTTTCTGTTTCACCCTCTTGGGTTCTGTGTCTTCCCCCAGCATGCGTGGACTTTCTTCTACTGCCTGAGACACATTGGGAGCTTAGCTCTCTGCTCAATTTAAAACTGCAGGTGTGACTTTCATTCCCAACCACTTCATACCTGCAGACTGATTCTTCATCTCCCGGGGCTTGAAATTAACTCAACATGTCCTTGTTTTGCTTTGTGTTTTAATATCATTGTGTTAAAATTTGAGAAAATACCAAAAATATCACCGCCTACTTTTATACTCCTTAACATCTACCATCAGATTTATAACTGACTTTGAAGATAGTCCAGAGGCAAAACAAGAGCCCAGGCTGTGGGGAAGACTCAGCGTTGGGAGGCTGGAAACATGTCTCTGTGGTTAAAGGCTGCATACAGCTCTGCAGAGGACCTGGGTTCATTTCCCATCTCCACATAGGTAACTCACTCACAACTCCAGTTTCACAGATCAAATGCCTCTGACATCCATGGGTAACTGCACTCATGGGAACATACTTTCAGACAAATAAAATCTTAAAAATAAAAAATACCACATTTGTCAGATTCAGTTAATCCAGTGTAGAATTCAAACCTTTTGTTTTAGATTGAGTCCAATACAGTTGACTAACCATCAAACAAATGGGATTTCCTACTAGGCTGCCTACTTGGGTCTTGTGATTTGTACCTTAAGCTTGGTGTATGTGTGTGTCAGTGTGTGTTCATGAATTTTGAAAGCATAAACATTCATGACAATTTATTCAGGAATTGCCCGTTTCATTATTAATTATTCATCTCATTATTATATAACACAGTAGTATATTTGTTTCTTTTCCCTTAAATTCTAAACCTTCACATGAGTGTTGCCTGCTTAAAAAACGTTTCCCTTTACCTGAATTTTCTGTGTATATTAACATTTATTTTTGTTAAGGATATCTCAGACAAGCAAGTATCTATGTTGCTACATTTTTCCTCATCCTCCTTCTCTTTCTTGAATCTAATCTGCCAAACTCATCATTTAAGGGAAAGATCAGTCTCTTACCGTTTCTTAAAACAAACGAGGGAATTCACTTTCCTCCTTTCATTTTATTTATTACCAACCATGATTTTCCCATGGTTCTATAAATCATTGTGTCTTATAATTAATAACTATGAGTAATTAATAATAAGTAAATTAATAATATTACATTGGTTTGATTAAAAATGTTATCTATCACATTATTTTCTTCTTTTGTATATGAGTTCATGCCTGTGTGTTCCTACAAGTATGTTTGCGTGTGTGTGTGTGTGTGTGTGTGTGTGTGTGTAACTGTGCATATAAGGAGGCTAAAGAGGCTAAAGGTGAACATCAGATACCTTCCTCAGTTTCTCTCCACCTTTTTTTTTTTTTTTTTTTTTTTTTTGAAGTAGGATCTGTCATTGATTCTGAGGCTTGCAGGTTTAGCTAGATGGGCTAGCTGGCAAGCTCTGGAAACCTAGCTGTTTGCTCCTCTGCCCTACACTGGAGTTTCAGGAGTGTGTCCATGACTTGGTTTCTGCATGGGTCCTAAGGACCTGAACCTAGGTCCTCATGCTTATGTAACACTTTACCTGCCAAGTCATTTCTGAGCTCTCTCACTTCTGAACTCAATACTCCTGTCCTTTTTCCATCTAGAAAGTTTCTACTTATTCAACACTCAAGTTTTTCAGAATACTCTTGATGGCTTTCCTCTTACCCTCATGGTTTGGAATCCTTTCATTCCTCCCTTCTGCCCTGTTTTGTTCTGCAGGTGCCTCTCTGACACCCTGATACCAGCAGCTTCTGGGCACAATTCTAACACCAGCTGTGTCTTCCTCTCACCTCTTGAGGTTGTATTTCCCCTAAAACTTTACTGAGATATAATTGACAAATTGAAGTTGCACATCTTGAAGGCATATAGCATGATGCTTTATGGATGTGTACACTGTGAAAGGATCCAGGTAACAAGCGCATCCCCCACCTCGCATAGTCATCTGTGTGTATGGCTGGGCCACTTTAGATCTGCTCATTTAGCACACACTACCTGCTCCAGTAAGATCCTTGACACCTGCTCATCTGACTTTGCATACATGACCCACATCTTTGGCTCAAATCTCCCCAGCTCTTCACCTGCCCCAGACTTGGTAACCATCATTCTACTTTATGCTTTGCATTTAGACATTTACACCTCACATATAAATGAATCCATGTGGCATTTGTCTGTACCTGTCTTAATTCATTCAGTGTGCTATCCAGATCTGTCCATGGTGTGGCAGTTGAATAATACAGAGTGGCATTTTACTGCAGAATAACACCCCATCATATGTATGCATCTCCTTTCCTTATCCATTCACACACTGGTGAACTCTGTAGCTGTTCATTGTGAGTAGAATAAGAGAGGGAAGCTAAGAGCTCTCAGATAATGACCTCATATGGGATTTCACTTGTGAGATTTTTATTTAATATTTTATTTAATGTCCATGCATCATGCATGTGAGTTTTGACTAAACCCACCTTCATCCCCTTCCTTCCACTATTACCATTTTCCCTTTCCAATGTCATGTGCTCTCTCTCTCTATCTCTCATCTTCCATCTCTCCCACCCTCCACTCCCTCCTTTCCACTTTCTATTCTTGATTTTGTAAATGCCTGATGAGGCCATTTGGTGACAACTGTGTGTTCATAGGTGTGGGACCTTCTAATGGATCATAGGTAACCTCTCAAAGTCTGCATCTCTGAAGAAAACTGACTTTTCCATCCCCATCGGCTGTCAGTTGCCAATAGTTCTCCAGCTAAGGGTAGGACTCCCTGAGTCCCTCTCCCATGCATACTGGGAATTTTGGTTGGCTTGTTCTTGCACAGGTGTTGTGCTTGCAGCCACATGTACAGCGTACAGATGTGAGCTTATGTGTGTAACTCAGCTGTCATGTCTGTTAAATACTGTTTTACTGCAGATGTTCAAAACCTCTCAACCATAACCTTCATATACTTTCAAATAGTGGTCAGAGTGCAGAGGATGCATGTTCAGCTTTAGTGAGATATTTATATCACATATATCCCATCCAAAGCTCAGGTATCATCATGAAGAAGGGACAGGAAGACTGTAATTCCATGTAAAGGTTAATTTCTGAAGAATGCCATAACTGTGGCTATGATAGCTTATGTTCATGGCAACAGTGTTCAGGGTTCTTTCCCCCATGCCCTATCAAGTTCTATATCTCATTGGGGCAGGGTTAGGGTTAGCCATCACATTGAACTTGTCTTTCCCTCATGAGTATGCTGAGTACATTAATATGTTCTTGGTCTAAACTCAAATATTGATATCAGAGGCTTTTCCTATCTCCTGAGGAGAAGCCTTTTCATCCCTGCATTGACTTCCTCTATCAGGAAGGTGGGTATTCCCTGGGACATGTGTGGAGTGGCATGAAACCTTGAATTTTTGGTAAGTATACAGTCTTTTCTTCCCTTCAGCTACAGTGCTGGCCAATTGCCTCCTTTACAAATCCTGGATCTTTTTGAAGAAACCTTCAGAGATATTTTCTTTATCTTTGGATTTACAGAATTTTTCTCAAGTATGTACCAGTGTTAAGCATTTTCTGAGAGCCCTACCTGAACATAAGTGAAAAGAAGCTATCCTAAGTCCTTTGTCAACTTAGGAATCATTTTCTTCAGTTATTTGTTTAATTATTGATGGCCTTCATTGCCTCCTACCAGAACTTCTATAATTACATGCTAGTCTCTTCAACCTATCTCCATGTGGTTTTAAGACATCTATCTCATGCTTCTCCCTGAAGATGGGTTATTAACTGAAAATCTCAGTGTCAGTCATGAATTACCTCTATGTGAGTTATTGGTTAGAGAAGCCCCAGAGAACACAGACTATTGTCACTACTCTTGGTTGCTTACCATAGCTAAGCTGTAAGACCCTATTGCTGAAGACACAACATACTTTAGTTGCAGGACATAATCAAGTAGAAAACTTCCTATTGTTTCGTTTTCATAGTGTGAGAAGTTGCTACACTGGCTGCTGGGAGAGAAAAAGTATCAGTGATATCCCTGCAGCAGCTAAGAAGACAGGAAACAATACCAACCTGCCAATAAAGATGTGCACACTGGTGCATTAATGGCACAAAGGTTATAGGGGTAGCCAACTGCTTTTGAATTGAATTTAAGGTCTATCGCACAGAAGGGAATTTGAACCCACAGACCTAGAAAGTCTATGACTGGAGAGGTCATTGGCTCTGGGAGTGGAGGAACCTGCTATTACTGTTTTGCTAAGCAGACTTGCTGTCAATCTACCTTCTGCATATTCTGTGTTTATACACATAGATTAGTATTGGACTTATCCTTGGCCAGAGAAGACTCCTGCCATGGTCAGCAATGAAGATGCTCACAGCTGATTAAGGTGTTGAGAATAAGCAACTATGTGGTAATCATCCCTAAATGAGACATTCATATCAACCACTATAAGGCTTGAGAAACATCTCAAGAAACATCTCAGAAACAGCAAAAGAAATTTAAGAACCAGATGAAGGAGAGGAGCACTGTCCTCTGAATGTGACTTGACCTTTGCACTCATACACTCATTGTAGTTATTGCTACCTGCACAAGACCTGCTTGTGACCAAGGCAACAATATCAGGCAGTATTCTAGCAGGCAGCCCTAACTGGATTCAGTAGGACAGAGAAAGAGAGAGAGAAAGAGAGAGAGAGAGAGAGAGAGAGAGAGAGAGAGAGAGAGAGAGAGAGAGAGAAGAGAGATGAAGGTGGGGATGTGTTGGGGGATGTCTGGAGTCATTGGGAAGGGGGTGGATATGATCAAGATACACCGAACACTTGTATAAAATTGTCAAAGAATAAATAAAAGATACTGTTTCAAAAAAGATGTCTGTCTCTTTGTAAGCTTTTATTCAGATGTTTACTTCCTTCCTTCTATATCTTTTCAGGGGGGCATGATCTATCTGCCTGACTCTTACTTAGAAAGCCATACCACCTTCCAAGAACTTTCTTTTCCAGTGGCTCGGCCCCAAGAACATTCTGGCTGTGCTTCTTTGGGGCTCTGCTTGTCTCTTTGTACCTTTCTTCCTTGGAACCTTGCTGCCTTGCTCTCATTGTCCAAGGGTGAGGATGAGCTATCTGCTGGGAGTGGCATGGAAGGAGGAGACATGGGTTCTCAGCATAGACAACCTTCTGCACTGTGGTCCTTAGGATAGAAGAGGGAGGTTTTGGTGGCCAGGCCAGTGGCATCTCAAGTCTAGGGGGAAGCTGCCTGCCTGGTGATGAGGGAGTTCCTGGGGCAGGCTAAAAGTTTCCTAGTCCCTGATGTCTCTGATCATTATGTCTCTTCTCATACTTGTTAGAGATTAGCTGTGGCTCAGCTGAAAATCCTTTAAGAAATGCCCTGTTAAGTAAATGGGTCCTATCCTATGGACTGGGGTTTCACATAAAACTCAGCTACTATCCTTGTCCCCATAGTCATCCTGGCTATATCCAGCAGCCACCTGTACTGGGCCTTTGTCCCCAGAACCTTACAGGACCAGTCTACTAAGAGGTAAAGTGCTAGGCTCCTCGGATGCAGTGCCCTGGAGACCAGCTCCTCCACACACAACTATCTTCTCTAATTTCCCTTCACAAAGACCCAGTGTTTCCTGAGCTCCTCAAAACACACAAAATGGAGAAAACAGCATCTGAGGCCAGAGACAGATTTGAGGTTCAAGCTGAAGCAACCAGCCAGTAGCTCTTACCTCTATCAAGGCTGAAATGGAAATCCTATCTTCCCTGTGACTGGAAACCAAATCTCCCATGAAACCCTTTGTTTTTTCCTTATATACCTCTTTAGTGCTGGAATTAAAGACCTGAGCTCTGTTTCTCTTTTAGACGATTCAATCTTGTGTAGCCCAGGAGGGTCTTGGACTCACAGAGATCCATCTGCCTCTGTCTCCTGAGTCCTGGGATTAAAGGTGTGTGCCACCACTGCCCAGCTTCTATGGGTATGGCTAGCTTTGCATTCTTATCTTCAGTGACTTTATTAGATCATAAACAATATATCACCACATGAGGCCTCTCAGGCCATGGTGTGAACTTTCCTGTTCCATGGGTAGTACCAGTGCTCTTAACACTGCAACTTTAGCTCCTAACACAATGTGTCCCCACATGATATTAGAGCTGCTGTGAGCTTTCCCTAGCAGAGATACTGGCTCTTGATAAGCATCCAAATGTAAAGAGACCAGATGCACTCTGTGTTTGTGTGTGTGTGTGTGTGTGTGTGTGTGTGTGTGTGTGTGTGTGTGTGTCCATGTTTGTACCTGTGTGTGTGTGTCTCTGTAGATATTTGTGTATATGTATGTGTACATGTGTGTATGTGTGTATATGTGTGTGTGAATCTGTGTCTCTCTGTGTCTCTGTGTGTATGTGTATATATGTGTGTGTGTCCATGTGTGTCTGTGTGCATGTGTGATACATGTGTGTGTCCATGTTTGTATCTGTGTGTGTGTCTGTGTGTATGTGTGTATATGTGTATATGTGTGTGTGTCTGTATGTGTCTCTGTGTGCATGTGTGTATATGCATGTGTACGTGTGTGTGTGTGTGTGTGTGAATCTGAGTATGTCTATGTGTGTGTGTCTCTGTGTATATGTGTGTCTCTGTGTGTGTGTGTGTGTGTGTGTGTGTGTGTGTGTGTGTGTGTGTGTGTTGGCTTTCTAGATTAGCCTTGAATCCTCTGGGGAAAGGGACCAACATAACCACACTTTGCTTGTTGCAGAAAAGTAACAGGTAAATGAGTAAAGGAATGAGTGAGTGAATGAACAGATGAATGAAGGAGTAGATGACTAGGTGAGTGAATGAGTTAGTAAAATCAGAAGTGAGTGGATGAATGAATCAGTGAATGGTTGAGGGAGACAGTGATGTTGTCCCTCATCTACAAACTAAGGACTAAGCAATTAATTTTCCAGGCCATTCCTAGCTCTGAGAGCTTTGATGCGGAACTTTAGTCACAGAAAACAAATATGTTTACATTCTGAGCATTTTAGCCAATTCTTTCTAGAGTAAATTTTATTTTACTGGCAACTGCAACTCATTCAATTGTGTTTCTACACATGTGATGAGTGTCTGTCTCTCAGCCACTGACTCAGCTGCAGGCGCCTTGCGTAGAGAAGAGTACTGTCCCACCCAGGAACCAGGATCAGAAAAGGAGGGAGAAACTGGTGCCAGGCCCACCCACAGTCTCTGAAGGAGCCTGGACTCCTGCCTGCCTGCCTGATGGGTGTGTTAAGACTGTTTGGTGACTGCTGCTACTGATACTAAAGACCCACCCCAACCATGTGTGCCCTCCAAAGCTCAGGCCCTCCCTCACAAGCCTTCTGGTGAGAAGAGGGAGGGAAGTTGAAGGTTAGAGAGCCACGGGGTGCCCTGTAGCCACTCTATGGCCTTCCCTCTGTCCCTGACTCCAGTGTGAGTCCTTCTTGAATCCTGATCACTGAAGATAGGCTCAATTACATTCACCTTAGCATCAGGCAACAAGCACTGCCTATACAGAACAGAGACTTGGTACAGTTTTTGATTAACTTGTCTAGTTTGGTCAGTAGAGAAAGAACTATTATCCTGTGCAGGAATTCCCAGTTGAATTCACTGCCTGAGATCCACTCTGGAAGAAAACGTAGGCGCCAAGACTTCAGTCTCTGCAGAGTGCACAGCACTGAGATGACATAATTAAGTTCTCAGTTCTGAGGTAGTTTGATCTAAGTCCATTTTTATTATAGTGCAGAATTCCTTCTCGGGTTTCCTTTAATTCCCTGGCCTCCTTCAAACATGAACACACTGTCCTGACACAGAGGCTCCCACTGCACTGCTACTCTGCCCCACAATGGCCTGAACAATCTTCAGCCAGCCCAGATCCCAGAACAGAGAGAGCCCAGAGGCATCTCTAGAAGGCATCTCTGGTTTATACTTGGGGCATCTATGAGAGCAGTCTACTTTGAGAGAGAGAGAGGACCCACTTGAATAGCAGTCATTAAAACTTCCAGCGTCTCATTCTAGAAAGTGTGTTTGAAGAAATATTGTAGAAAGAAGTCTGGTCCTGATGATGATGGAGGGAGTCGGTGAATATCCTGATCAGGAAGGAGTCTCTTAGATTGTTCAGGGAGGGGGCACACTGTCTTGATCTAACAAACAACACATAGAGTGGACCACAGTATTTATGGGACCAGATGCTTTTCTGTTGATGTCCCAGAACCTGCTAACATGAGCTCACAGCACACAGTTGCCCTGGTGGGATCAGAGCTGGCTGCTGCTGTGCTCTATTCTGTCTTGGGAGGTCAGGCATCTGAACCTGTCCCAAGGGACTCACAGGTGTCAAGAAGTAAGACCTAAAAAGACTATGAAAGCAGATAGGAGACAACAGAGGGTACCAAGAGGAGATGAGAACAAGAAGGAAGAGGGAGCTTGTCACATGAGGCATGAAAGGGGAAAGGAGGTTACTGTGGATGGGAGCCTGCAAATAAAGGAGAGGGGAGTGGTGAAGAAAGGGGGATTTAAACAAATTTGTTGGCAAAATGCCATGATGAAGCCTAATTCTTTATAAATGAATTAATATTAAAATAAAAATAATTCAGTGTGGAAAACAAAATAAAAAGAATGGGAAGGCATGAGAAGCCAACACAGTTCTGCAGGTGTTCTGTGATGTAATCTTGGATTCTTTATTTGGGCAGCAAATTTGACTCTGTCTCAGGAGCTCTTTATTCTGACACCAGCACATGGGTGAGCTTTTTCCATCTGACTTCCTGATGCCTCTGCGTTCACTTCTCTCCACAGGTGCCCCACAGAGCGTGTGACATCGGACCAAGGACTGGGCCCTCTAAAACAGTGAGCTAAAACAGACACTTCTTTTAAATCGTTCTGCCACAGAATGAAAAGTCTAACATGGGAAACTGGTGCTGGGAATGGGGTTGGTTCTCTGGCTATGTGGTGACATGATTAGAAATGTTTGGAAGTGGTTTGTAGGAGGAATAAATCTAGTTTGTATTTTATTGAGAATTTTTGCATCTATATTCATCATGGAAATTGTTTTGAAATTTTCATTTACTTTCTTTTTGTCTTTTATTTGTTTGTTTTGACATTACTTTATTTGATTTTGGCAGCAGGGTAATACTGGCCTCCTAAAGTGAGTGTGGAAGATTTCCTTCAATTTCTACTTTATATTAATGGTAGTGGTTTTCTGAAGTCCTATCAGAATTCTACAGTGAATCCATCTATGGATGGCCTCACACCCTTACACATACAGGCAGCACTAATTAGACTTAGCAGGTTATAAAAAACAGAAGACATGAAGTTGAGAGGTGGGAGCATTTTATAGGGGATAGTTGGGGAGTTGTAAGGGGAGATAGGAGATGAATTGATCATTCTTCATTGTATACATGTATGAAAATCTCAAATAAAATAACAAATAATAATACAATTTCAGACTGTACATGAAGATAACTAATATTAAAAGAACCACACAAGTTCATGTTTTGTTAATATAGTAAACATTTCATTATTGCAATGTGTGAGAAACATAACTCAAGGTGGTAGCTGAGGCCCGTGATGAAATCTTAGGACAGACTGTAAACACAATGAGAGTGTCAGCCCCTTGAGGGCTGGATGGAAATACTGTCCCCAGTGTCTATTCTATCCATTTTCCTTCCATTATTTTATGCTGATCTGATGACAAATGTGAATACTATGATTCTAAGAAAAGTTGAAGTTACCTGAAGCTCTGTGACAAAATAGACAGTGAAATCATTGTGGGCTGGGAGAATGGCTCAGAAGGTAAATACTTGCTGCTGGTACTGATGACCTGAATTGGTCCCCAGAACCCAGTAACAGAGGGGAGAACTGACTCCCACAAGTTGTCATCTGACCTCCTCATGTGCTTGGCTCCATAAATAAATAAACCAATGTGTTAAAATAATGTAAATGTCACAGACATAGGGGGGTGTATAACTGGTAATGTAATTCTTGGCTTGCTTTTCAGTTGTGCTAAACACCATGACCAAAAGGGATAGAAAGGTTTTATTTCATCTTACAGGTTCCTATCTATCATTGAGGGAAGACAGGGCATGAACTCAAGCAGGAACCAAAACAAGAAACATAGGGGAACACTGCTCACTGGCTCTTTTTCTGAATCTCTGGTCAACTATCTTTTTAGTCTAGCCAAGCCCATTTGCCTAAGGAATGATACAACCCACAGTGGGTTGGGTCTTCCCATATCAATCATGAATCAAAACAATTTCTCACAGACATGGCCACAGGTCAACCAGAACTTGACAATCCCTCACTTGAGATTCTCTTAGATAACTCTGGGATGTATCAAATTGATAGCTGTAGCTAACTAGGATACATAACCCTTTGGCCACTATTTCTGAAGTACTAAGTACACACATTCGTGTTTAACAATACTTCAGTATCCATGAGATCCTGCAGACCCAAAGCCTATCCATGTCTATATCCATGACCCTTATATAAAGCTACGCAATATTTATTTTTTAACCTCTGGGTGTCCTCCTAAAACCTTTAATCATTTCTAGTTACTTACTATGCCTAATACAACATTAATCCTGGGCTAGTATGTCCTCTAGGTGGCCAATGGCAATAAGAAAGTCTGTATAGATTAAATAGAAATAGGGTCTTTTTCCTTAATATTCCAGATCCTCTATTGGCTGACTCTGGGTTTATATGGAAATGTGGAAACTGATTATATATGTGATGCTCATGTATGTTCACATGTACATGTATGTGTATGCTTAAATATGTTTTCAGCCTGGCTCCTCTGAATGCACTAGAAGACTCTCATTTGTGTGTGAGTCTTGAGTAGAGTTGAAAGGTTTCTTCTGCACAGAATTGAGGGTACCAACTCTTCAGTTTCCTGTACATCTGGAGAATGACCCAAGTCCTGAAAGCTAAAAGCTCCCTGTAGAGCTAAGAACCCATGAACCAGTGGGAACTGTAGGCACAGTTTTGCTGTACAAGGAGACAGGAATGGTCAGGAGACTGTCCACTATGCAGAAACTACAGTTCCCAGCACAGATGGAACTGGCCTCTGAAGGCAGCTTGGCCCTGTGCTCAGGGTGGGTGTGAGCTATCTCAGAGGTCCAGCTCATGATGTGCCTGAGTTTGGGATGCATGGCTTCCAGCCTTTCAAGTGTAGTCTGTAGATATCCTGTAAAGGGGCTCCTTGGCCAGGCTGGCTTTCTGTTGCTTGAGCATAAGAATGCTGACTGGCCAGTAATTTTTGGCCTTGGGAACTGGTAGATAGGGCTGTGTTTTGCAATGCTAAGTGGAATCAGCATGGAGCACTTTAAATGCCTACATGATGAGAGCTACTATCAACAAAAGCAACTGACCACAAACACAGGAGAAAAACTCCCAAGACACAGTAGAGGCAAATAAGAAAATAAAACGTCTTGGCCAAGTGGAGTTTATTCCAGAAAGGCAAAATTGGTCTAACATAAAAAAGAAAACTATCACTGTACTTTACCTCCTTAATAGAGTAAAAAAGAAACTAATTATCATCTTAATAGCTCAGGAAAATGTACACAAAGATTCGAAGTCCATTCACAAAGCAAGAATGAGGCACACTGGGAACACATTTCCCTGGTGCTGCAAACAGCAAATAAACCCAACCTGTTGCAAACACTCCCTCAGTGCCAAAACCTGAATCTGCTCTGCTGCTTTGGAGATGCAGGGTGTCAACATGCCATAGCATGCCGGCACTCTGATGTCCTGTGATACACCAGAAGGTTTCCAGGCATGTGCCAGACACTGTCAGTAGATTCTGGAGGAAGCAGGCAACAGATTAGTATAGGTGGGCCTTGCTCAAGCAGTTGGAGATTCTACAACTAAAATTAAAGCTTCTTGAAGAGGAGAGTCTCCAGGCTATCATACAGAAACCAGGAGTTCCCAGCTGCCCAGCTGCCTACCCAGTATCAGGCTCCAAAAGTGTGAGCTGCTTTCTCAGGATCTGTCTGTCTGACTGACCATCTGTCTATCTGTCATCCATCTATTCATTCATGTGCCTATTACCCTTTTACAACATCACTTCTTTTTTTAATATCTATTTCTGTCTACTTTCCTATTGTTTTTCTGTAAACTATACATTTTGATATTAGTCTATCATTTATCTATCATCACTTATCTATGTAGTCATTATCTATCATCTATATATATATGCATATATATCTTTCTATTTATCATATCTATCACCTATATGCCTCTCAACCATCTTTCATCTATTTATCATATTTATCCATCATATATTTACCTATCCATTATGTTTCTCTGTATGTATTATTTATTCTTTATGTATCCCCTAATTATTTATCTAAAATCTATATATCTAAGAATCTTCTTAACTTTCTATCATATATCTATATCTACATATATATATGTACGTACATACACATATATATATATATGTCCAGCTATTTTTATTCATTAAGTATCTACCTGTCTCCTCTCTGCTCACACACCAGAGCTTTCTAGGTGCAGGACTCCAGCACATGTTTGGGATGAAAATACCGTATAAATGGTTCATTTTCTGAACAGTTGGGATATCTTCATCATCCTCTAATCTGACTGGACACCAGACTCTGACAACAGTTTCCAGGATAGAGGACACCCTGATGTCTAGGGTGACAAAAAGCAACAAGGAAGACTTCAGTGAAGGCTGCTATGACTTCAGCAAGACCACTGATATACAAAGGGACCAGTGACAGACACTCCCAGAAGGACTTTCAGAGAGGAAAGGGGAGAGGAAAGCCTGGGCTGAACCTGCTGGGCTCTACAGCCCCATCACTATGGCCATGTCTAGACCTTCAGGGCCTTTGGCTGGGGGTAAAGCCATGTGCACAAGATCTCATGCAGAGACAGGAACTTATTAAGCAACAGAAGAAATCCCAGTGAGCAGGAGAAAATAGAAAAAACATAAAATGATTGCCATAGTAACAGGCAGCTGGAAGCTGAGCTGGGGGAAAGAACCCATAAGGCCAGCAGCCAGGTTCTCCCGGCACCAGGGCATCTCTGTGGTTATTCCTTTTCAGGGCCACCATACCTGGGCATTTGCTGAGGCAAGAACTATGGTATGGGTTCAAGTTTATCACCCTGCCCTATTGACCTCCTCAGACTGTCAACATCTCCAACTCTTCCCCACCACCTACCTCAGAGACAACTTCTGCACCTCTCTAGGGAACTAACTTGCCAAAGCCAGCATGAGAGAGATTAGTGATGAGTAAGGCCATTGGGCCTGAGAGACACAGCTCTGTCCAAATAGGAGTTCAGGTGAAGGACAGTATGGGGCTGGAAGAGGACCATCATAGATTCAGTGCCAGTAAACAAATGCCATTAGAGCCTACTGATCAATAACTCTACAAGTGGGGCCTACTTTGACTAGCACCAGGTAAGGTCACAGAGATCCCCACAGTGGCTTCTATAGCTAAGAAGGCAAAGCGGGCCCCAAGGTACTGTGAGGGTCACCTGTTATTTGGTGCTGGTGTGGCGGTGGGACAAGATCTGCAGGAAAAATCTACTCGTAACATATTGGCGTCCAACGCAGACCGAAGAACTTCCACTTAAAACCTAGCAAAAGCTTAAAAAAGGGTTTTAGAAATAAAATAACAGAGACAAGCAATGCTTCTTGGTAGCAGTATTTTTTTGGTTGTAATTTGTTTTGCTAGAGACAAGCAGAGACTTGTGCAGCTCCTTTAAGGGAGGTTTCCTGACTCAGCATAAATGGCAATAAAACCTCAAGGCTTTTTAAGAGCTCTGCTAACAATTTATTGGTGTGTACGAGAGCTGGCAATGGCAGTGACCACTCCAAGCTGGCAGCATGCTGCTGGATGGCAGTGTAGACCAAGGCAGTGAGCACAGTTATCAGTTCTGGCAGTAAAAGTACCTGCTGACATTTTGGACAGACTGTGGCTAATACAGCTGTGGCTTTCATTTTAGCAATGTTGTTTACCAGATAAAGACTCGAGGCCAGAAAAAGATAAAGATTTACAGTAAAGACAGATTCACATTAAGAAAACCTCTAAAGGTTAACAGTGTATTTTAAAATATACATAGGCTTGATAGAGAAAAAGAAACAGGATAAAATGGTTTTAAAAAATAAAAGAACAATTGAACTAGAGTATCTGAGTGTGGTGGCACATGCCTTTAATTCCAGCACTCAGGAGGCAGAGGCAAACTGATCTCTGTGATTTCAAAGTAAACCTGGTATGCAGAGTGAATTCCAGGAAAGATAAAAGTTTTGAGACAGAGAAACCCTGTCTCAAAAAATGAAAAAATAGAAGTAGAAGAAATAGAGCAATAAAAAAGCCACATAAAGGTGGAAAGCACAGAGAAACTTTGGATGCTACACATTATTCTATTGTCTTTAAATTATTTGACTTCTGAGGAAACAACAGTTAAAAGAAATGCTGCTGGATTATTTAAATATATATATTTTAAAAATGCTTTGACTTCAAAATTTAAGTCTAAGGACAGGTTACTGGGGAAAATGATTTCTATTTTTGTTTCCACAGAAAATGAAAAGCTATGGCTTCCTTCCAGACTAACTTGGTTCAATCAAGCAAGATCCCCTGAAACAGTGTCCCAGGTGATCCAACATTCAAAACAGTTGGGATAATGCAGCCTTGCAGACCACTACAGCCATGATTTCTGCATCTTCTTAGGATCCCCATGACAGCACCTCCTACCAGCAGGAAGCAGTTTGGAAAGAACGACACACAAATTCCCAAATATTGTTTATAAATGTTTGTTTTTATTTATTTGGGGTTGGTTAGAAATGGTTAGTGACCACAACCAATCTTTTTTAAAGGTAAAAAGGGGATTATGGTATAGATATGAATACTTTGTTTTGGAATGGATTTTCATTTATTGATACAATTTAAGGTCAATTTTGTGATATGTGTATTTCTCCTCTTGTTCAGGTATTGTGTTTATATAGCTCATCTAAAAATATAATGTATAATTTAGTGCACATTATAGATGTTACCTATGATAGTCAAAACTTAGAGTTAAGTTAGTTAGGTTTTCAAGATGTATTTGAGATGGATAGGCATTCTTCAAACCTTTCAAAGACCTACAGAATATGGCATTTAAAGTGGTTTAGGGTTTTTCTTGACAGTGAGACATGACTGCTCCTGGCAATGGCAATACCACATTCATCAGAAAGGAAAATGGACCTTGAAGAAACGCATTATGGAGTTTGCCTCCAATATGACAAGGCTAGCCATTTGGGCAAGATACTGCTCTTGTCTGGACTGTTTGACTTCATGCTATTTAAACTGGACATGCAGGATCCCAGGAAAGTGACTGCTGATACAAGATGGGCATTGCTACAGGGTTCCTGCTTCATGGAAAAGTCTGCCAGATAATCTGTAGGGCACAGAGAAAAGTGACTGACAAACTGCCAATACAGATGGACAGTTTAAAATTTCCTGCTTTGCTGAGGAGTCTGCCAGACACACTATAGCCTATAGGCTGAAGATGGAATATTACAGAAGAACTTTGGGTGACTGACCAGGCAATGAGTTGTCTCTGTCATTTCTAGAGTTTATATATTATCCTTCTGTGGTCTTTGATGGAGTTGAAGACAGATAGTTATGGTTATAGTTTTCCTTATTTAGGATTAAAGATAAGTTACATATAGAACTTCAGACTCACAAAGATAGGATAGATGATGGAATATTTTCTTCAAATCTTGCTAAATGTTAATGGACTAAACATTGTTTACCATGGTTCTTACTTGATAACTGTTTTGTTATATATCTTGCTATGTTAAGTTTAAAACCCTTCTTTTTATTTTAGACAGAAAAGAGGAGATGATGGGAGATGTCGTTATGTAAATATGTTTCTTATATTGGTTAATGAATAAAGCACTGTTGGCCAATAGGAAAGCAAGATAGGTGGGACTAGGAGACTAGGAGGAGAGAGGAAGGAGTAGGGAGCAGATCCAAGATGGAGGACAGAGAGAAGAATGCCAGCCCCTCCCTCTGGTAAGATAAGACCACTTGGAAGTACTTAGATTAATAGAAATGGGTTAATAATTAAGATGGAACTAGCCAAAACAAGTAACTGACCAACAGCATTATATCTAATATAGAGTCTCTGTGTGTTATTTGGGGCTGGTGCGGCGGTGGGACAAGACCGGCAGGAAAAAACTACTCGTAACAGAGCCCACTGATCAATAACTCTGCAAGTAGGGCCTACTGTGACTGGCACCAGATAAGGTCATAGAGAGCCCCACAGTGGCTTCTACAGCTAAGAAGGCAAAGCAGGCCCCAAGGTGCTGTGAGGGTTGCCTGACTGTGGACAGCGTACTATACGAGCCCCAGTTTCATTGGCCTCTTTTCATGTCTTAGCTCATCCAGAGTTTAGAAGATTCTTCCATGGATGCCCAGGGAAACAGCCACAGAGATGTACCCCAGAAGGCCATAGCAGTCAAGTATCCTCTGAGGAACTGGTTCCCTTCTCTCATGCAGATCCAGGAAAGTGGCTAGAATGGTAATGAGTTGGTCTAACCCACTAAAGTGGTCCCCAGTAGACATGGGCTCCAGGAAGGGAGAGGTCCTTTTGCTTGAAACCCTTGTTGGTCTACACGTTACAAAGGGCAGGCCTGAGAACACAGTATCTCCCTTGACCAGAGGATACTGCTGCAGGTTTAGACAGTCTGGGAAATGGTCCTAAAATGCCACTGAAGTTCAGGGTTGCCAAGGGCCCAGCTGTGCTGTGTCTAAAACCCCAGAAATTCACATCCAAGCCTGTACCACACATGAGCAGCTATCAATCTGAGTTTTAATTAGGAAATTAGACAGTGTTCACATTCCATTATGCAGAAGGATTAGCCAGGGATCCATGCAGGTACAGCATGAGGTATGGTTTCTTTAATAAGAGGGGAGGGTGCTATGAGCCAGGGGCAGTAAGGTCATCCAGGAAGGCCATGTGGCATCTGAACTGCCTCTCACCTGCAGGTTGCTGTCATAATATACCTGTCAGATCTGTTCCCTATCATGCTGGACCTTCCAGGACTTCCTAAACATGGGTGTTCCAACCTGAGCCTTCTACCATTCATTTGACCCCTTCCCTTTGATTCTAATACCAAGTTTTCACCTGAGGGAGGGGGCATGTACAGGAGTAGGGTTTAGCTCCATACTGATTCATCCTGTCCCTGGCCACTGTACCAAAAGGAAACACCTGTCATAGAGTTCCAGTAGAAGTCAAGTAGTTCCTGGCTCTGGGCAGGGTCACTCCCTTGGACAGTCCAGGAAAGGACAGGGCAGGGCAGGACAGGGCAGGACAGGACAGGACAGGATAGGACAGGAAAAGGCAGGGCAGGCCAGGCCAGGCCAGGCCAGGAAAGGGCAGGGCAGGGCAGGGCAAGGCAGGGCAGGACAGGACAGGACAGGAAAAGGCAGGGCAGGGCAGGCCAGGCCAGACCAGGCCAGGAAAGGGCAGGGCAGGGCAGGACAGGACAGGGCAGGACAGGGAAGGGCAGGGCAGGGCAGGGCAGGGCAGGGCAGGGCAGCACAGAATAGGATAGGACAGGGCAGGGCAGGACAGGACAGGACAGGACAGGACAGGACAGGACAGGACAGGACAGGACAGGACAGGATGGAACAGAATAAGACAGGGCAGGGTAGGACAGGGCAGGGTAGGACAGGGCAGGGTAGGACAAGGCAGGGCACCTGCTCCTCTCTTGTAGACTATGCATCTCAGCACTGTAGCACAGAACTCCCAGATGCCTCTTTTGGGGTGGGTAAGAAGCACAGGCCTGGAAGCAAGTGGTAGGGAAGAGACCATAGTCATTGTCTCTAAGTAACAGCCTGAACCGGATACCCTGTCTGTGCTCAGGGGCCGCACAGACCAGCACAGAAGACGTCACGTTCAATTATTCTTCAGAAATACAGGCTGTTCTTTTCAACCTAGCACCCCATTAGCTGATAATTCAGCACAGATTCTCATCTAATGTGACTATATTTTATACAAATTATTTCAGACATGAATTCAGTCCTTAATACCATTGATCTTCATAAAATTGTCACCAAGCATCTTGTCTCAGACTCCTGTGTTTCAGCTCTCGGGTTGCAAATCAAAATTGAAGATGGGTTGTGACGACCATAGGGCCTAGAGCCGTTAGTGGAATGGGTCTTCTAAAAGCTCTAGTGGGCATGTCTGTTGTGCCTAAGAGAGTGATGGGAACCCACACCAGGTGACACCTGTGAAACCTACAGTTCCAGCCCCACCGTCATTATCTTTCAAGAGAATGGTAAGTTTGTGTCCTTTCTTCACCTTCTCCCAACCTCCATTGCACAGCTAGACATTGTCTGGCTCCCCTGATACTTTGGTATTGGGATATCAGCCTCCTCCAAAGGCCACAGAGATCCTGGTGACCCACTGACTCTGACAGATGCCCACGGGCATTTGATGGAAGATTTATCGCACAACTCTGCAACACAGTGCAGCCGTTGCCCTAATACGTTATCGGGCTTGTTGAAATATCAATTTTGCACATGGCTTCACATGGGTGCCTGCAGCCCTGCTCAGGCCCATTAGTTAATTCTTCTGTCATTAAGAAATCCAATCTCTGATTCCAATGGCATTGGCAAGGGTGGGGGGAGTCACTGGCTAATAGACCTCAAACCATCTGCTAATTGCAGTTCCTCAGATCTTGAGCAGAAAGCAGGGAATGAGTAGATAATAGGAGAAGCACCATGAAGCAGGAATACAAATGCCCAGGCATTGGCATTGACCCCCCCACACTTTCCTAAACCCCAGTGGTGAAATACAAAAGGAGTAGCATGACTCCCATAGCTCTCTAGTTCCAGGCTCTCTATTCAAATTGTCCAAGCTGTGTCCTACAGAGAATACAAGGGTTATTGCTTCAGTTTCTGATGGTTCTTGCATCCCCAGAATCCTGGACTTAGCAGGTCATCCATCCAAGGCCCATGGGAGCCCCACTCCTCCCAGCTGCATGACACCCTCAGGCAATCCTTGACTTTGTGCTGTGTGCCCTTTGCCCTCCCCTGCTGGGAGGCCTGGTGACAGCAGTTTCCATATCAGAAGCCCTTTGTAATTGAGGACATTAATTTATTTCTTCATCCTATTGGCTCTATGCTAAGCAGGTCCCAGTCCCTAGCCTAAGAAGCATGTGTTTGCCAACTATTAATCATTTCCATCTCTCTCCTGGAACTTCCCAACAAAGAGGCTGACTTTGGTGCACCTTGATGGGGTTTCCCACAACTGCTATCATTATCTTTTCAGAACCAAATGAAAGGAGGACAAGTTTCATAAGAATGATCCCCAACATAAATGACCGCAAACAACTCATTTTCTCTGCCATTCAGTGCTGGGCTCTTGCAGCATGCCTGCAGGGACAAGGGTCACAGCTCTGTAAACAGAACACTTTGTTTCCAGCTGAGGCTGGAGAGTAGTCTGGCCTAGGTCCAAGCCTGGTACCTGTTTTGGCTCCAGTTTAACATTCCCATTTGTATTGTCGGTAGTTTTCAAACAATGTGCTAAGATTATGAAACCAGTCCAGCTGTTTCATTCTTGAGGGCTGGCTGGGATATTGGTGTGTGTGTGTATGTGGGCAGGGGGGAGGTCTGCCTTGTTTCCCCTCTATCCAGCCTAGCCAATGAGTACTAGGCATCTTGTCCCTTTACTGCACACAGAGCCTAGTCTCCAGATGAGTTATTTGGTGTGGCCTTCATAACCCGCACTTAGCTCCTTCTTCAGAAGCCCAGTGTCAGCCAAGGTAGTCATAGCCTAAGTACATGACTCAAAATGTTTCCATCACCTGTCAGAATTCAGGTACTCAGCACCAGGGCTAGGCAGATCATCTACACAGAGCACCCCAAGACAGGACATATGCAGCTGCAGAAGCTCAGAAAAAAAACACATAGACAATTATATTATGTGTTGAGAAATTTCTATCAATTGTTTTCAAGACCAAAAACATTAGAGAGGACACTTTGAAACTGACTTAGTTGCAGTTGTAGGAAAATGTAAGTGTACAGAGAGTCTACGTGGGAAAGTGGACCTTCATTAATCTCCCCCTTAATTATCCCTCATTAATTTCTTCTTAATTAACCCCTATTAATGTCTCTAGTAACATCAATAGCAAGTTTACCCATACTCTAATTCACTTGTTCACCCGCTCCCAGGCTGCCATCAAGAGTCCAGCTTCAGCATGGGCTGTGGACAGTCATTCCAGGCCCTTAGGACTGGGAACACTCTGACTCTCCTGGCTTTTTCTGAGCCTCCCAATTCCAGGGTAGGGTTTGTAGTTGGGGATAAGTTGGCCTTCCCAGCCCTATTCTCCTGTCCACCTCACCTACCACTGGAGCTATGAAGACCTGGGAGCTCTCCAGGGTTCTGAAGCTGCCTTTTCAAGAACCACCCAACCCTCCCCACCCAGCATCTCTTGGGTGTGATGTGGCCTCACTTACCACTCCTTGAGCACCTGAAGATACCTGAGGGGGAATATTTTCATGTCTCTTGAATGTCAAAGTCCATCTTCCTTATCCTGGGAAGGGGCCAATAAGAGCCATGAGCGTAGCCAGGGCTCCAGGCTGGCATCTCTTCTGCTAGAACTTGGTTGTTGTCACTGAGTACCATACAATGGACTGCCTGCCAAGCTCCATATGTCTTGATGTTCACATCTGAAATTCTGAAACCATTGAGGTTAAGGTGAAGGTTACAAGGAACCATGACTGTGACCCACTGGCCCCATGTATGGTGAAGCAGGGTTGAAAGCATAAGAATTATCAATGACATTGGCATCTGGGTACATGGGGTCCTCTTTGTCCACTCCTTGCCCTGAGAAGTGAGTATCTTTTCAGGAAGGTTCAGGAGGAGATACCTAGCCAGGGGAAACCCAGAAACCAACTTGCTAAAATTGCTATCATGGCTACACAGAGCATGTCACTACTCATCATGATAGACAAATGTCTGAGAGCCCCTATGAGTCTCAGAGATACACATTGCTTTACTCTACTAATGGCAGATAGTGGGGACCCTGCCATAAAGGGTGATCAGAGACCATGGATGAATCTAGGAGGAGTCGGTGAACTTTGACTCATGATGGAGAGACTGATGTCGATCCCCTGTGCTGCCCCTACATCATAGAATCACCTGACCTCAAGTCAGAGTTTTATATAGTGGCTGTCCATCTAGCTAAGAACCAGACAGGAACTAGTGCTAGGATTATCCAGTCTTAGATCATGGCTTGTGGTTCAGTGAGCAAGGGCTTCTAGCTTTCTCGCAGGCAGGCATCTCCACCTCAGCAATCTCCAGAATGGTTGAAGTCTTGATGAATAATGAATCATTCTCTGATTACCACATTTCCCTCTGGTACCTTTGTAGGACTCATTGCAGTCCCTCGAGCATGCCATGGACTCCTACCTGTGACATCCTTTTTATTCACCCTTAAAGGACATCTGACCAAATGATGCAATAGTCCTTGTAGACGGGCCCTGGGCTCCTTTTTAAAGGTGGCTCTTGTGACACAACTAGAATTTCAAAGATGTTCTGGGGTAGTAAATGTTGGGCATGTCCAAGTTTGGAGGCAACATTAGGGAGGTGGCTAGTTGCATCTCTGCCAGAGCCCAGACACAGGCCAGAGTTGCTCTGGGAAGCTCTGAGCTCATTGAATTTGTACTTGAAGAATTTCTCTGAATTAGTTCAGACTTCAGCCTGATTTAATTATCTTGTTTCAACTATATTCTTTGACCTTTTTCCTTAAAGAAAATGGAAAGAAAAGAAATCCAGCTTCCTCCCATTGTTTCATCTTACCAGAGATGGTATTTTCCTGACAGTGATTATTCAAGGTTCCGTAAAGTGCAGGAGCAGCTTCCTGAAAGTGAGTTTGCAGGGGTGCCGGGTGCCAAGTGTGCACTGGCAAACTCCACCATGGAACACCATGTATCTTCACAGGTTGAAGCAGGAAGCAAGGGCTGCGAATCCTGTCACAAGTAATCCATACCATCTGAGGGAAATGCTGGCCATAGCCCTGGTTCTGTGCCCTCACAGGATGAGCATCTCAAGTCAGCTCCAGGCTCCAGACCCAAGACACAGAAGGTTCACAGCCTAACAAAGACTCCCTTTTCTCTCCTGGAAACCCAAGCATATAGAAACAGGTTTTAGGGCACATGTATTATAGTCAGCTACTGTCCACATGGATCCTCCATGTCTCAGACTATGGCTCTTTCCTCCCCAGGTTCCCAGAGCCTATAACTTTACAAAGTGAAACCTATAGACTTCACCATGGAAATTTTCCCCTCTGACATCCTGGGACCTCCTTCTGTCTCAACCACGAAACAACCTATCTTTCCTCAAAATAACCATCTTCCCTTTAGAGGATCCCCTACAGCCTACAGCTACATTGTCAACAAATTCAGTACCCTGTTCATGTCATCACTCTGAGAGCTTTCAGGACTTCAAGGTGTGTTTGATTCTTCCTCTGTTCCCACCACAAACACACCACAGTGTGACCTCAAGGGACATGAACTTTATGCATTTGTTAAGCAGACACCTGTTGTAGATTCCAGTTTGTCTTCAAGAGACACATTTGGTCTTCAGAGCCATAAACATGGCATGTCTTCTGATCTTGCCGAAGGCCAGCCAAAGGGGAATCAGGAATTTTGCATCTAGGCCAGGTGATTTCATAGCTGTTCAGCATTTGGGAGTTAGGACAAGGATCTCTGTGACCTGTGAGTGAACAATAGGGCTGGAAGGGAGGAGCCTTCCGATATTACCACAGGCAAGGTCAGTATCCACAGTGGTAAAGCCTGTGGTATGGGAAATAGCAGAGGGGTATAGAAATTGTACCATCATCATAGCCCAGCACTCTCAAAGCTACCCCAGAAGCACACATTAATATTAAAAGGTTCTTGCAAGGGCATGTATGTTACAGTGTATAAAGAAGGGGACACTGTATAAAACAGGGACAACACAAGATGAAATACTATGCACGTGTGGAAAAGGATTGGCCGAGCTCAATCATCTGAAAATCCTCAGAGTACATAACATTTCCTGGAAAGCTAAAGCTTTAAAATTCTATAAAGAAATCACCCTGGCTCTGTAAGTGAACCAAGAGACAGCAAATAGATGGAGATGGAGAAAACCACACTGGTACAGGCTCTGTGTGGTCCCCAGATGCTCAGTGTAACACTATTAGCTTATTAAAAGATAAATGCACAGAGGGGAAGGGACAGCCTAGGGTGCAGGCTGGTGCCAGGAGCCATGCATTTTCTCTCTGCAGTGCATTCTTTCAGGAGAAAGGGGTGAGGCTGTACCCTCAGACTGAGCCACAAGAGCCTATGTCTTTCTAGCGTGGTACCCACTCTGCAAAACCACTGGCCTAATTCTGCTCAACACACCACCTTGCAAAATCTGGGCTGTAGAGCTGAGCAAAACCTCACAGGCCCTGAGACCGAGGTTTGGAATTGACACTATTTCAGGCGCCTCCTGTTCTTTGTAACCAGTGCCAGAAGAAAGCAGCGAAGCCGCGCTGTGGCCACTGACAATGGGCTATCACTGCACCCATCCTATTAGGAAGCACCAGCTTCTCTCCTTGGAAGATTAAAAATTTCGGGAGTAAATCCAGGTCTTGTCTGACATGACATTTTGGAAGCAAAGCTCAGAAACTTTTGTACTCCGTGGTAATAGGATAACATGCTACAGTAGTTACAGTAATTGCCCGGCTCTTCCCTCACTCGGCTTGCCTACTGCTCCCGCTCCTGCCTGAGAGCAGCTTCCAGAGCACTGCCTATGCTGAATGAGCTTCGAAGAAAGATGCCCTCAGGCAGGCATGGGGTTGGATCTGGGGCTGGCTGCAGGCCACTGGCATTCATTGCCAACATCACAACAGAGCTGAGATGTAGCTTGTCTTTCCTGTCCCATCCTTCTCCTTTCCCAAAACCAGAATTACAGGCCTGACTACTGAATACTGGGCCAAAAACCTCCCTGTCCCAGCCTGGTGGAGGACCTTGCAGAGCCTCCAGGTAGCTCCAGGCTGAGGTTTCCCCATGTGACCTTGGAACACATGTGTCCATTCATGCTAACCAAGTATGGAAGAAGACCAGTGCTTTCCACCCTTGACTGGATAAAAGTCTCCTTTTCCAGAACCAGAGTCTCATCTGTGTGAGCAGTGACTGCAAGTGGCTTTGTCCCTGTAGTTTTTGTACCAAGTCAAGGACTTGTCAAAGGCTGGTGACAGCCACCTTGTGGCAGCACATGAAGGTATCTTTAGGATCCATATGTTCACAATCTGTCAATAGAGGGCCAGTGAGTGCAGCTGGTGTGGACAATGTGCAGTGATGGAAGTGGAGGAATTTTCCAGTAAGCTAGCCTAGCACCATCTCAGAGGACAGCTGTGAGAATGTGTGTGTGTGTGCTATGTCCCTCTGTGTATGCATACCTCTCTGGCCTTTGGATACCTCAATTCTGTGACCACTGGAGACAAGGATACTGTATTAGCCAGGGTTCTCAAGAGAAACAGAACATGTAGGATGGATGGATAGATAGATAGATAGATAGATAGATAGATAGATAGATAGATAGATAGATAGATAGATAGAATTATGGTGGTCCAGTTAGTCCAAGAATAGCTGTCTACTAATGGAAGGTCCAAGAATTCAATAGTTGTTCAATCCTCAGCAAGGCTGGATGTTTCAGATGACCTTCAGTATAAGCTATAATCCCAAAGAAGTAAGTTCTAATTCCAGTGAAAAAGTGGACTTACCAGCAAAACTAAGAACAAGCAAGCAAAAAGAGCAATCTTCCTTCTTCCATGTCTTTCATATAGGCTGCCAGAGGAAGATGTGGCCCAGATTAAAGGTGGAGCTTTCTACCTCAAAGTTTCAGATTAAAAGTGAGTCTTCCCACATCAAAGATCCAGTATTCCCACTTCAAATAATTAAAAATAAAACCCTCACAAGTGTGCCCAGACTCTTGAGTTTTAGTTAACTTCAGAACTAGTCAAGTTGACAACCAAGGATATCATTACAGATGCTGATAAAATATATGAGTAAGAGGACAAGGGGGCCCCACAGAGTCCCCTACAGGAGGTGAAAAATGGTAGCAAAGACTTATGAAGACTCTTAGAAGCTTCCAGAAGTGGGATATGTGATGCTGAAGTGGAAAATGGCTGAAGTAATACATGGGGAATAAGAGTGAACTCAAAAATATGAGCACATGGTTTTCTTCCATGGAGACCACTGGGCAGGAAGATGATAGCTCTGTCCTAGCCCTAGCTCTACACAAAGCCTTGGAAGTGGGGCTCTGCTCCTGATACCTGCTGCCAGTCTCTGCATTTGAAAGACTTGGTCCCAGCAAGTGGACATCTGAGCCCAAGGGTATGGCAATAGCTTAGTCTCAACACAAAAACACAATGCTCACCTCAAAAAGAATTAGGAACAGTTTATTATGTATCCATCTGTAGTAACCCTGACCCAAAAACACAGATTCAGGGTATTTTACATATCATGTTTCAATGTGGAAGCTATTTCATGAAGTTTTATAGTAACACAACAAAGAAAGTCATAAATCAAAGCACTGTTTAAGTATGTTGGTAGAGGATTCTACTTTAAGGAATGATTTCTATAGTTCATCAAGTATATTGGTAGAAACACAGGTAGATAGGTCACAAAAAGTAGGGACATCTCTTATATAGGACTTGGATGCTATGTAATTGCTCATTAAACATTTGCTTATTGGGAGGTAGGGGTCTGCTTATGCATCCCAAATGATCTATTTAATATCTACAAAGAAATTAACTCACATACAAAGAAGGACAACAAATGACTATTAAAGTGAATAAATATGACCCCCAAAACAATTTGGCTCTGGATTTATAACATTCCACTCTCGCTGTAATGAGTACTAACCAGTTGGCCAGCCTTGCAAAAGGTTCAGTGTAAGGTAATATTTTTTTCTGGGAATTTTGTTCACATTGTACTGCACAGTGGTAACAAGCTAATAACTTGGTCATGTCACATTTAACAACACATAATTTCCCAATAGTCATTTATCTGCATTTATTCAGGGGTATTGGATCCTGAGCATTCTGATTCTAGTCTCCATAACCTCTGCTTCCTGACTATATCAGTTACTTTCCTGTTGCTATGATAAAAAAACATCATGACCAAAAGCAACATATGGAAGAAAGTTTATTTGGGCTTACAGTTTCAAAAGAATAAGAGTCCAAATCATGGCAGGGAAGTATGGCAGCAAGCAGCATGCATAATAGTAGGATAAAGAAACTGGGGGCTCATATTGTCAATCACAATCACAAACCAAGAGCATGAACAAGAAGAGGGTTGAGATTGTAAACACTCAAGACCCAAGTGTTCAAGTATTATCATCTATGGGAGATATTTCCCATTCAAACCACTATATTCTACTTCCTGGCCTCTGCTGTCTCATGGTCATATCATAATGCAAAATGCATTTAGTTTAACATCAAAAATCCCCATAGCATTTCACAGTCATAACACTGTTTTAAATCCAATGACTCTTCCGAGACTCAAAGCAATCTCCTAACTATAATTCCCTGTAAAATACAAAAGCAAATTACATACCACCAACATATAATGATGCATAATATACATTACTGTTCAAAAAGGGAGGAATAGAGGCACTGCGAGGAAATACTGAATTTAAACAAGACAGAAACACAGCAGGGTAAACATCAAGTCCTTTAGCCTATGTCTGATGTCATAGAGCTTAGATGGATAGGAAATAAAAGATATACATATATATATATATATATATATATATATATATATACATATATATATGGAAAGATAGTAATACAAATAGAAAATAGACCCTGAAAGATAGATAGATAGAGAGATAGAGAGATAGATAGATAGTTAGATAGATAGATAGATAGATAGATAGATAGATAGATAGATAGATTGATTGATAGATAGAATAGGTAAGTGATGATAGATCCAGATGATAGATAGATAGACAGATTGATAGATAGATAGATTGATAATAGACAGGCAATAGGTAGTAGATTGTTAAGTTACAGGTATGGCAGGCAATAGCTAGCTGTATAACTCTGAACATATATAGAATGTACTCAGACATATATAATAGGTCAGTAAATACATGAAGACTATGAATAAATATTTGTATTTCTCATTGCCATCTTTCAAATTTTGCTTTGAAACAAAGCAAATTTGTTAATTTAAATTAAAATTTTAAATTAAAAAACAAAATAAAAAACAGCAGGAGTTGTTTAAGAAGAAAGACAAGACCCCATCTGGCAGATCTGACAGCATCCATCACCCTGATGTGATTTCATGTTCAAGATTATCTAACACAACCTCATAGTCACAGTCTGAACCTTCAGGGAATCCATCCTGTTTGGAGGGGTGACCTAGTCACAGCCGCAGCCCTGAAGGCCTCAGGCTTCCAGAATCACCCAAGGATAAGGATCCACACTACTCCACCATGGACTGGATATTTCCTCCAGGAGTTTTCCATGCTCTACAGACAATCTCAGTGTCACTCTGGGCATCTTATCTGGGGAATTCTCACCTTTGTGAACAGATGCCCCATCCACATCTGGACACAATTTAGTATCATTCCAATTCAGCCTTCTTGGAGAATTTCATGAGAGTACAGAATTAGCCAGTATGGAGACAATGACACCAGCATCAGCTCTGCTGTGTCTTGTGTCTCCCAGGAAGCTATTGGCATGTCACTGCAAAGTGGCATGCTGCCAATCACAGAACTTATACTATCCCTCCTAGCTTAGACAGACCCCTTTTCTCCCACCAACTCCACCAGGCCACTCTGGGTAGTATGCTCTTATCCCAGCTCCCTCTTGAGACTCAGTGGGAGTCTCAATGGTGACAAACAGCAACCCCTTAGATGCAAGTCTTCTTCATTCACTCTGCAAATATGTGCCAACGTGTACAATGTTTCCAGCATACTATTTGTCTGGAGCACACGCCAGTCAGCAAAGGAAAACTCCAAGCTCGTGGGCATCACTTTCTGAGGTTTCAGCCCATGTCAGTTGACTCCATTGTTTCTGGACCTGTAGTGAGGCAGAATATAGGGGCACATTGGAGCAGGCCTTCAAGGTGCTGAAGAAGCAGACAGTTAGGAAGGGGCTAGGGATGATGTGGTGTGTTTGCAGGACATGACTTCAAGTGACCTACTTCCTCCAACTAGATCCACCTCCCTGTGTTCAACACCTCCCAGTTATGTCTGTATGTAATACCATCGAGAGTTTAATTTACAAATCAGGTCAGAGCCCTCAGGATCCTAACACCTCTCAGTGACTTTATCCATAAGCCGGGGTCCTGGAGCCCAAGCATTTGGGCTTACTCTATATTCAAATCATAATAATCTCTAGAAACTCCTGTGTTGAGTGCTTGGTCCCCAGCTGGTAGCATTGCTGAGAGGCATCTGGGTCATAAAGGTTCAAACCTTATCAGTGGATCAACCAGCCTATGCTGAATCCATGCACAAGTGACCATTAGGACATGGGGGCTAATAGAAAAAACCTTGTCACCAGGGTGTGCAATGCCCTTTGCTTTGCCATGAGGTGAGCAGCCTCCTCTACTCCATGCTCCTAGTTGTCAATATGCTGGGCTTCACCTCAGGCTCATAACAATGCAGCCAGCTAATCATGGACTGAAAGTTTCACAGCTATGAGCCAAACAAATTCTTCCTCCTTTAAGTGGCTTGTCTCAGTTACTTATCATAGCAACACAAAGATAACTGGACTCCCTGGAGGAAGTGGATCTATTTGGACATGGAAGGCAGCAAATGAAAGAGCCTTGGTCTAGCCAAGGCTCCCCTACCTCAGAGCTCTCATCAGAAGACGTGTCAAGCTTCGGAAGGACACTTATAAAGGATTTTGCAAAGACAGAGATACTTACATACCCCCCCCCGCCCCCAGTCATCACTGAGAGCTACAGAAGACTCTGATTGCCTTCACCCAGGGGATCTGCTTAGAAATGGCAGATTTTGAATTCTACCGAATATTCAAATTAGGGAAATTTGGGGGACCAGATGGTGTCACAGAACCACATGGCTCTGTCTCTTCTTTGGTCCTGTAATGAGTTCATTTACAAAGGCTACGTGCCTTTGCCTGACTTTAGGGAACTAAGGAGAGAGACAAGATGAGTACATTCTCCACAACCTTAATGAAGTATCTTGATGTGGGCGCCCTGCACGTTAGCAATTGGGGGAGAGAATCAGATCAGACCAATTATAGGGACATCTCATTTATCTATCTGCCTCAGGGAAGAAGTTGTTAAAACTAAATGGATTTTACAGATAACCAAATCTTAATTCTTTGGGCACCAGAACCCCACACCTTTGTTGTTGGAAATGCAAAGGGATACTTGACATTAGACCAAAGCTCATCAGCTTGTGCTGGTAACTCAGCTGTCCTCTTATATGTACAGGGCCAGATAGACTATCCAAATGCATAGAGGACCTACTCTACTCTCTCCCTCCAGGCATTCATGGGTCTTTGGGTCACTGCTCTGTCTAAGTCAGCCTTTGCCAGTGGGTATGGGAAAGAAGAGATTGTCACCAGACATAGAAAGTGACATGGGAAGAAGCCCTCCTATTAAGGCAGTGTGAGGGCTGAACTGTGCCTCCAGTGTTATCATCAAAGCTCAGTTAGAGGTAAGTGCCAGTAAGACTGCACTTAGAGACACAGCCACGGATAAGGGTTAATGTGACCAGTTGGCCCTAATCCAGCATAGCTGGTGTGTTAGCTACTTTTCTTGTTGCTATGACAGAATACCTGACAAAATTAACTTAAGGGTGTGTATTAGAGTTCTCCAGAGGAACAGGGCTGCCAGAATGGACAGAATATTAAAAGGGAATTTATTAGCCTGCTTTACACGATACTGTCTGGGTAGTTCAGCAATGGCTGCCTTCACATTGAAGAGATTTAGAGGAACCCAGTAACTACTCAGTCTATGGATCTGGGTACTTCAGCAGTCTCAATTCAATGCTGAAGGCCTGGGAGATTTTTGGTGGGCCATCAGTCTTCAGTCCACATTGGAAGGCCGGAGAAGCAGGGTTCAGAAGTCGGTGGAGGGTTAAGAGGAGGGAAGTAAGATGACAGATGGGGTTGATGAGCTCACCAGTGACTGCAAAAGACAAAGAGCAACACTTTTCCCTCAGACTTCTAGGCTACCATATTTAGAGCATGGCTTTCTATTTCAGTGAATGTAATCAAGAAAATCCTTCCCAGGCATGCCCAGAGGCTAACCTAATTTAGAGAATCCCTCGCAGCTGTGCCTAGAGATTTGCCTACTGGATGTGTCTAGGTCATAACAAGTTGACAATATTAACCGTCACAGGAAGGACAGTTCATTTGGGTTTGCAGTTTGAGGGTATGGTCTATCATGCTGGTCAGACATGACAGAGGGAACTTGGGGCAGCTGGTCATATGTCCCATCAGGAAGTATAGAGAGAAATGAATGCTGGTTGTTTTGCTTGCCTTTTATATATGTGTGTGTGTGTGTGTGTGTGTGTATGTATGTATGTATATGTATATGTATATGTATATGTATATGTATATGTATATGTATATGTATATGTATGCAGTCTGGGAGTGTAGCCTATAGAACAGTGCCATCTGGAATTAGAGTGAGTCCCTTGACCTGAATTAACCTAATCCTGTTCAAGATACACCCAAAGCCTTGCCTCTCATGTGGCTCTAGATCCTGTCAAGTTGATAGTCAAAATGAACCATCCCAACTAGGGTCCTCAAGAAAAGAGATCATAATGTAAGTACAGAGAGTGCCCATATGGGGACACCAAGAGAAAAAGGTGACATCTTCAAGCTAAGGGAAGAGGCCTGTTAAGAACTAAGCCCCAATTACTTTGACCTCCAGTAGCCAGCCTCTAGCCTGGGAGAAGATGATGGTCCACTGCTTAATACCAAGATCATGCATTTGGTTACAAGTTATTTACTATTTGGTTATCAGACCCAGCAGGCCTCCTGCTGTTGTGGTGGCCCAGTAAGACCTCAGATTGCCACCTTCTCTACCTTGGAGAGGAAAGGAAGAAGGAAGATCAGACACAAAAGGAAGCAAAGTGTGCCTCTTCATGAGTAAGAGAGAGCTTAGCAGGCAATGGGGCTCAGCTGGTGGGACATCTTCCTCAGCCACAGCCAGTGATGGCCTAGCCTCCAGGAGAAGGATGAAGGTCCACCTCATTAGACCACTGGTGATCATTTAAACCAAAAGTACCAGACATACCTACACTGGACATTCCTGTCTCCTGCAAGGCCAGCTCATGCCACACGGGTTTTGTCATCAAGGATTCCTGGTGTGACATGGACTTGTTCTGTACTCAAAGTGTCTTGTGTTCATGACAAGAAAATCCATCTCCACCCAGGGAGCCTCTGAAAGCACTTTAATGACCTGAAGGAGCCAGCAATCAGCTCACCAGAATGGTTTTATCAGGTTCCAAATGAGCAGTGGCCATGTAGGTGGGCTCCCACTCCATAGCTGATGCTTTGGAAATACACTTAAGGGAAAATTACACACCCTCCCCACCAGCACAGGAAGGCCACCCTCTACCCACAGACTCAGGGTGGGAGCTGATAAGCAAGTAGCTCCCATTCCTCTTGTCAAGGACAGTCAGTAAAACTCCTAAGCACTCTAGAACTATGTGTCAGTGAAGCACAGCATTCCAGAGTGGTTCATAATGTAAACCCCACACCATACTACAGGTCTATAGAAAGCTGCAGTTTCTAGGGTAGCTCAGCACACATCTACAAAACTAAAGATGTTTATAATGAACTTACTGTTACCACATTGAATAGATTCAGCCCTCCTGAGATGCCTGGTATGTGTCATCCCATAAAGTACCCAAGTGTGTATTCTCATATGGAGGCAGAGAGACACCAGTGGGCAAAACCATGTTCTCCCAAGAAGGAAAAGAAATGGCATGTGCCCTTGAAGCTCCCTCACTTTTGTCTACGGATATCTAATGGGAAAAGCAGGTGCCATGGCCAGTCTGAGACAGTGTATAGGAGGGTGACACAGATGACAACTGAGATAATTAGTATTGTCGCCTTGACAGGATCTAGAATCCCCATGCAAACAAACCTCTGCATGACCTGGACCAGCAGGTCATTTTTTAGTGACAAGGTCCTGATGGGAAAGTGCCAGAGAATGAAAAAGATAGAGAATAGAAGATGATAAAACAAAACAAAACAAACAAACAAAAAACTGTGGTAGTGAGGTCTTGTACCAACTTTGTCTTCTGTCAAGCAAGTTTATTAAGAAGTATAGCATTTCCAGAGAGGCCAAGGACAGCACAAGAACACAGTCCTACAGAATCAACTAAGCAGGGCTCATGAGGTCTCCCACAGACTGCCGCAACAACCAGAGAGTCTGTATGGGTCCTATGTAGGTCCTTTACATATATGTAGCTTGGTGTTCCTGTGGGATTCCTAACAGTAGGAGTGTGGGTTGTCTCTGATTCTTTCACCTGCTCTTGGAAGCCTTTTCCTCCTACTGGGTTACCTTATCCAACCTTGATATGGGAATTTGTACCTAGTCTTATGGTAACTTATTATGCTATATTCAGGGGATATCCCTAGGAGGCCTGCTCTTTTCTGAAGGATAATGGAGATGCTGTAGGGGGTAGGTGAGAGGGGACAGAGGGGAGAGGAAAGAGTGGGAACTCTGGTCCAGATGTAATATATGAGAGAAGAATAATTTTTAAAAAATTAAAAAGAAGTATAGAGTCTTATATACTATTTGCAGGGGACAGGGCAGATGACCAAGATCAGCAGAGTGCTGTGTCAGACAAGTTGACAAAGAGATCACAGAATACCTCAGACCCAGCTGCCTTAGAGCTGATAACCACTTACCAGAGGGAAGAGTCAGATCCACTGAAACTGTAACCTTCACTGCTTTAAGACATTGGCCCTGTCCCTAGACTGACTTGCCAAGGCCACTCTTGGACTAGGACATAAAGCTAAAGTTCCCTTTGTCCTTCAGTGGGGCTTCTAAGAAAGTCTTGGGTCCACCTGGGCATTTCTATGAAGGATTATCTAGACTAGACTAAATTAGGTCAGAAGACACACCATCAGTGTAGAGAGCACCATTCAATGGATGGAAATCATGGACCAAATAAGAAGTAGAAAGTAACCTGAGCACCAGCATTCATTTCTGTTTCCTGACCACAGCTGCCACAAGTTTCTGGTGCCTGCTGTGACTTCCTTGCCATGATGGGCTACACTCTCAAACTGTGAGCTAAATAAACCTACCTTCCATAAGTTGCTTGTCAGGTTCTTATCACACTGATGACACAAGAGACTAAAACACACCCTGAGGAAGGTGAATAACAAGGTGCCCGTAAGCGCAAACGCCATGGTGCTCTGGATCCAGCAGAATTGGGGAGAGTGTGGCTGTCCTAAACAGAAGCTCTGAATTTCCCCAAATGGAGAAGCCAGCACTCAAATCAGAAAATGAAAAATCGCAGCTCTCGGAAACCTCATTCTCACGATTTCCAATCAGCTCCGCCTCTCTCAGGGAATACAACTGACTTCTAAATCCCTAGATTAGTTTAATCTGTCTTTGTTACTGATGATTTATGTACTCTCTGATATCTGGCTCCGCTCTCTCACCATTATGTTTATGTGATTCATCCATACACAGATCTGCAGTGGAAGACAGCATCTATGCTAGCCCTGATGGCCTGGACCAGGAGCTGCAGGGAGGTTTCCCAAGCAGAGGCCTGCGGCCCACTGGACCTGTGGATGATACAGGGGTGCAGATGCATATGTGCAGGCTGTTTTGGGGGTGTATGTTGACTTTTCAGTTTGAAAAACTAGGAATGTGCTGATTGGCTTGGAGCAAGTTGCTCTCCAACAGTGTCAGGGTTCTGGGTCAGCGTCTTTTTTAATGACTTTATTGGTTTTAAGCCACCCCAGTGATTAGTCTGTGGGACACACCATGATTTCCATCTGAGTCTGTGTTACTCAATGGTGGAAAATGTGAGTAGAGTAGGGCATGCTGGCCACTTGGAGATTCTCTTCTGAGGAAGAGGATATACTGAACTGATTGTCTGGTCCTAATGTTTGATCTACCAGCTTTTTACAGATGTGTAGAAATCTGGAAACTTTTAGAGTTCAGCTGTGCACTAGGTAAAGGCACTGAGGATTTAGCTACCCACCCTGTTGGTTGAGTTTGGAGTCTCTCAATGATGTCCTTAATACTAACATGGTGTCTCTTGTTTTAGACCAGTAGTTCTCAATCTTCCTAATGCTGTGGCCCTTTATGCTGTTCCTTATGCTGTGGTGACCCCCAACCATTAAGTTATTTTTGTTGCTACTTCATAACTGTAATTTTGCTTCTGTTATGAACTGTAATATAAATATCTGATATGCAGGATATCTAATCCCCAAAGGGGATACAACCCAAGAGTTGAGAACCACTGTTTTAGATCCCATACACATGGCATTGTTGTATCTTTTCAAAGAAAATGTAACCTGTATCAAGATAACAAGTGGTTTCTACCTTAAGTTGATTTAAGGTAACACAAGGGCTAACTTTGATAGCTACTGGTGTCTCCTCCTCTTTGTTCTTATAGGACTGCCATCTGCGTGTCTTTTTGAAATGAGTAGAACATGGAATCAACTTGCCCTTCCTTGGGGAAACTAGGAATGTTCTCACTGATGCTGCAAATCAAGTGTTCCCACTCATGAAGGTCATTTCCACCCATGTTTACTGGGTTTCTTCAATTTCCTCAAGAGAATTGGGTAGCTGAATTGTAGAGGTCTTCCTCGCCTTTGATTTTCTTCCCTAAAATCCAGTGTTTGGACGCTGTTCTTGTGATATTTTATAATTCTCTCCCCATTTGTCGCTGTCTTAGACAGTCGAGATTGATGTGTGTGAATTCACCCTGACTCCAGTGACCTTGTTAAAGTCACTTATGAAATGCAATAGTTTGTGAGCGGAATTGGGCCTTTTCCACACTCACACTCCTGTCACCTATGACTAATTGCAAATGCTTTTCTTCCTTCCCAATCTCAACCCAGCACCTATTTCACTCTGGCCACCACAGGATCCAAGTGGCCCACACTCCCATTGCTGTGCAGATCTCAGACAAATCTGTATTTCACCCCTGATTCTTTCCAGGGTAGAACTCTTCTGTGGCTGTTCTTCATCAGGGTAATGAAGCTCTCTTTCATTCCTGGGGTCTGGATTTTGAAAGTCATGAGTTGATGCAGACTTCATCAGCACACTTCCCTGCCCCTATCAAGAGAGAATCGGATGATTACCCTTCACTGCTTTTTCTGACAGCCTGTTGTGGTATTTTGATTTTATCAGTGCCGAACCACAGCTCCTTGATAGAATAAACTCAACTGGTCACAATGCATACAACTAAGTGAAATTTATCAAGGTATAAATAATAGGGAAGAAAATGCTTAGATTTTTTTTTTTTTTTTTGCCATACAATAGTGTGAGTTTTATCAAAGTATTTTCCCAGGTGACACCAATTAGATGGAAATCTAAAACACATCTGCCTCCTCAAAGATGGAACGTCCCTCCTGCTGTTTCTCAGTCAGTTCTCATTCCCCAGCCTGGTGGACCCGGCATGTGATCTCTGTCACATTGCATTAATTTTGCTTGCTCTATGCACAGCATGTATGCTTTCTGTATCTGTGGCTGGCCCATTTGCCGGGTATGGTCCCTGGCAGAGACATCATCATATTTTCACATACATCCATATATATATATATATATATATATATATATATATATATATATATATGTATATATATATGTATGTATATATATACATATATATATATACATACATATATATATTTATAATTTTGGAGAATTTGTGTTTGTATTTTAAAGGAAAGTGGAACCAACTCAGTCCCATTTACCTGTGCCTTCACTGTTGATATCTCTGCTCCACCATACGTGAGTGAGTCACTGTGAGAGACCGGTGTTGGTGAATTACCATGAATTAAACTGCAGTCTTCAGCTTTACATTACTATGCTCACTGTGCTGACACACCCATTCAGGATACTGAGTTACTTCTGCAAGTCTGTCTCTTCTGCACCTAGGGCCTCCAGCCTGTGGCTGCTTCCTCTTACACAACCTCTGCTAACCTGCCAGTCCTGTAGAAGAATATATAGGCAGGAAGGTGAAATGTCTTGGATCTTTCTGTTGTGTTCTCACAGTGACAGGTTTAGAGGGATACCCACAGATCCCCAATGCCTTCTTTTATCAGTGCCCACACATGCTTGCCAGGAACCACTGGGCTTTGCATGATTTGGGGGCATCTCTACAGTGTGTGTGAAGGGTAAAATGGAGAACCTGTCCATCTATAGTAACAGTCCCCACTTTGAGGCTTTCCTCCCACACCCACAAGTAAGCAGGTCTTCCTGGAGCATTCTCTGCCAGTTGTCAGGGTCCTCCCAGGGAGATATCCTGGGATCTGCAAGAATTATCCATACTTGTTTAGTGTGTATCATCCCTCTGGGGTCTGAAGTCAGGCAGACATCCTTGCCACAGACAGCAACCTCGTGTGTGATGGCCCAGGCTTACCTGTGGGGGAATGACAACCACTGAGTTGAGCAAGCAGGAGCTACCTACCCAAGCCCCCCATTACAAGGACCATTGAGCTCATGGTGCCAGTGTGCCCCAGGCTTCCGCTCCCCTCCCCCCAGAGGCTGGTAGGTCCCCTGCTTACCACTTAAGATAGAGCATGTTTGGGGACCAAACTGACTGATTGCTGCCAGGGACAAAGCCTGTACAGGGAAGCCTATATAGCCTCGGTATCTGTCCCATAAAAGACTCCTGAGCAAAAGGCTGAGACACATGTGTTAACTGTCAGCTAAGGGTTAAAGAGATGGGCCCGAGGGGCTGCTGCCAGTAGGAACCAACTGCAACTACATTAGGAAAAGGACATGTCTCTATTCTTTAGCTGTTTAACAAATTATTTAAAAATCAATTTTCCATTTCAAAGTGAGCTAAAAAGATAAGCTCAGTGGGGGAAAGGCTACCAGATGTTTTCTTACAAAAACCACAGTGTCAGAAAAAGAAGAAAATGAAGCTGTCGCGTGTTTGCTGAGAGCTGGGGGTCCTGCCTAGTCCCTTAGGAAGCTCCTTAAAAGGTTTTCCATCTTTTCAGATTTCTGTCTGGGGCTTGTCTGAGCACACTGGGAGCCCAGCACGGCTCCTGGTTTGGGAGTTTATGAGTTTGTTTAATGCTCGCTGCCTGGGTACTTTAGAGCTTTAGCTCGACTGTGCTCGGCCAGCCTTATTACCTCCTCCCTCAGGCTGTCTGCAGCCAGGGTCATAGCAGGCACTGCCTCCCAACTCCATCCAGAGACTTCAGGACTTATTGACCCCAGCCTTGCAACCTTCCCCTCAATCTGTTTTCCCTGGCAGGAAGTCTGTGTGCAGGTGCCCGGCATTCATTTAACTCATCTACAATTCCCTTTATAATCTTTACTGTTGGGCGAACCAAAGAGTTCCTTAGTGACTGGCTATGCAGCCACCTGGAATCTTGGGGTTTGGAGAAAAGCAAGAATTCACTGGGCAAGAAACCCTGTGGTCTTCCCCAGCCTTTTGCACCATAGTAACTACCCAAAGCATCGTGCACAGCACAAACTGTGTTGTGCGACCTTGGTCCGGTTAACCATTAGTATTAGGATAACTAGCACTATGGGCATGGTCTGCTCTGGGTATGTGACTGGATAGGGGTCCTGCACTCTCTTGGATGTGGAAGGCTTCCTGATGCCCCAGCTCGATAACCTGGTCCGGAGCTTGCCCCATCCTTCCTAGTAGACAAAGAGGCAGTGGAGTCAACTCATTCTGTATTCATGAATGTATAAGTTCCACTTCATCCCTTAGTAAAGAGACTTGCATGGATTCTCCCATTATTGTTACGAAACCCATAGGCAGTGTGCATCCACAGGCAGCATTCGTCCTGTGGGTGGTATGCGCCAGACTCAGAGAGGTCTGCTTACAGGGCCCTGGAGTGGCAGCCCTTGATTCAAACAGGACTGACCAAAGAGTGCATCGTGGTGGATAAAAATACAATCAGATAGACTGTTTGTTGATGCTCAGAAATTTCTGCTTGACCCCAGGGTATTACCAATGCATGGTTCTAGCTGGCCTGCACACATCTTCTGCTTCCACAGCCTCCACTCCCTGCCACCCTTTAGCATAAATACACTCCACAGAGACCTACTCTGCCCCAGTCCTACACCTAGGGGGTGGTTTTATATGAGTGGTTCCACCAGATGTACTACAAGTCTGCTAAACCAGATGATACTTTAGTGTTTTAACTACACCATCAAAAAGTTCTGCTCTTTCTCCTCCTTATTCTACTCTCTCCACCAGATCAAATCTGCATCCCAAGCAGGACACTGGCTGAGTGGCGGAGAGTCCAGGCTAGGATAACGGGAGTATCTTAATAGGGCTTCTGGATGGTAACACACTGCCATTCATACCTGCCCAGCCGTGGGCAGACTGCAAAGATGGCTGAGCCATTGGAAGACATTCTCTCTCTGCTCTCACAAGGCTGCACAAGTTCACTCTTGCTGCAGTCCAAGTAGGGGTTAGAGAAGAGAAGACAATGGAACATGACCTGGATACAGTCAACAGGCCTCAGCTGTCTAGCTTGATGACCAAATTCCCTGCTCAGTCCATTTCTGGGCTCAGTAGCCAGATCCTTCCCTGAGCCTCTGTCTGGAAAAGGTCACCCACATATGCCTCACCCATCTGCTTACCTGTCCCCCATATAAGACTACAGGATCGGGTCTGCAACTCACTGACTCATTCCCTCTAGTCCTGTTTGTGCCTCATTCACACTGTCAGGCTGAAGCTGTCATTGCTACAGAAATTGGACTTGTCAAAGTCACCAAGGGCACCCACATTGGCAAATCCAATTATGAGTTTTCAGCCCTGTCTGATGTGACCTTCTCCTGGCCCACCTGCCCTTTCCCCGACTTATTTACTTTTGGCCAAGAACCTTGAGCACTTCAGCATTCTTCAGAAAAACTAGTGTATGACCACAAGAATGTATGTCCACAGCATTGCCTATGGAGGTATATGTCCAAAATACATACATTGGCTCAGTGGTAGAGCCCTAGTCAAGCATTTGTGCAGCCCTGATTCCAATATTCATCGATTCCTGAAAAGAATAAATAATAAATGTTAATCCTGACTGTCCACTTGACAGGATTAAGAGATGTTTAGGACATTACCCAAACACACCTGCATCTGTGAGGGTGTTTCCAGGGAGAGTTTAACAGAGAGGAGAAAGACCTGCTCCCTGAATGCGGCAGCAGCATTTCATGCACTGTGGTCTGAAACTGAAAAGCGAAAAGTGAAGAAATTTAGCCAAGTCCCAGCGTTCACCTTTCTCTACTTTTTCCAAGATGCAGAGAAGAGCCCCAGCTACTACATCTTTCCCTTAAGGCACTTCCTTCATGTCTGTCAGAGCAATGAGAAAAAAAGACTTTTATACATGCATACGTGTGTGTGTGTGTGTGTGTGTGTGTGTGTGTGTGTGTGTGTGCATGTACACGTGGGGAACTGAAAATGTTTTAGGAAATCAAAGTCAAGGGATCAGTGCATGAGACCCTTGAGGTGAGATGCTGCCAGCTCTGGGCCGACAGCAGCAAGCTGATTGTTACTACAGCTTGAGTCTCAGGCAGCATCTCAAGACACTGAGACAAGCATATGGCCCTCTACACTGTGGACAAGTCTAGTCCAGTCAGTAGAAGGCCTAAAAGAAAAGGCCTAGAGCTCTGAGAATAAGGAGAGTGTACAGTGGTATGTGCTCATCCTTCCATGACTCATCTTTCACTCCCAGACATTAAGTGACCTCAACGGGCTATACCCTTCTCACACTGCTGCTAAACCATCTGGGAGACTACATCCTGTGAGACACCTCTGCCACACCCAAATATTTGGGACTATGACCCAAATAACCTGTAGCATGCCAATGATGGAAAGTGGGGAGCAAGCCACTCTCACTATTTGCTGGCTGGAGGATTCCTAAGACTATGGAACCTTGGACTGGTGCAGAGGTGATCTGAGAGAGCAAGAACCCATCCTCAACATGGACATTTTGGGTGCAAATTGACACATGAATTGGGCAGAGACTGTGACATAAAAACAGAAAGTCAGGGCCCCTGGTTAATGCAGGTGCCACCTGGGTCAGAGGGCAAAAGCTCATGAGGGTCCTGAAACCCCTGCACAGCATATTAACACTGCTAAATAAGGAAATCCAAGCAGACCTGGGCCTTGACCAGATTACTCTAGAGGACTCCACCAGCCCAGCTGACCAGCAAGAGGGCCACACACTGGCCTGGCCCCCTTCAGCATCATTCTAATGTAAAGAGTAAACATTAAAGCAGAAGACCATGGCTCACAGGCAAAGGTGTAGCAAGAGCTCTGGTGGGATCCTTGCAGGAAGGATGAAGAGGGTTACAGAAGAAGCAACAAGGGGACAGGCTTCAGGGACTGAGAGGGGCCCCTGGGCTACAGAAGTTATGGTAGATCAGCCAGTGATCACTTTGGCTTCAGTGAAAGTAGAATGAGTGGACACTCTTGGTTTAGATGGCTTTTCCACATTGCAAGGTGCAGAGCCTGGTGTGGGGTGGGCCAGTTATGAGGCAGAATCTAGGGCAGTTAGGCATATAATAAACTCCAAGGTGGCAAGACATGGGGTGGCCCCCAGAGTGGCCAGATGTGGGGCAGTACCCAGGGAGGCCAGGTGTGAGGTGTCTTGGGGTTGAGCTTCTGTGACCAAGGTCAGTGCTGAGCTGGGACTATCATCACTCTGACCCCTAAAGCTAAGAAGGAGACAGACGTCAGGGAAGAATCTCGGAGCCCTACAAGGTTTCTCCCCCTTTTACCTCTGAGCCCAGTGTGGGCCCTCCTTTCAGTTCCACATACCTCTGTGGTTTTCACTGCCTTGACTTGGGGATATTGCTTAGCCAATGATTTGGGGAATCACTGCCTGGAGGACTCAGTGTGACTATCTGGAGCCCAGATAGTCCTCCAGAGGGGATACGAGGACACATGGACAAGAGCTTGGGTGAGAGGCCTGGCTGTTCAGCTCTGAGTCCCTACAGTGTGACTCACAGGCTACCAAAGCTAAACAAGACAGAGTCTACTGACCATCAGAGGCACCCATGACCCTTCGGCTCTGGGGACTCATCCTGGTTGTTCTCTGCTCTCTCCAAAGCCAGGAAGTAAACCAACTGACCTTTTCTCTGACTCCTCGGCAAAGCAGCAGATCACAGAGAACAGCTCCAGACCAGGAATAGCCTCTCCAGGACCCAGGACCGCTGTAGGAAAAAAAAAAAAAAAAAAAAAAAAAACACTCACCCTGAAAAGATACTCATGAGATCAGCGGGTCAGCATTTGTTCCTGGCTTCAAGCAGCATTAAAGGAGAAGGCTCACAGACCAGGGATGCACTCTTTGTAAAGACACAAGACTGGATCTATAAATCCCCTTGGAAGTCAGTGCAGCTATGGGGGAGGAGGGGTAGTGTCAGGAGGAGCTGACCCTCCAGGAAGCACGGTCCTCAGCCCACAGCCTCTGACTTCTTTCCTCAGGACAACATTAGCCACTTTATTTCCCTGTTCACAGATTGCAGCTGGCTCCCTGTGCTCTCACTGAGAACCCCAAGGGATTCCTAACTTGGCTTTGAGCAGTCCAGGAAGGGACCAGTCAACCAGAAGGGAGAAGGAGAGATGCTGGGAGGCTGGGGCTGACAGAGGCACGTGACCAGAGAAGATTTGGGAGAAATGAGGACAGGTATAGAGGGACGCTGGTGGCCCAGTCTACTGAAAGAATTGAGCTGTTGAGCTTTGTGGAGACTGGCTGCTCCTCAACCAGAATTTAGGCTAACTCAAGGCAGGAGAGAGTTTTGGCAGGCAGATCCCAACTTAATCTGGTCTTTGCTTCTCGAACTCATGGCCAGAAGGAAGTCTTGCCTGTTCATCATGCCCTCAGCATGGTAGCCTTGTTACTGAGACTTCTTCTGGGGGGAAGAAGTCTTGGGGCATTAACTTGGGGCATTCTTCCACTTGAAGCAAGCCAGCTGTCTTGGCTGGCACAGCAGGGACCCCAGTGAACCCTTACCTGGCAGTTAAAGGGTAACTGCTGCACGTGGATATCACACTCCATTCTCCAGTCCAAATAGAAAATAAAGTGACAATTGACCAAAATAGTTTTGAAATAAATGATGGTCACTGTCTCCCCAGACGGTCAGAAATGGGAGACATTACTGCAAAGCTTATTCTTTCTGTGAAAGGGCAAAACCATTGGATCCTCACGTGTGCAATCTCAGACTAAATGGCCCATTTTACTTGTATCCTGTTATTCCAGGAATCTTTGGGAAGATACACTCAGTAGAGCATAGCCGAGCAGAGTTAATGCTTGCTTTTCTTTACTGGCACTCTCATTTCCCCACATGGTGTGGACACACACTTTTAAATCACTCCCTGGATCCAATATGCTCCTCATTCCTGCCTTTAGACCCTACAGAAACAAACAGGCATGGCAGGGAATCTCAGGACACAGGGAGGCACACTTACCATCTATGTCCAACCTGCTTCCCGAACAAGATTCCATTCAGCACAGAGGTAGAAAACAAGCTGAGGGTTGTGGGCAGCCATATGTTGCACTCAAATAGCAACTACATCTATGCATGGCCAGTAAGTAAATTACAGTAAAGTGTGAAACACCACTGGGCTCAGGGCTGGGGCCACCCTGGGAGACCAGCCCTAGGATGACATTCCAAGCAGGCCTCCTGCGGGGGATCCTCAGGCTACCCTGCAGAGCTCCCCAGGAGTCAGTGTCTGATGCTGATGAAGGGTCAGTGACCTTCCTCACCCAGGGCTATAACCGGTGTTAAGGGAGTTGGGATTTCTATTCTGGTGTAAATCAGAAGCTGTGGAGCCACAGAGCTATGCTTGGGGAGAGTAAGGAATGCTAGGGGCTGGAAGCTCTGTGAAGGGCTGTGAAGAGTGGCAAAGGGAGGTGGGGACAGCAAAGCCCTGCAGCTACCAAAGCCCCCCCTCCCAAGGGCTTCATAGCCAGGAAGGCCCATGCCTCAGAGCCCTAGGCCAGCTACTATGGTTTCTAGTCAGACCAGCATCTTCTTCCCTCCCTCCCTCCCTCCCTCCCTCCCTCCCTCCCTCCCTCCCTCCCTCCCTCCCTCCCTCCCTTCCCTCTCTCCCTCTCTCCCCCTCCCTCCCCCCCCTCCCTCCCTCCCTCCCTCTCTCTTCTCTTTCATTTCCTTCTCCCTCTGTCCTTCCTATACCCCCTGCTCTTCCATCCCTCCTTCCTATTTTCTCATTGTAAACTCAGGGCAAAGACTCACTGTCTCCAGGCCACTCTCACAAGACATCACTTCACGTGATACACACTGCCATGACAGGACCTTGTTCAGAGGAATTTATCTACAATAAAAGCACAACTATGGTTACATGGTTTATACTGGTAAAATGCCTGTGACTCTCTAAGGAGTGGCAGGACTTAGTAAAAGGGAATACTTTGTGTTTACACACATGTGCACACATATACATGTGAGCAAGCACACACATGTGTCCATGCATACACACCACCATCCATACCACACACATGTGTACACATACTACTGTTCACACTGCTCACATGCACAAACATCACCATATACATTATACACATACCATATGCACACTTGTGTTGGCAAGAAAAGTCTGAATCTGAAATCTATCAATATTCAACAAGAATAATGAACCCGGATACAGTAAGGCAATGATATCTAAAGCTGAAAAGAGAGGGAAAGAGGAAAGTTAGGTGGGAAGGGAGGCAGGAAAGGGGGGCTAGAGAGAGTTGTGTTTGTATATAGCAGATGACATGAAGATAAGAGAAAATAATGAATTCATATGAATTATGAAAACAGCTTTCTAATTATGCAAAATTAGAAGGATATATTCTGAGGACATTAAAAACTGACAATAAATGTTGATGTTTAGATTTTTTTGCCTGTATATTTGTGCTGACTGTGGTGTTTGATTATAAATATGAAACAATTCTGTGTGATTGCCAAACAGGGCAAATGAGCGAACATGCTGGGCAGAGACACAGCTGGGAGAAGATTGTCCCTGGAGTAGAACATAGTGAGGAGAATTTGGAGGCGTTGGTTTTAACTGGACATGGGCTTCTTAAAGAGATTATTTTTGCATGTTCCCACAGAAAGTACCCTGGCAAATAAAGGAACTAACAGGGCAATAAGGAGTAAGAAGTATTGTGGTGGAAATATGGGGAAGGGATGCACAGATACATCATACACATGCATGAAAATGGCCCTACATAAGTAACCCTACATAGTAATAAAAAAGAAAACAAAAGCCAGATGTTCATTCGCGCCTGGCCAGAGGTCTCGGTGATGACATGGCTCTTACACAAAGCATCAAGGGCTTCCAGGAGAACTAGCTGGTCCAAAGATAGGACCAGGGAGGAACAGATAACTCTGAGCAGAATGAATGGTTTCACCATGACTGAAGGGACACAGCCAGGGAACACAGAAGCAGCCAGGAGGGGGCACTCACAGGCCAAATCGGGCTCAGGGGGAATCAAATAGGGGACAGCAGTGATAGTTAACAAGCTAGCAAATAAAATGTATTTGAGAAAATGGCATTAAGAAATAGAAGGATTCTTCAGCAAAAAGATACAAAACATTAAGAAAAGACACACAGAGGATGAGAGGGTGGGGCGTAGCCATGCAGGAAGAGCTGTCTACAGAGGTGCCTCTGCTCAGGTATAAACAGATAACGTTGATGCAAAGTAGACAGCCCAGTCTCAGAAAGACATAGTGGAGAGGCCTATGGAAGGATTCCAGACAGCCTGTGAGCATTGCAGGAGGTTCATCTTCTGGATGCCACTGTCACCCGACAGGCCTGTCTTGAATCTCATTGAAAGACACCTCTCCAGTGAGAAGAAGCCCACCATCTTGGCTGAAGGCTCCAGGCTAGAGGTAAGCACTCCAGCCAGTGGGTAATAACTAGGCAATCCCCAACCAAGGCACAGCTGTGGAGACAACTGTGGGGAGACTTTACAGAGGCTGAGCCCACACACTCTGGTGGGTCTGGGTCACAGAGAAACCATCACCAGCTGGATTCTAGAGCCAGTGGATCAGACCATGGATTCTTGTCAGGTGAAGGGCATCAGGCTCTAAAGGCTGGTATCACGGGGAGGGCTGGGTGTATACAGGGAGGAATGGGTATCATGTGTGCATGGTATGCACAGAGCAGGATTGGTGTCATGGTGTGTACATGAGGAGGAATGGGTATCATGTGTGCATGGTGTACACAGGGCAGGATTGGTGTCACGGTGTACATGGGGAGCAATGGGTCTCATCCATGCCCTCCTTGACTAGAGGCCACAGGCAGAGTGAGGGGCTGCTTACTGAGCACTGAGAAGGCCCTGACACTGGACTCACCCACAGCCCAGGACTTCCCCATGTTTCTCAGTACACATGTATGTACCAAGGACTCAGTCTCAGAAGGACACATTCACATGGGATAAGTGAAGAAAGAAGTAAACATCAGTTGTGCGGCACTGGGGATCTCAGTAGAAAGAACCCCCGAGGAGAGGTTGAGGCAGGGAAGCATCTAAACTCCTCCACCAGTACAGATGTCTCCTGGTGCAAGCTCCATGGCATATTTAAGTTCCCTTTCCTGTTTGGTCCTACCGTCCAACTGAGAGAAGGGGTAGCCATCATGCTTGAGGCTTAGAAGTCTCAGAGCCAAGAAGACACCATGCCAGCCTTAGTGCCTAGGGGCTTCCCCTGGCCCCCACCTACAGTAAAAGCCTTCAAGATCCACCAGCTGACTCTCCTGTTGGTTCTGCGGACAGATTAGTAAAGGGACATCTCTCCTCCCTATTTACAGAAGACAGCTCCACCTGAAGAAGGAAATGGATGACTTCCAGAGTGGTTGAATGGTCGGTTTATTACCTTCCATTGCACTCACATGCCCCTGCTGTCTGCCTTCTATTAGCCCAGGGCTGCAGGCAGGTCAGAGCACACCTCCTCAATTGGCTTCCACTTCTGGGCACATTTGCTACAACATTGAATCTTAGTAGCCCTGTGAACCTCTGTACTGCTTTGTACACAGAGAATCACAGGCACCTGGGGGTTGGGGACCTGTCTTTTCATTGAGTGGAAGAAAAACAAACATGGTGACCATCTGCGAGCTCTTCACTGCCATTCAAAAAAGCAGGCACGTGTGGGTCACAGATGTCTTCTCTGAGGGATCAGAGTCTGCCCAGGGGGCCCCTCTGCTGGAGGATGCTGCAGCTGGCTGTGAAGATAAGAAGAGCACACAGGAGCCTAGCAGTGCAAAGGGACACGTGTCCTGGGAGCATCAGAGGCTGGTTTCTCATGTGCTGACTCCCAGGGCATCAAAGGGAGGCCAGAGCGTTTGACTAGAGGAATAAATGGGCCTTTCCTTTCCTATCCTCAGCTCTGATCTGAGAAAATGGTTTCTTTCAAGTCATTATTCTTTTTTAACCTGGCAGAAAAGCGAGCTTCCCTCCCCATTTGGTGCATTAAATGTTATCTCCTTCTAGAGGTCTGGTGCCAAATATGGATGTGTCAGAGTGTGTCCTATACAAAACAAGGCTGGGCATGTCACATGTACAAGGTGACAGGTGAGACACACACTTCTCTAGATTGAGGTTTCTAAAGAAGGAACTGTGCTCAGGGAGACAGGTATATATTACTCACTGTCTCACTGTCACCAAATACTTGGCAACAACACCTGAAAGTAGGGTCTTTTTGGTTTCATGGTTTAAGAGTAGAGTCCATCAGTGTGGGGAGAGCATGGCAGCAAACATCCGTGACCCTAGACCACACTGAATCTGCAGCCAGAAGGCAGAAAGTTAAATTCTGGTACTCATCCCGCTTTCTATTTTTGATTCAGTTTGAGATCCAGCCCATGGGATGGTACTGCCCACATTCCAACCACAGCCAATCCTCTCTGCTAACACTCCTTAGAGGTGTGTCTCTTAGGTGATTCCATATTTAGTCAAGTTGACAATGAAGTTTGACCATCAGAATTACACACCAATCTGATGGAGGCAACTCTTAAGTTGAAGCTCCCTCTTCCTAGATGTGTCAGGCTGGTAACCAAGATTAACCACCACAGGCAACCACCCTGAGTCTCCCTGACATGGTTCCAGTGTAAGCTATGACACAGTCTCCCACACTTTACAGGAATGTCACACATGCCACAAATTGCTAAGGACAGTGAAGGCTATGCCTGTCTGCTGTGGCCAGAACTCTTGCAGCTAGCATCATTATCAGGTTCTGTGTCCTGAATGATGAAGACCCTGTAATGAGAACCTGTTAGTGAGGTAGTGTGGTCACAGCCACTGGAAGTGGAATTTGGAAGTGTGTATCCTATAGGCGATATGGATAGGAAGGATGGCTCTGCCTTGTGGGCTTATAGGTGATAGCCAGTTGCCTCTCTACTCCTCCTCCTCTTCCTGCTCCTCCTCTCCACTTTTTTTTCTCCTTCCTCCCCCTCTTTCTCCCCCCCCCCAATCCTCCCTTTCTCTCCCATTACTATGAAGTCCTGGCTGGTTTGTAACTGACTATATAGACCAAGCTAACCTTGGACTTATAGCCAATCATCATCTCCACATCCTGAGTACCAACCACATCCTGAGTACCAATACATCTAGCCTGGTTTTGTTCATATTTGTGTTAGTTGATAATGGTTTTCAGTTTGGCAGTCTGGAGAATCACTTAAAAGCCAAACCTTTGGGTGTGACAGGTTATCTAAACTATGTTAATTGGATAAAGACCCACACTACCATCAAGTAGCAACATTCCCTAGATACTATCTCTTCTTTTATGTCCGGACCCACACCTTAGTCCCTTCTTCTTCCTAGATAAACTTATACATACTTTCTGGTCATATCAGAATGCTTGAGCATGTGTGTCTGTGGTATGTGTCTCTCTGTGTGTATCTCTCTTTGTCTGTGTCAGTATGGATATCTCTTTGTGTGAGTGTTTATAATCTAGGGTCCACAAATGAGATAAAACATCTGTCTTTCTGAGTTTGACATATTTCGTCTACTGTGATCATCTCTAGCTACACCTATTGCCTGCAAACGACTCCATTCTCTTTATAGCTGGATGAATACCCACTGTGTGTGAATGCTACATATTCATCTTAGTCATCCATTAGTGACCACCATCCAGGCTGATTCTATAATGTGTGTCCAGCCCTTAGATAAATGTGGACGTGCTAGGGTTTCTGGTATGTCAACTCAGCTTTCTTTGAGTGTACACCTAGGAGTGTGCTGCTGGACCATACTGAAGACCTGTTTTCAGTATTTTTTTATGAACTTCCATATTTATTTCCATATTGGCTGTAATAATTTTCATTTGCCAAAGTATCTGATCTTAAATTTCACTACAGAGCTGTAGTAACAAAAACAACATGGTACTTACCCAAAACAGACACAGAGACCAATGGAATAGAATAGAGGTTCCAGAAGTAAACCATATATCTATAGCCACCTGATATTTGGCAAAGGTGCCAAAAACATATGTTGGAGAAAAGGCACAAAAGAAACCAAAGCATAGGGCTTGAGAGCTGACTTGACCAATGTCATAAACCCTCTTGATATAGCCTTCAAGCAAATCTGGAGGATGGTACACCAGCAGGGGTGGGGGCAGCAGTGTTCTAGTTTGTTTTCTGTTGTCATGATAACACACTAACCAAAACTACCTTGGGGAAGAAAGGTAATGAATGCTGGTCCACATTTCAGTTTCTCTTTTTTTTATTCATTTTGAGATCCTGCCCATGGAATATTTTCAGGTAACAGTCCCTCACCAGAGAAAATGCAGGACAGGAACAGAGGTAGAAAGCATGCAAGAATTTTGCATACTGGCTTGCTTCTAGCTCACATTCCACTCCCTTTCTTGTATATCCCAGACCTACCCACCTGTGGATAGCACCATTCACATAGGTTGGGCATTCCTATATCAATTGGCAATCAAGAAAATGTCCTGATGGACAAGCACACGGACCAGTCTGATGGAGGCAATTCTTAAGTTGAAGCTCCTTCTTCCCAGGTGTGTCAAGCTAGTAGCCAAGATTAGCCACCACAGGCAACTACCCTGAATCTCCCTGATATGGTTCTGGTATGAGCCATGACCCAGTCTCCCACACTTTACATGGGACTCACACATGCCACAAATTGCTAAGGACAGGGAAGGCCACATCTGTCTGCTGAGGCCAGAACTCTTGCAGCTGGAATCATTATTCTGAATGATGAAGAATCTAGGTAATGAGAACCTGTGATGGGGGTTGTCCTTCTGTATATATGTTTCTTTTATTGATTAATGAATAAAACACTTTTTGGCTAATGGCCAGGCAGGAAGGATAGGCGGGGCTACCAGATGAGGAGAATTCTGGGAAGTGTAGGCAGACAGCAGCTGCCATGTAGGCCGCCAAAGGAGTAACAGGTCCAGACCCTTCTCCAGTAAGGTAAGACCACGTGGAAATACTTAGATTGATAGAAATGGGTTAATAATTAAGACAGAGCTAGCCAATAAGAAGCCCTAGCCACCTGCCAACAGTTTTATAATCAATATAGCACCCATATGTTTAATTGGGACCGAGAAGGACAGTGGGACCAGGCTGGGCCAAGAATCTCCAGTAACAAACTAGTTAGTGAGGTAGTGTGGCCACAGCCACCTGATTCCCCTGGGGTGAGCAGTAAACAGGGATTATCTGCATACCAGGATTAGGTCCCTGTGATGAGCCACATTGCCACTCTGCTAGACTCAGCACCATCAGCTCTTTGGTGTCCACAGCTGCAGCACTCTGTGTTCCTTGAGGATATTGCTACTATATGCAATAATGCAACCATGCTAAGCAGATCCCTACAGTTTTCCTGGGCCAAATGTTGTGTCTCAGTTTTACAGACGAAGGAATACCCAGCCAGCCATTCAGCCAGCACACTGGAAAGGGGCTCAAAGAGTACCTGGGCGTTCAGCTATCTACCCTGTCTATGAAACCGGTGTGTATTCCTGTCGCAAGCATTGAAAAATAAACCCCCCTCCCCTTGTTGCTCCTGGCATCAGGAGGGTTCCCAATAGCTTTTAGGGGTCATCAAATCCAATCTTAAGGAAATCCAATCCAGACACTGGCCCTTGGTAGCCATGCCAAGCCAAGCTCTCCGGTGAGTGTGGTCGCAAAGGAACACTGGGAAAGAACAGTGGGTGTCCTCAAGCACCAACAGAACCAGTCTTAGATCACCCTGGTTCCCTGACACCTGAAAACTGGTCACCTAAGTTCTCTGAAGCAGATAGAAGGACCCAGTGGCCAGAGGACCAGAAGGAGACATGTTTCAGGACCAAGGACTCAGTGCCCATATTCAGGATATGAGGAGTTGCAGAGCTCAAGAGCGAGAGTTATATCCTCCACTGGCTTCTGGGGAACAAAACTGCCTTAGAATAAGGGGCAGGGGAGCAGAACATGTGGATGGAACCTTTGCCTGGTAGTTTATAGTGAGCAGAGATTATCTACAGATGAGAAACATTCACTTCATACTAAGCAAGAATTTCCATTAGCCAGTTTAAGACACCCATGTTTATTCACCCTTCCCATGATAGTAACAATGAAGGTGCATCCTACTCACCTTGGTAACCAGGACAAGAGTTCATCTGTATGACTTGTGGCTTCTAGGTACACGTCTCTAGAGCGGGCATAGACAGCACTGCAAAGCAAAAGCTATTAGGCATCCTAACTCTCAAACACTGCCCATCTGGCTATAGTCTTTCAATTATTCTTCTCTCAGGCTGTCTGAATAATTCTTCCAGAAAAGTCTAGAAGCTACCACTTTGAAATAGAAACAAAAGCACTCTTGTGACTACAGGAGATCCGTCAGGATGCTGAGTCCTGGCAGGAGGACAAATGAGAAGGTTCGGATGATGAGAAGAAGCGAGAGTGTTCTCATTCCCATGCAATGCTGAAGAAGTTGTCGGAAGCTCTCAGGCTTCTTCCAGGGGAGTCGTGAGGCTCAGCAGGCTGGAAATATCTCCCCGCTGTTGCTCCTTCACAAATAGCCTCTCTCATTTCCCTGGTGCAGCACCCAGACACATTCCACAGATCTCTTCCTGATGAGGCTGCAGCAGAAGCAGCAGCAGCAGCAGCAAAGGGAGATATGCATGGTGGGGAAAGGTAGGCCCATGTGATCAGTCTACTGTTCCTGCTCAACCCAGTGTTAGCAAATTTCCTTTATCATTAAACAAAAACACAGAGCAGAGACAAATAAGGGAAGGGGGGGGTCTCTCGTTATCACTTAGATGCACCTTCCCTTACTCAGCCCTCCCAGAGGAGCTAGGCTAGAGACAGTACATGGAGGTGTGCACCTTCAAATAAGCAAGCAGGGAGACGTCATGCACAGGCCAGTAGCCAAGCAGCCAGGAAAACAGATCAGGTATGATTCGGTGCACACAAGTGGGACAGTCACAGCAGATCGGTGGCTCTATTTCATGGCTGAGTGAATTGCAGTTTGGCCTTCTTAAGAGCGAAGAGACTAGGAGAAAATGGAGAGAAAATTCCAAAAGCTGTGAACCGGGGAGTTGTCTGAACCTGAACCTACTCATGAGCATGGGCAGTGAAGCAAAACACAGGGTGGGACTGGGCAGTAGGTGGCTGGATGGCTCAGAGACACTGCTGAGCAAGACCTTGTGACCATTCCTTGTTCTTCAGATGGGGGGTGATGGCCATCCCAGGTATTCACACAACAGGTCATGAACAGGAGTTTGTGTACAATCCAGGTACAAAACGAACAATGTGTGTCTGGGGAGAAATGTGGCATCATGAATCCAACACAAAATTTCCCCAGAGACAATCTGGGCACAGCGAGACCTGCAAACTCTGACCATCCTGTTTGTAGTCTGTGTGGAAGGAGTCTCCACAGCCTAGGAACACTGTTATATAACTGAGGGAGGTGAAGATGTCTCAGCCTGGAGGTTACCCTCCTCTCTAGCCACCCAAACGCCACACACCACCAAATGTTCCCTCTGTCACAGAAGGGGTTAATTCCCGATTCACCACACTGCCTCTTGGTGTCAGGCCTTGGTCCGGGGAAGATGGCATGTTTGGGAGGAGACATTAAGTCTTAGAATCCACTTGATAATTTCTGGCTTTGGAAATAGCACCCATTTGTCAAGTTTTTCCAATTTGCCAGACTTTGTTTACAACTGTGCAGCATCTGAATACGCAAATCAGCACCTCCTCCCTTCCTGCAGTCCTGCTTCAGTTTGCTTCCTAGGCAGAGTTCTTAAGCACTCTGGTCTTAAATTTTGGTATGCACTGTACAGCGAACTGCGATTAACTGTTGCTTCTCCACTCGCTGTATTCCCACCATTCTTCTCCTGGATTTTCATTACTTCCTCAAATTTCATTATTCTCAGTTGAATTTTCTCTTATTTCAAAGTTGCAAATGAATATTCATTTATATACACCCTGGGCCAGAGATCATATTTCTGCTTTCTATTGCAGCAATAAACATTCTGACCAATGTTTACTTGGCTTACACTTCTAGTTCACTGAGGGAAATTGTGTCAGGAACTCCAGCAAGAGACTGAAGCAGAAACCATGGAGGAACACTGCTTGCTGGCTCACTCACTGGCTCAGCTCAGCTGGCTTTCTTATACAGCCTGAGATCACCTGGCTAGGGAATGTTGCCACCTATAGTAGACTGTGCCCTACATCAACTAACAATCAAGATAACCATGCACAGGCCAATCTAATTCAGGCAATTCTTCACTTGTGGCTTTTTCCTCTAAGAAGACTCAAAGCTGTGTTGACTGTTAATGGTAACTAGGATAACCTGTTTCGGGGGGCTACATGCAGAAATGCTTGATGCTCTATCTACAAACCATAACCACAGGTATCACACTTCTCTGACCAATGTGAGAGGCAGAGATTCTCACTTTATAATAAGAGTACTGGAAACACAGAGCACCAAAAGGGAAGCAGTTTATTTTATAACTTTGTTAAGTTGGATGTCAGCCTAGAGAAAAGGAAAAGGTGGTATGTTGACTTGACACACGACATTTGTTTTTATATTCCTAATTGCAATTCTTTGCCAACTGAATTACTCATTGTCGGAGCTCTTCATGGAGGTACAATCTTCTCTAGCATTGCCCATTCCCACAGAGCCTGACCTAATTCACATCCTGGGGCTGGACATTCCCTCCTTTCCTGATCCTGGAGCTCAGTCATGTAGCAGAGTGACTGTGACTTTTCAAGCCCAGGATGAACTGATAGCACCAAGGCAAAGCAGATGCCAGCTGCCAGCTGACAGCTGGGAAAGACGGGCCTAGTGCCTCATGCTTATCTGTGGTACTCTAATGAGATAAAAACACTAAAAAATGGGCCGTAATGAAGCTCTCTTACACTGGGCATAGGAGATGACACTGTGAAGTGTTACCCACCCAGGTCTGTGGTATTATGAAATTCATCACTTATCTCGTTAGACATAATGATGTTTTCTGTATGGCCTGGTGCAGATAAACTTGTATGATCCATCCTTAGAGACTGATAAGATCTGGAGCTATCTGTATCTGTGCACTTCTTGTAATGTTCACATATTTGGTCACGAATGTAGAATGATCTCTAAGATCTAATTATTCACTCCCTCTGTGGTGAATTGTCTCTCTCCTGCCAAGGGCTTTGAGTACACTTTCATTTACATGTGCTTTTCCAACTGGTTTTTACAGCTGTTCTGTGTGTTTGGATATTTTACGATGTGTAAATTTTTACTTTTCTGGAACATAGACTCTGGCTTCAGTTGGTGTTAAATAGTCAGTTCTCTTTTTATAGTTGTGCTTTTGATCAGCTGTATTTTATATTAATAGTTCCTCAAAATACATAACATACAATATTCAGAATGCAAACAGCAAACTGTTGCATACTGCTCTCTGGGTGCCTGGTGCGATGATGTCCGAAGCCTTTTAGCAACTCAGCTGCTCCCAGATGGGCCTGGAAGTTCAAAAGGCTTGGCTTTGTCACATCAGTTCATGATCATGAACCATACAACAGGCTTAGTAGCCAGTTGTCATGTTCTTCTGGCACTGAAAAAGCATGTAAGTCACTTCCTAAGGTTTAACCCTATGCCTCCTTCTGTTTTACCCACTGCAGAGCATAATGTATACATAAGACCTGCTTAGCTGGGACACAAAGGCAAGACGCTGAACTTTTACCCCAAACTGTAAGCCAAGTCATTAAAGGTACAGTGAACACCTCAACCACCAAAGGACTGGCTATGAGCTAAGAAGGCTCACTCCAGAGAGAGGTGGCTCTCATATGACCCCCACTTGCAAAAACCTGATCTCTGGAAGCGGACACCTTCCCTGGACCTGGGTAGACAGCAGAGGGCTTGCTATGCAGAAAATAGTATGTAAGTCTGGGAGCTGATGGCAGCAATCACACCTGGATGGCTTGGGCACCCTGGGGGTGTCCCAGTTGTAAACTTATCAGTGCCCCTGACTCTGATGCAGAGTGTTTTCCACATTGTGCCATCTCAGGTTACAGGGTCCTTTTCTACATTTGGTATGTGTGAATGAGAGGCCTACGAAGGCACCTAGGTCTTGGTCTGTTTGCTCCAAGCTTTCTCACTGCATCTCAGGACATCTTCTCACATGCCAGACCCCATCAGCTGCATGTCATCACCTCCAGAAGTCTGTCAGAGCAGCATCCATGTTCCTGAGGAGCAGGGAACACAAACTTGCTTTTTGCTTCCACCTTAAATGCAAAAGGAAATTAAAAGGTAGCTTGGGCTGTGTTGCCTGGGAGACTTCACGTTATTTAGGCCTTCCTTGGCTACCATCATACCCTGTTTCATTTGACAGCAGTGCACAGCTGGGAGTGTCCTCATCGCCTGCCTTGGTAACTAACCAATTGCCTGGAATGAAGCATGTTGCTGGTTTAATCTTCTTCCCTCTGAGCCTCAGACACCAGTGTGCCCATCCTCCCAGAAACTCAGCAACAACCTCTGTGGGTAAGAGAAGTGCATCTGAATTAGAACACCCAGGGGCTGTGTTCCGTGAGCTTCCTTTTTCTTATACCCTGAGGCCTTTAACACTGGGCAGCTGCCTCAGGTGTCTCTGGAGCTGCCTTTTCTGCCAACTGCATGGTTCTTTCTAGAAGCTGTAGATGCCATCACCATTACAAGGAGCTGGAGAATTTGGCTCTGGGTTTTCATGCAACCAGGCTCCACCAAATGCATAGAAGATGGGGGCTGGGGACACTCCAAGATAACAATCATTCTGTACTGTGGTTTTTACAAGCCTCTGTGAGTTGTCACTGAGAGAAAATGTGATCAAACAGTGTCATCCCTCAGGAAGGCAGCCTGCAGCTCCCCAGAGGTGAAACCCACAGACAGGGCAGAAGATCAGCTCCATTCAACCTGAAGGAGAGCACCGTCCATCCATGGTTCCATTTCTACCAGGCAAGCTCCTCCTGAGCCAACCTGGGACCTGAGGGCAGCACCCATACCCTCTGCCTCTTTTATTTGTCCTAATCACTTTCACTTCATGAGGACCCAGTTTTTGTCATTGTCCATATCTGATATATTACTTAAGCCTCTGATATCCTTCTGCAATAAAAGTATTCTCCCCAGCCTTCTTGAGTATCTAAGGAAAGGTGGGTGTTGAGGTTCTGGAGGCCTTGTTTAATAAGGGTTAACCATAGACCCATGGCTTACTTGCTACAGTCACATCTACTGTTCATCTGAAAGTCTGTGTATCCTGAAGTCCACCTGGGTGACTCTCAGTCCCTCCCAGACCCATAATGATCCTTAAAGATCCTGAGATAAGTCCAGAATGTTGCAAACAGAAAGGATGCTTGCATGCATGTCCATGCATATTTGTGGGGTGGGTTATCCTGGATCAGCACCAGTAACCCCAATCCATGTCATGTGGGGGTCCAGCAGCTCCAAGGTTCGTCCTGGGATGTGCATCTAATATGAGGGACATAGCATCCTCCCATTATTATAAGGGACATGGGGACTCCTCTTCACCATGAAGGATATAGAGACAACTCATCTTCCTGAGGGACACAACCATCTCTCTTCACCATCAGGGGCACAGTGGCCCCCTCTCAACAAGGGAAGACATAGAGACTCCTCATCACCGTAAGTGAACATGGAGGCCAGCAGTCATCCATAGAGCACATAAAGATAGTTTGTGCATGTGGAGACCAAGGCTTTGCCAGGCATATGTGTAGAAGGAAGAGAGGCAAGGAGATTGGGTTACTTGACATTCAACTCCAGGAATCAGGGGAGAATGAGGGATAAAGAGCAAGAGAAACAGAGGAATGTGAGTGGAGAATACCCAGAATGGAGGATCTTGACATGGACTAGGATCCTAGGACTACAGAGCTCAGATTGAAAGTGCAGATTTCTGACACTGGCAATCCTGTCATGACGTTCATGACTGCATAGAAGGAAACCTTCCATAGACAAGAGGGACCAAGGTGCTGTGGTCCCTCCTCATGGACAATGAAATCACCCTAATATCTACAATGCAAAATGGTGCCTAAGACTCAGTGTCATAGGCTAAACTTTGTCCTGCCCAAGTTCACATGTTGAAGACCTGCCCCCATGACCTCAGAAAAGGATTATATTTGGAGACAAAGACTTAATGAGGATAAAGTAACTAAAATGAGTTCTTTGAGGCTAACTTAATCCAATATGACTGTGTCCCTACATGATACACACAGAAGGACAACCATGTAGGGACACAAAGAGAAGGCGGCATTTGCAGGCTGAGGAAGGGCCTGAGTAGGATCACCTTTGACCTTGGACTCCCAGGCTCCAGCTTATGAGACTGTCTGTCACTATAAGCTTCTCAACCTGTGTGATGTGCTGCTGCAGCTCAGGACACCAAGGGGCCCAGAGAGGACTGGGTTTTTCCAATTTATCTTTGAGCCACCTCACATCATGTATCACAGCATCACTGAAACAAATCTGCTGCTCATTTTTTTTTATGTCAACTTTCCTTCATTTGTCTCAAAGACAAGCCCTAAGAGAGGCTTCTGGGTCCCCTGTGGAAACCTGAGGTTGTTCCTCAGCCCAGTCACACAGCATACGTGCATGAACTGTCTTGCCTTTCCCACCACTGGCCTTCCTACCTCTATCATTGTGCCTTATCGCTATTAATAGGAGGTCATGGCCACACAGTGTGTGAGGTGTGAGGACCTCACTGTAGCATGTAAGTTTCCACCAGCCCGCCCGCCGCTGGTCTGGCGTCCTGGCCCCCAATAACACGCAGGAGACTCTATATTTGATACAATCCTGTTGGCCAATTACCATTACTGTTTATGGGCTAGCTCTGTCTTGATTATTAACCCATTTCTACTTATCTAAGTATTTCCACGTGGTCGTCTTATGGGGAGCCGCGGCACACATCCTCCTATCTCCCTGGGCTACATGTCGACCCCGCCTTCTACTTCCTCTTTCCTCCTCCTAGTCTCCTAGCCCCGCCTATCTAGTTTTTTATTGGCCACAGTGCTTTATTAACCAGTATGAGAAACATATATACAGAATAACATCTCCCATCATCTCCTCTTTTCTGTCTAAAATCAAAGAAGGGGTTTAACCTTAACATAGCAAAATATACCATACAACAGTTATCAAATAAGAATCACAGTTAGCAATATTTAGTCTATTAACATTTTGTAAGAATTAAAGAAAATATCATCTATCCTATCTTTGTGAGTCTAAAGTCCTATATGTAACTTATCTTTAATCCTAACTAAGGGAAACTATAACTATAACTATCTGTCTTCAACTCCTTCAAAGACCACAGAAGGATAATATATAAACTCTAGAAATGACAGAGACAACTCATTGCCTGGCCAGTCACCCGAAGTTCTTCTATAATGTTCCATCTTCAGCCTATAGGCCATAGTGTGTGTCCAGACTCCTCAACAAGGCAGGAAACTTTTCTCTGTGTCCTGTAGACTGTATGGCTGTCTGGCAGCCTCTTCCATGAAGCAGGAATCCTGTAGCAATGTCCATCTTGCATCAGCAGTTACCTTTTTGTGGGTCCTGCATGTCCAGTTTCTATAACATAAAGTCAAACAGTCTAGACAAGAGAAGTACCTTGCTCAAATGCCATATTAGAAGCAAACTTTGTAAAGAGTTTCTTCAATGTCCATCTTCCTTTTTGATGCAGGTGGTGTTACCAGGAGCAGTTGTGCCTCATTGTCAAGAAAATTCCTAAACCATTTTAAATGCCATATTCTATAGGTCTTTGAAAGGTTTGAAGAATGCCTATTCATCTCAAATACATCTCTGCATATCTAGAAATCCTAACTAACTTAACTCCAAGTTTTGACAATCATAGGTAAATCTCTATAATCTGTATAAATTTATACATTACATTTTTCAATGAGCTATATAAACAAAATACCTAAACAAGAGGAGAAATATACATATTATAAAATTGACCCTAAATTGTATCAATAAAAGAAAATCCATTCCAAAGCAAAATATTCATATCTATACCATAATTCCCTTTTTACCTTTAAAAAGATTGTTTGTGGTTATAGCCATTTATAACCAAGTCCATTTAAGTGAAAACAAACATTTATAAACAATATTTGGGAATTTGGGCGTTGTTCTTTCCAAACTACTTCCTGCTGGTAGGGGGAGCTGTCATGGGGGTCCAAAGAAGATGCAGAAATCTTGGCAGTAGACATTGCTTCAGGGGGTCTTGCTTGATCAAACCACATAAGTCTGGAAAGAATCCATAGCTTTTCATTTTCTGTGGAAACAAAAATAGAAATCCTTTTCCCCAGTAACTTGTCCTTAGGCTTAAATTTTTGAGTCAAAGCATTTTTAAAATATATAAATTGAATTAATCCAGCAGCATTTCTTTTATTAGTAGTTGTTATTTTCTCAGCAATCAAATAATTTAAAGACAACAGAAGCGCGTATAGTATCCAAAATTTCTCTGTGCTTTCCATTTTTACGTGGCTTTTTTATTATTCTATTTCTTCTACTTCTATTTTTACGTATTTTGAGACAGGGTTTATCTGTGTAACTTTTATCTGTCCTGGAATTCAGTGCATACCAGGTTTGCTTTGAAATCACAGAGATCTGCTTGCCTCTGTCTGCCGAGTGCTGGGATTAATGGAGTGTGCCACTACCCATTCATTCTACTTCCTTTTTTCTTTTTTAAACCATCGTATCCTGTTTCTTTTTCTCTCCCAAGCCAGCGTATTTTTTAAAACATAGTGTAAACTTTCATTGCAGCTCTTGTACACACCAATGAATTGTTAGCAGAGCTCTTTAAAAGCAAGGCGGCTTTTTTGCCGCTTATGCTAATTTTGGAAACCTCCCTTAAAGGAGCCGTGCAACTCTCTGTCTACAGCAAAACAAATCCAACCGAGAAAATGTTGCTACCAATAAGTCTTGTTAGTCTCTGTTCCCTTGTTTCTAAAAACTATTTTTTAAGCTTTTGTTAAGTTTTAAGTGAAAGTTCTAAATCCCAGTTCTGACACCATTATGTTACAGCAGGTTTCCCTGCAGGCTGCCGCTGGTTCTGCCGCCATGGTCCCACAACCACATGTGGCGTGCCGGTCCCAAATAACACTCAGAGACTCTGTATTTGATACAATCCTGTTGGCCAGTTACCATTATTGTTAATGGGCTAGCTCTGTCTTGATTATTAACCCATTTCTACTTATCTAAGTATTTCCACGTGGTCGTCTTATCGGGAGCCGCGGCACACATCCTCCTTTCTCCCTGGGCTACATGTCGACCCTGCCTTCTACTTCCTCTTTCCTCCTCTTAGTCTCCTAGCCCCGCCTATCTAGTTTTCTATTGGCCACAGTGCTTTATTAACCAGTATGAGAAACATATATACAGAATAACATCTCCCATCACCTCACCTCTTTGCAAACTGGCCTACCCATAGGTGGACGTCTCTATGTGAAAATACCCAGGTCCCCACTGGACTAACTATGCAAAGTCAGACATCCTGGTAAGTGTTAGAACACAGGAGTCTTTTTTAAAAATGATGTTTAACCTAAACAAGCCATTTGTGGTGACCTAAAAGATCTCTCATTTTCCCCCTGCCCATCTTCTCTCCAGAAAGACTTCACCAAAAGCAAGCAACAGAATCTCCAGAGGGAAGGCACTGCTGATGGGTTCATAATAATTACAAATAGATGAAGGGTACTGTCATTGCAAAACACTGCCACACAGTGTGAGGTAGGAAAGGCAGGCTGGATGATCAGAGAGTGTTATCCCTCCTGGAAGCCATAGGTCCTGGGTTGTGGAATGGCACTTGTTCCAAGGAAGCTGGAGGCCCTGATGTTTCAAGTATCCTACTGGGGACTATAGGGACCGCAGCCACAAGGCCATTGACACTAATCCTTGAGAGCAAAATACAGAGTATGATCTACATAGCAGAGTGACTAAGCACGCCAACCTTCTGAAGTCTCCCAGCTAATCACTGACTCAGACACCAGTGTTAGTGAGATGCTCTGAAGCTAGGCCAGGTCCTGTAGAAGAGCTGTCAGTGTGCATGGGGGCGGGGCAAAGTGTTAAAGGGCATGTTCCCTGAGTCATTGTAGTTGTGCTCACAGACCTTTAGGAGACTGACCATCAGTGTCCGAGTGACATTTCTTCCTGCCCAGATGTGGGAGCCAGGAAAGAAGTGGCCAGCCTAACTGGAACTCCATATAGAATTGAAGTCATCTGAGTACAGGAACCCTCCCCCCCCCCCCGCATCAGACTACTTCATATGACAAGCCACTAGCTTCTGGCAAAGGACCCAACTGGCAGACATTGCTTCTGATGTGCTCCCTGCCACCTTCCCCAGGGACTTTTTCTAGAGTTTGTCTCTGGGTGCTACCTAACTCAGGGTTCCTGAGTTCCTCTTTAGGACCTCTAGCAACATTTGGTGACGTAGAATGCTACGTAGCTCTCTGATAAATTTATCATGGGGGTTATCAGGCTTGTTGGTTATGAGAAATCAGCAGTTGCCTGGCAACCAAAATTGTCTGTTAGCTCGAAAACCAGAGAGGCTTCAGAGCCAGAGATGACGGCTCCTCGGGAGCCAAGAATGGGGCTGATGAACAAATAAATGCAGGGGAGGGAGGACTGAGCTCTGGTCTCCTTTAGAGGCCTACTAAAGAAAGGAGCCAGTTATTTGGTCAAGCTGTGGACATGGCTGAGTTCAGCCACAGGGGGAAAGCAGAGGGGTTGTCTTCAAGCCATTTCAGTGTGACTACTCTCAAGGGAAGGACTATCTTGTGCCAGTGTGGGGTTGCTATTAGGGATCTGTGAGGGTCTGGTGTCCACTCAGAATACCTGATCTTTCTTATTCCCCTGGCAGAGCTCTGTGTTGAACTTTAGTCCAATCCTCAAACCCTAAAACTTGAGAACAGCTTCCTCTTCCCCAAACTTCCTCTGAGCACCTGTCTATGTCCTGATCACCCTCTGGGGCCATACTTTCCCAAAAGGCCTGTCCCACTGGATATTTTCAAGCCTGAAGCTACACTTAGAAGTATAGATAATGATTCCAGTATGGTATTTGGAATTCCACGGTTACATCACTCCAACCTATCCCTGTTCTTTTTCTTGCTCGTGTCACCTAACCTGCAAAGACTTGGCCCCAACGTGACTCCAAGTACTCAAGTACCCCCTTTCTTCCTTTCTTCACTCCCCTCTATGGTGCTGTATTAGTTATTTATCTCATCGTTGTAATAAAACACCCTGACAAAAGCAGCATCAAGGAAAAAGGGCTTATTTTGGCTCACAGTTCAAGTATACTGTCCATCACGGAAGGGAAGGCAAACCAACATGTGCTCGAGGTAGCTGGTCACACTGTATCTGTAGGAAAAAGGGAAGAGATAGATGGTGGTCCTCAGTTTACTTTCTGCTGTTCAGTCTAGGACCAAGGTCCAGGGAGTGGTAGCACCCACTTTACAGTTGGGTCTTCTCAATTTGGTTAGCCTAATTAAGATAATCCCTCACAGGTATGTCCAAGGATAAGTGATTCTAGATTCTGTCAAATTGATGATCAATATTGGTTATCCCAGCATGAGGGAGAAATTTCTAGCATCACCAGAAACCTGTAGTCTCATAGACTCAGACCAACACAGCAAGAACCTTTAGATGCATATTTCGCTTAAAACCATGCTTGATATTTTTTTTTCATTAAAAACAACACATATGTCTCAAACTTTCTATTGTTGCTGTTATTCTAGATAGTTCACACAAAGACAGTTATTTATAAAAATAAGACTACATTAAGAAAGTAATATGTACTAACACAAAACTTATATGCAGAGGACATTCTTTTCCACCCAGCACTGCTGTAAGAACTGAGACTTTAAAAGAAAGAAACAAGAGCACAAGTTCTGTCTGCTTGCACAGTTTATACATATGCCACATGCCTGGGTTGGAGCTATCCTAAATGCTGGGGAAATTGTGGGGGAGAAACAGAGGATATGTGCAGAATTCCTGCTTCATCCATTATGTAGACAGTTGAGCAGGATACAATTCATCCACTTAGTTGAATCACCTTTCACTTATTCATCCATGCATCATCCATCCATACATCCATCAATACATCCATACATCCCTCTTTTGCCCACAAACTCATTTGTCACCTCTCCATTCACTTATCCATCTCTTTCTACTCATCCATCCTCTAATTCATCTACTCTTCTGCCCATGAATTTATCAATTCACCCACTCATCCATTTATCTGCCTATTCATCTATCTGCTCATCCATCTGCCCATCCATCTACCTATTCATCATCTACCCATCTACCCATTCTTCTATTTACCCATTGATCCACCTACTTATTTGCCTACCCATCCATCCATCCATCCATCCATCCATCCATCCATCCATCCATCCACCCATTTATATGCCTATACATCCCTTCTTCCATTCATCCACCCACCCAGGCATTCATCTCCATTTCTCATTATTATTCTGTCTAACTGTATACCTCACCTCACTCTGACATAATATCCCAGGCTGCCAAAGGAATCCACACTGTCCCATGTACCCACTGCTTAACACTGTCAGAGATTGTTGGTCAGGGTCACTTCTGTCTGAGTTTTTCCATAGACAAAATACTCTAAAGACAGACTTTTCGGTTCCAGCCCAGGCCTCACTACTTCCAGGCAACACACCTTGGGATAGTTTCATGGATCCTCCTTGATCATTCCTCTTTGGTAGCATAATGGAATTTCATAAGATATTGTGAGAATTGAATCTATTCATAAGCTGTTGGAGAACAAGCTTGCTGCATGGTAAGCATATGGTAAGCTTTCCCCTGCTTCTAGCAGACACTACATGTCCTGGCAAAGCCTCTCCTACTCATTCACTCTTTTGCATCCCACATCTTTGAAATCTGTACAAGGTGCATAAGAGGGTCTATGGAATTTTCTCTCTGCTCTCCAGCCCTCTTGTCCACTATCATCATGTAATGACTCATTTACTCTCCCAATCAAGTTCAGGTCTCACCATCTCTGGGTTCATAGCAACCTATCCAACCACAGGGTTTGGGAGCCTATGGTAGGTAAAAGTTCCACCATGTGCAATGAGTCATCTCTGTGCAGAGTCTGGTCCTGAGATGGTCATTCCGGAGGTGCATAGGCGGTTGCCTCGCCCATTAGACTTTTATTTCTAGAGCTTTCACTTGTTTGGGAGAGCAGATCTGCTTCTTCCAGGAATAATTTCCTCTCTAGTTTTTATTTTAAGCTTATAAACTTTGGAAGGAAACAAGCTCTTCGTTAAGGAAGCACCAGGGCCAAAATGATGCCAACACCTGCTACGTGATATCATTAATAAATTACTAGACTACAGCAGCATCTTAAATGCTCTTCTGCTCGCGGCCATTTGAAAGCAACTCAGCTTTTCCGGGCTGGGTGCCAGCGACTGCTTGTTAGGCCCTGGAGCTCAGAAGTGAGCTGCAGACTGGGGGAGGCTGGCTCCTTTGTTGGGGAATAATATGTTTCCTTCTGCTCAGTTCCTTTATTCTAAACCTGATTACTCTTGTTCTTAGTTTCCTAGAAAGGCAGGGAAACTCAAGACACCTTTTCAGTAGGACAGTTAAGTTTTACCATTTTAATGCAATAAAAAAAAGAAGGAAAGAAAGAAAGAAAGAAAAAAGAAAAGAAAGGAAAAACCTCACTCACTGTAGTATGTCTTAATATATGTCATTGTCTACTTTTCCTTCGTGTTAAGACAAACTGAGATCTCCAGGAAGATCTTTAAGGTTAAACATGCACCTCTGCAAAGGGTTTGACTCACACTGAATTGTCACTGCCATCTGAGATAGGTGTGAACTCAGTGACCACCACTGTCATCATCCACAGCACTCAAATAGCACCTGGCACAAGGGCAGCCAAGAGGATGAAGACACTTCATGAAGAATAAGTAGAAAGGCAACCACAGTTAAGCGCTGGCATGGCCCTTAATTTCTTGGTCTGTGATGATTAGTTCCAATTGTCAACTTGACACAACCTATTAACACCTGGGAGGAGAATTTCAACAAGGAATCACCTAGATCAGTCTGGATTGTGAGTATGTGGTGGGGTTGCTCTGATTATCTTACTTCAAATGGACAGTGCCAGCCCTGACAGAGGGTGTAACTATTGCCTGGTTTGGAGCTCTGGGCTGTTGAACAGAGAGAGCAAGTTGAGAAGTAACTATGCATGCACCCATTCTTTCAACTCTTGAATGTGAATGTGGTATAACTAGCTGACTCAAGCTCCTGCTGCAGTGACTCTTCTGGAGAGATGAACTGTACCCTGGAACTGTAAGCTAAAATAAACACTTCCTCCCATCTATGGTAATGGACAAGTGACCTTGTCTGATCTAGAATTTCTTGACCACAATCCCCTGTAGGCTGTGTGAGTTTGGACACTTTGCTTAACCTCTCAGTGTAATAAGAGTAATGTTCTTCCTAACCCTCAAGAGTATTTTCAAGAATTCTATGTAATCTTATCACCATTTGCATACATTACCATAGCAGATGCCCTTTCTGGCATAGACCTCACCTTGGGAAGGAAAGGATTTATTTCATCTTACAGGTTGTATGCTGTTATGAGGGGAAGCCACTGTCGGTAGTCCATGAGACAGTAGAAGAGCACTCCCTGGTGGCTCGCCATGCCTAACACATCTGTTCATTTTGCTTTGTTATTTAACCCGGGACCACCTTACTAAGGGTGACAACAACCGTGTTAGCCTGGCACCTCCCACACTCATCACTGATTGAGAGAATACCTCCACAGACTTGCCACAGGTCAGTTCTGACAGAGCCATTGTCTCAGTTAAAGTTGTCTCTTCCCAGATGGCCTTAGTTTGCACCAAAAAAACTAATCAGCCGGAGAGCCTATTAAGAAACAAGCCATTTTGAGATCAGACCATTCATGAGCAATTGCATCCCCATGTCCCCAACTCTGGACACTAGTACACTGGTATTACACATGAGACTTGGGGAGAGTAACTTCATCTTCCATTGTCATTCATTTCCCTATTTATTGACTCATTGAACCATTTGATCTGTGGTGGTGACTCACACTTTTAATCCCAGAATTCGGGAGCAGAGGCAGGTGGATCTCTGAGTTTGAAGCCAGCATGGTCTACAGAGTGAATTCCAGAACAACCAGGACTACAAAGAGAAACCCTGTCTCAAGAAATGATATAATTTGATTCACATTACCTGAAGCAGGTGTTGGGCAGAGTGCAGTGTAGCCCGCACCAATCAGACATCCCCTAGTCATCCCTTGGCCTCAGGGGGCAGCAACTGTGCCCCCAGAAGTCATTAGACGACAGCTGGAAATTCTTACAGTTGTGGTAACAGTTGTGTATGGGGACGGTTTCAGCTGGCATCATAGGCCAGGGGATGTTGTAAACAGAGTGTAAAAGACAGCCCTTCCAACATAAGGAAAGATCCATGTGCCATAAGCAAGGAGCTTGGTGTAGAACCTCCAGGTCACTAATCCAAATATGCTGGCACTACATTTGCCAGTGTGGCTGCCCCCCCTGTTCCTGAGAATATGACTCATGATAGATGCAAAGCTTAAGCATGAACTCTCATTGGCAAGTGAGAAGACACTCTGGCAAATTGCTTCTCATAGATTCCAGATGCTTGTGCTGGTCCCCAGAAGACTCCATTCCCAATAACTTGGTCCTCAGTATCCATTCATTCACTCCTTCAGTGTCCGTTCTCCATTACCAGAAGGGTGTGAATGCTGTTGCATGTGTATTTGCTTCTGTGGAGAAGCAGAATCTGCTCTTGTTGGCATTTTTGCACTGCTAGCCTCCTCATCCATCAGCTTCCCAGTGAAAAGAGCCCAGTGACAAGTGACAAGGCTGCTTCATGATCCACACTTTAGCTAGCCTCCTCAGTGATACTCCTACCTGAGGTTTGATTTCTGAATCCATTGTGCCCGGAGGCAGGCAAGACACAGCCTATTCCTTCTGGAGGTCCTCAAAGCCAGTAAGAGAGGGACATGGCCAAACATAGTCATAACATCAGACTTTTTTCTATATTGTAGAAAACAGATATCCATAGCAGGTGGTCCCTGGGTGTCCAATAACTGCTAAGACCACCTGACTGTTGCTGTTGGTAGCCACCACATGGCCCAGCGGATAGAACCCAACATCAGATTGGTCAGACTACCTGTCCTTTCCTCCATCTTTCTATTTCCTTTCCCTCTTTCCTGTTTCTGTGGCTCCCACTCTGGAGCCTGACATTGCCATCCCTGAGAATGCTGAACAGTTCATTTGGCTTTCAATAAAGACTTGCTGGCTCTTACTGTGTCAGCACTGACATCGGTGCCAGGCCCTGGAAACTTGTTGGTATTTTTGCTTGCAGGGCTCAGGATGACAGGCCTTGGAATGGTCTGGCTGTCCTCCATCGAGCCTCAATACCACTCTATTTTTCATGCCCTGAAGCTTCAGGCATATGCATCTCAGCCCTCAAATTTCCCACCAGCTATGCGTTAGGCAATCAAAACAAGCCAAGCTGGGCTTCTGGCATTCTGGAGCCCTCTCCTGGATTACCTTTCATTCTCAGGAGATTCCCTGCTCTGGATCCTTTAACTATCTCTAGTCCATCCCTTCAGGAATGCTGGCTTAACTTACCGACAGTAAGCAGAGTGTTAAAAGGCAATTGGGGGGCATCTAAAATGCAGCATGAGGAGCCCCAAGGATCCATTCCCCAGCCAAATAAGCACCACCAGAGGAAATTTTTTTTAAACAACCAATTAAGGTTTCTGGAAATTGTCCTAAGAGAATTAAGCAAAAGAAGACACATTTATCCAGTCTCCATAGTACCAAGTATCTATAAGAGAAGTAAAAATCTGTGACGCTTGAGAGACCACCCACATTGTCCTCCCCTGTCAGTATGATATATGTGCCATTTCAGGTATTTGTGATCACCAAGATGGACATTTAACCCCTCAGGTCACATATAGCATACAGCAAAGGACAGTTGCAGGCTGCAGGAATTTCTCAGCCCCACTACCTCCAAGTTTCATCAGCTACATCATCAGAGAATATGGCCAAGAATTGAGGCTCTCTTCATCCTTGCTCCCCCACTCCCCCCTGAGGGCAGAGGCACTAGCCTACAGAGAGTACTGAGGATGTAGAGGCTTCAGAATGAGATCACAGAGTTGAAGATCCATACCAGATGACCAAAAAGATGGGAAAACTGGAGATTTCCCATGAAGAAAATTAGTTCATGAGAACGTGACCTTCCAAAGCTCTCCCCAAAGATGTTAGCTCCATTTAAAGCAAAGGGTTGGAGCCTAAGGTACTCTTGGGAATAAGTAGTACTAAGTAATGAAAAGACCTACCACTCTACTAAACCCATGTCCTAAACATGTTTTATAAAACAGGAACAAGAAGAAATGGGGGTGGGGTGGGGGGTGGAGGATGGGGGTGGGGGATGGGGGTGGACGAGGCCGGAGGAATCTTCCTTGGGTCAGCATGAGTCTTAAAGACTCCTTAAACACTATGTCTTATTGAAATATCAAATAGTGAAATAATTTATTAACCAGGGCATGGCAGTTCATCATCCCTGTGATTGTCAACATGGTGCAATTTAGAATCACTCAGAGGACACACTTACATACATCCTGCAACAGTTTATCTGGGAGGGGTTCACTGAGGCAACAAGACCCAACCTTAACTGTGCCTGGCTCCATCCCATGAGCTGGGGGTCCTAGTGAAATAAGAATAGAAAGTAGAAGTAAAATGAAAAAGTAAAGTGAGCTGGGTACCAACATTCCTCTCTCTCCCTCCCTCCCTCTCTCTCTCTCTCTCTCTCTCTCTCTCTCTCTCTCTCTCTCTCTCTCTCTCTCTGTGTGTGTGTGTGTGTGTGTGTGTGTGTGTGTGTGTGTGCGCGTGCGTGCTTTCTGACTACAGGTGAAAATGCCCTGCTGTCTCAAGCTCCTGCAACCATAACTCTCCTTCCATGATGGTCTGTATCCTCAAACAGGAAACTCAAACCTGTCCATCCTTCCTTAAGTTTCCTTGGTCAAGTATTTGATCATATCAAGGAGAAAATTTGCTAGTGCCATCCATGGCCTCTCATTGCTGTGGGTCATAATAAAAGCAAAGACAGCTTAGCAGAGACTTAGAGCAGAGGCCATCAGACACAGTCCAGGGAGAGCCACTGTCACTGTGAAGTGACACATGAAACCTCACACTGCATGGAAGAGGTTTCATGAGAAAATAGATCTATATCACAAAAAGTAAGACAAAGGAAAAATAAACCCAAAGTGTAGTGAGAAGGTTGTCGCCTTTGCCTTCTATTGCTATGATAAGCACTATGACCAAAGCATGTTGGAGATGGAAGGCTCTATTCCATCTTACAGCTTGTAATACATCAGGAAGGGAAGTGAGAGCAGGAACTCAAGGCAGGAAACTGGAGACAGGAACTGAAGCAGAATCCATGGAGGAATGATGCTTGGCTGCCCCTCAAGACTTATTTAGCCTGTTTTCTTGTACAACCCAGGGCCACATGCCAAGGGGTTAGGATAACCCATATCACACATCAGTTAAGAAAATGTACCACAGACTTGTCCACAGTCCTGAAAGAGACTCAACAGTTTAAAGGTGAATCTCCAGGGAAACGAGCAAGAGACAAATGATATGATAACAAGGAATGTAGGCAATGAGAAGCTGTCAGAGGGATACAACGTCATTAATAGGAACAATATTTAGGGACAGGAATTCCCATAAGAAAGGAGATGGGAAAAAACAAACAAATAAATTTGTTAAAATAAATGGTCATTGAAAACTTACAAACAAGTATCAACCTACACACTAAAGAAGCTGCATAAGCTCTAATAGTGTGAAGGAAAAGATGCATACAGAGACATGCCACAATGAAACCACCCAGATCAAGATGAGGAGAGACCTTAAAGCCATCAAGGAAAGTGATATGTCATAGACAAAGGGGTCTCAGTGAGATTAATACAGGGATTCTCAATGGAATCCAGACAGATCAGAAAGTAGAAAAATGTAGTTCACCTTCAAACATTTAGTGCAATGTGATGGGGAGATCAACAGCTCTTGATGCTTTTATAGAGAACTTGGGTTCAATGCTCAGTGTCCACATCATGAGACTCACAACTTCCTGTAATTCCTGTTCTAGGGAACTTAACACCCTTTCTGGTCTCTGCACCATTACACTCACAACAACACACCCATACACAAACATACATATAATTAAAAATAAAATATTTCAATAGTATTAAATGTTAAACTATCCAATTATGGGTCCTTATGTCTGATAACATGTGCATATATTAAGAGATTAAAGATGACGTTGTATAAAATGATGAAACAGCTAAAGACATAAAAGGAATGAAAAGAGAAATAACCAGTGAACAGATAGAAAACACTAACCCATATGGCACTAATCCAATAATTGACATGAAAGCTGGTAGTTTTAATTCTAATTAATTAAAAGATAAGGTTGTTTGAGTAGATCAAGAATTGGTATGCAATCATGTATTAAATATATGAATCCTACTTTAAGTGTCAAGTTATGTAGATTAAAAGATAAGAAGAAGGGGTTAGAGAGATGGCTCAATGGTTAAGAGCACTGATTGCTCTTCCAGAGGACCCAGGTTTGATTCTCAGCACCCACCTGGCAGTTCACAACTGTCTGTAATTCCAGTTCCAGGGGATCCAACACCTTCATACAGTCAAAACAATGTACATGAAATAAAGTTTTAAAAAGATAGAAGAAAATACACTATGTTGGCATTATCAAAGCAATGCAGAGATAGTCCAGTCTCATTCTGAGAAAAAGCCAAAGGAAAGAATGTTACCAGGAATGAGGGAGAGAAAGATAATGATAAAAGGTCAGTTATTTTTAAACTAATTTTTATTCAAAGCAAAACAATCTTATTTTATATACCAATCCCAGTTCTCTCTTCCTACCATCCTCCCATTCTCCAGACCATCTCCCCATCCCACCCTTCATCTACTCCTCAAGGAGGGTAAGGCCTCCCATGGGAGATCATCAAAGTCTATCACATAATTGGGGGCAAGACCTAGGCCTTCCCCATGTATCCCAGCTGAAAGAGTATCCCTCCATAGGGAATGGGCTCCCAAAGCCCACTGATGCCATAGGGATAAATACAGGTTCCCCTGCCAGAGGCCTCATAGACTGCCCAGGCCTCCCGTCTGATACCTACATTCAGGGAGCCTGGTTTGATCCTATGCTGGTTCCCCAGCTGTCAGACTGGATTTCATGAGCTCCCTCCCCCTGTTAAGGTCAGCTGTTTCTGTGGGTTTCTTGACCACTTTGCTCATCATTCCTCCCTCTCTACTACTGGATTCCAGGAGATCAGGTCAGTGATTAGCTGTGAATCTCTGTTTCTGCTTTCTTCAACTACTGTAGGAAGGCTCTATGATGGCATTTAAAGTAGTCGTCAGTCTCATTATAGGGGAAGGGCATTTAAGATAGCCTTGCCACTATTGCTTAGATTCTTAGTTGGGTTTGTACTTGTGGATTCCTGTACATTTTCTTTTCTTTTTTTTTAAATATATATTTATTATTTTTTCTTATTTTACATATTGTTCCCTCTCCCTCCCTCCCATGCCCCCCAAACTCCCCTCCCATCCCATTCCCACAGGGAGGGTGATGCCTCCCAAAAGGGATCATCAACATCTGTCAAGTCATTTGGAGTAGGGTCTAGGCCCTCCCTCCTGCCTCTAGGCTTAGGAGGTATCCCTCCATGGGAAATGTGCTCCCAAAGTCATTTGTGCACCAGGGATACATCCTGGTTCCACTGTCAGAGGTCCCTTAGATCACCCAGGCCTTCTAACTGAGACCCACATTCAAGGTGTCTGAGTCAGTACAATGCTAGTTTCCCAGCTATCAGTCTGGAGGTCCATGAAATCCCCCTTGTTCAGGTCAGTTTCTGTGGGTTACTGTATCCTGGTCTTGACCCCATTTTCTTATCATTCCTTCCTCTCTGCCACTGGACTCCAAGAGTTTGGCTCAATGCTTAGTTGTAGGTGTCTGCTTCTGTTTCCATCAGCTACTAGATGAGGGCTCTATGATGGCAGATAAGGGAGTCATCAATCTCATTATCAGGGAAGGGCATTTAAGGTAGCCTCTCCACTGTTTCTCAGATTGTTAGTTGGGGTCATCCTTGTAGGTCTCTGGACATTTCTCTAGAAGCAGTTTTCCATTCAAACCTATAAAGGCTCCCTCTATTATGGTATCTCTTTTTTGCTCTATTTGTCCCCTGACTCAATCTTTCTGGTCCCACATGGTCTCCTCTCCTCCCCTTCTCTTTCTCCTAACTCCCTCTCCACTCTGCTCCCTCCCATTATGCTCTTGTCCCTTTCCTTGTATGAATCCTTTAGATTCCTCATGTATCCTAGTTTTTCTGGCAGTGTGAATTGTAAGCTGGTAGTCCTTTGCTGTATGTCTAAAATACATATGTGAGTATTCCTCTTTTTGTGATTGGGTTACTTCACTCATGCCCCACATCTGACCGAGGGCCGATCTCCAAAATATACAAAGAACTCAAGAAACTAGTCACTAAAACAACAAATAACCCTTTTAAAAAGTAGGGTACAAAACTAAATAAAGAATTCTCAATAGAGGAATGCAAAATGGCTGAAAGACACTTAAGAAAGTGCTCAACATCCTTAGCCATCAGGGAAATGCAAATCAAAACAACTCTGAGATACCCATCTTACTCCTGTCAGAATGGCTAAAATCAAAAACAACAGTGACAGCTTATGCTGGAGAGGATGTGGAGAAAGGGGAACACTCCTCTACTGCTAGTGGGAATGCAGACTTGTACAGTCATTTTGGAGATCAGTATGGTGGTTCCTCAGGAAAATGGAAATCAGTCTACCACAGGACCTGGCAATTCCACTCTTATACCCAAATGATCATATACCCAAATGATCCACATCCATGCAACAAAGACATATGTTCAACTATGTTCATAGCAGCATTATTTGTAATAGCAAGAACCTGGAAGAAACCTATATGCCCCTCAACTGAAGAATGGATGAAGAACATGTGGTGCATTTACACAATGGAAGTAAACAATAAATAGAATCTTGAAATCCTGGAAATTTTCTTAGTGCCAGGTTTCTGGTTAATCCCATTAACAGCTCCCTATATCAAGGGAGTGATATAGGGAGCTATATGGAGTGTGGTAACATATGCGTGTAATCCCATCACTTTAGTGAGGGTTGGGAATCATGAATTCAAGGCCAAATTGTAAAATGCAACGTGATTGTCTCAAAAATCAATGAACAATAATCAAATTTTTATAGTGATGTTCAATAGGTATATACCTACACTTAGACTATCATACTATGTCGGGAAAAACTACACATAGAAACAGATGAACTGACAAGTTATAGAGTTCAGTATCCCTCCATCATCTGTGGCTGATCCAACAGGATGAAAGTTGGCAAAGACAAAGTTGAACTCAGGAACAATGATCAACTGAATATAATTGATACCTGTAAGGTGCAGCAAGGCAGGAAAACAAACACATTTATCTTGCTAGGAGTGGTCACCAAAACAAACCATGTTCTATACCATAAACACACCTGAACAACTTAAATAAGTAGAAATCACACACTATCTAATCTCAGATCATGGAGTTACAAGAAAATAAATATCAGAAATAGTGGAAATCTCCAAGATATATAAAGCTTAGGCAATAAACTTCAGAAAACACATGAACCATGTTTAAGTGGGGATTTATCCAAGAACAGTAAAGGTTAGTTCAATACTCAGAAATCACATGATGTATTTTACACTGAAAAAGACAACTAATGTGAATGCATGAATGCAAGAAATGGCATTTTGCATTCTTTCTGCCCCCTCTTCCACAATGATCTTTAGGAAGAGTTGGGAGAGAAATGCTTAAAATAGTATTAAATTCTCAAAGAACTGACAACTTTTAATTAAATTTTAAAAGAAATTTTCTTTTTGCAAAAAAAAAATATCCCTTTCTTATAAAAGCCCCCAGTAAACTAGAAATAGAAATTCACTGTTCAGAAAAAATGAATATCTCAGAAAATTCCACAACTACCTTCATTTTTAATGGGGGAAAACTTGGTATCTTTTGGTTAGATCAAGAATAAGCTGAAGAGCTCTTCTCATCATTTCTTTTCAAAATCATACTGAAAGTCTTAGCTTATGCAATAAGAAAAGAAAACAAATCAGACATACATGGAAGAGAAGGGAAGAAATCAAACTGTCTTGTTATCAGATTACATGGTTATTTTAAACAGAAAAATATGTAGAGGGACAGGTTAAGGCATTTTTGAAACTGATCTAGCAAATTATAGCAAAGTTTCTGAATCCAAGGCTAATGCATCACACTCAACTGTTTCCCAAAATATCTTGAGACTCAAAACATAACTAAGGTCACTAAGACCTCGAGAAAGTGAAAAATAAGTGTAAATCTAGCAAAATATGTACAAAAGCTACCACTCAAATCTGCATATTTAACACAGCCCCCATTAAAACCCAGGAATTATGTTTTGTTTAAAAAAATATAAAAGTCTGCACTTTTAAAGGACATGTAGAGGGGGTGGCAGGATGGTTCAGTGATTAGGGGCACTTACTGCTCTTGCAGAGGATGTGGGTTTGACTCATAACATCCACAGAGTGGCTCACAACCATCTGTAACTCTAGTTCCAAGGGATCCAACACCCTCTTCCTCTCTCTTCACACATATGTGTGTGATGCACATACACATATGTGGGTGAAATACCCATATGCATAAAATAATTGTAAAGGGCAATAAAACCTTTTATAAAATGTTTTAGATTTTTAAAGATTCCTGCATGTGTTTTTCCCTGCCCATGCCATGTAGCCACTACCCATGTCATAGCTTCAACTGCTGCCTGTGACATGCTGAGCCCAGTTCACATGCCCACTTGCTTCTGTCCCAGTGGTCTCTGATGTGTTTTTGACACCTCTGCTAAGAGAGCTCAGAGGCATCTTCAAGTTCAAGAGCTGAAAACAAAATATCAATCCTTGTTTCCTGTCACAAAGCTCCTCCATAAATCTTACTGATTCTGCTTCTGGGACCCTTGTATTTCCAGACTCTTAAAGGGACAATTTGGAGTGTCCTTGGGGCTCTCTTTATATCAGTCCCCATTTGATACACCAGCTAGCCCCATTTAGATCTTCCTTAGAAACATACCTCCTGTATAGCTTATGAATTTTTACATTTATAAATATGTCTAGGGGTTGAACACAAAAATGTAGGTGATTATGAAGGCTGGAGAGGGCATCAGATCTCCTGAACACGAAGCTACAGGCAATTGTAAGGTGTGTATGATGGGAACTGAACTTGTGTCCTCTACAAGAGCAGCATGGGCTCTTAATCATTGTGCCATCTCTAGCCTCCTAGTGTCCTAGTATATTCTCCCTACTGTTCCAGTAAAGCCACCATCATCTCTTCCTGCAGTTATCTTGCCCCTAACTGAAATTCATGTTTTCCTTACTTTGAATCTGCACTATGGACTCAGCCTTAGCTGAGCGTCCTGCTTCCTGCTTCTAACTGTAGCCCATTCTCAACAGGATGACCAAGGCACCGTCTTAAGCTCAAGACCAACAGCTAGCACCTAGCAGAACCACAGTCTGACTTTCTGTGCATTCTCACCAGAAGATGAGAGTGTCCAATGAGAATGAGAAGTGACCACATGAGAGAATGGGATCTCTCCGAAGGGAACCAGGGTTGGGCCCCAGGATTGAGTTGCAGACAGAAGGCAAAGAGACCAGACCTATAATAAGTTCAGCACCAAAACTGTAGACAGTTCCTCGAACCAAAGCTACATTGGGGAATAGCTTCTTTTCCAAATGGTAGCCATGAGTCTGATCTCAGGAATCTCCTAGACACAAATGCATCTAAAATTTATTTTAAATACTACATGTTTCCACCGCCCACGGTTTAACCTGTTTCATTTGCAGCCTCAATTTCCATGCTAAAGTGAAGCATAATAAGTAGCAATAAAATCAGTCTTACTGCATTTGTTTTTCCACGGCAAGCTGCAATCAATTACCTGAGAGGTGTTCGTGGCTGCAGCTAAACGGTGACCCAGCAAGGTGCAATTGGCGAAGTGTCACTTTTATTCATGGCCTCAAATCCGAGAATGGGCTTGTCTGTGTTTTAATTATCGGAAAGCACTTACCACCCTTGCTTTAATGAATTGTATAAAACTTAAACACATGCAATTATATATTTTATAAATAAAAAGCAGTGGACACGGTCTTAGGTAACTGCTTCTGCTCAGAGCTGTATTTCTAGTCACTCACATGCAACCTCCTTGACAAGGTCTCCTACCTCCTTCCTAGAGACCCTCGAATTCCCCCAGCTTCACCTGGACTTGCCCCCCCATCTCAGGTTCACTGTGAGCATCTAATTATGAAGCATATCCATGTTCCTCTCTACATAAGCTCTGAGCACACTGGGATGCCCTGTTAGAAAGGCAGCACAGCTGGGTTTTGCCCACAGAACTTTGTGGTACTGAGATGACCCTGAAGGGATCAGCCATTGAGCCTTCTTCACCTTACCATGAAAGGTTCATGGGAACACAGAGTGTCAGCCTTCCCATACTATTTTCTACCTGAGGGTTGGAGGCACATGTGTGCCTCCACACACCCCTTTCTTGGAATGTAGGAGCTGACCACACAGATCGCCCCTTGGACTCCCAGGCAGCACCTTCTGATACCAGATGGATAAATGCAATTATGTTAATGTTGATTTTATTCAATAAGAACCAAGACACCAAATGCATCATCCTACCACCTCTCATTTCTGGAAGCTATATCGAAGTGTATTTGTCATCTAAGTGGGAAAGGTTGACTAGGTGTCAGAGCAGGGGCTTCCTGCGTGGGAGTCAGGAAATAAACTAAAGCCAGATAACAGTTTAGGCCCAGTCTGTAGAAGAACCCTATGAGCAGATGAGTGACACTTCCTTGTTGAGGAGACATAGCTACCACGTGAACTGTGAACTGAGGAGAAAATGCTCAGCTTGAGAGACTCACCACATCATCACTGGTGCCCAGGTCCTCAAGCCTCATCTCTAGCACTACAGACCACATGACACAGCAGAGGTGCGACAAAGAGAATAGTCCGGGACTTGGGTGTCTAATGTCATTTTTTGTCCCCAAGTTCAGAACCTGAACAGGTCACAGACCTCTGAATGGCTCTCTTTGCTCAGATCTCATGGGACACACAAACTCATCAGGCTCTCAAAGATTTTCACCAGCAACCTCAGCTGTCTAACTTTCTAGCTGTGGACACACAGTGACCTGTCACAGCCTTACTTATACCCCATCTTAGCTGCTGACCAATGGACCGGGGAGAAAAACCATGCCCTCTAGCCAGGACCAAGACTCTACCTCATGATTAGCTCATCAAGAGGGGGTGTCTCATCTTCCAATTTCCTAATGTAAGAGAACACAGTGTCTTTAAAGTCATGTCAAACCAAATGTGGGCAGGGTTTAAGTCAAAAGGATCACTAGTCTCTTTCTATTGAGCACCTAGCTTCCAGGATTCTGCCACTCTGGGAACTCTTTGCCTATTGTGGTTTGGCAAAAGCCAAGGCTATCAAAGCCATTAAGAAAATTGCTGAACCTCTAGCCTTCTCCAGGAGTTGCCAGGTTAGGCCACTGTTCACTTCTGGCTTCTGGGAAGCCAGTATGAGTGGGGTCTAAACTGGGACAAACAGCAATCTGAACTCACAGGACGTGGACAGAATACCTGCTCCAGTGGATAGTCTTTGTACCATGTTTACAACCCCATGCTTTTGACCTGTTTCTAAGAGTTGAGACAATGAGTGTTTTATTAAGTAATGGCCTGGTTCAGGCTCTGCCTTATCTTCTTCACTAACACCCTGAGCATGGACACAAGTCTGCTGGAAAATGTCTCTCAATCCTACAGAGATGTTAAAAGTTGCCCATGAGTCAGAAAATCTCAGAGACCCTGAATATGGGCATAATGCCCATGGGTCTCCTAGGAGCCTGCCAGATGAGGGTCACAAATTAACCAGCCTGATGTACATAGGAATGGAACAATTTGGTCCCAGGCCAGCCAGATGCCCAATCCTTCCAGTTCATCATCCAGACACAGGGAGTTACATGGGGGACAGGGAGCATCAGCTAAGAAGGTAACAGAGATGTGTTTCAAAAGGCAGCCTCAGAGAATGCTAGCTGCAAGGAGTAACTGTGTCCATAAAAGCTGCTGGGAACGGAGCCTGTGCAGAACCATGGGAAGCTAGCAGTGCATGAAGATAGGTCTTGGGGAGAAGAGCCATATCCTCAGCAATCAGATCCCACCCAGGCAGCTCATACAGCACTCACCACAGCTTGGCAGTCTTGCTTCTGGTTTTCTACCTTTACCACAGAAATGATCTCACGTGAGGATCATTCCTGAGAATACCTAATGAATTCCTCTCACCTTGAAACCCTCAGTAATGATGTCCAAGCACAAAGGCAAGTGGTATGAAGAATTCAGATCTTCAAAGCAGCAGAGACCTGACTCAACCCCAACAGCGCAAGGATTGAGACCTCCTCCTCTGTAACAGTTCAACAAACCTGTAGTCATACACTGGAAAGCTGGGTTCACTTCCTTCAGTACCAACAAAGCTTCATAGTCATTTGAACAAATAAAACAAAGGCAGGCAGAAAGCAGAGAGTGTGGGCCTCTCAGCATCTCCCATCATCCAATTTACAAAATGCAAAATCAGCTCCAGTCTCGATGCGCTGTGCAGATGTGTGCTGTAGTCACCTCATCGGAGGCCATTAGATTCCCATTTTTCCTCAAGTACAAGGGTTGCTTATCATTTAATATGAACCCAAGTGGAATGGCTTGATATTACAGCAAGCTTCTGATGCCTTCTGTATTCCAGAGAGGTACAGTGTCTGTACACAGCATTTCTCATTAAGCTTTACTGCTTGGCACAGACTGTTACCAGTGATGCATGCACACAACACAGCATTGTGTTTTATTCCAGGATTTCCTGATCACCAGGGTCCATGAAGCCCTCAGAATGTCAGGGCTGTAAAGGCTGTTAAATCTCTCACCTCTGGGTAACTCCTCAGGCCTCCAATGAGGCATAGAGTGACTGTCAATGTTGTCCCAAACAGACTGAGGCCAGGAAATGGAGGCAAGCGACTCCATCGGTGGGTGCTGACCTGTGTGAGCCTCAAAGAGCCATGCAGACATCTCTGCCTTCCCACTTCTGGGTACTAAGAGATCAGTAGGGGTTGTGGGCAATAATGGGGCAAATAGCTATGAAATAAAACTGTGATTCTGGGACAGTCTGAAGCAGCCCCATCACCAAATAGAGGGCTCAGCTTCTCACCCCAATATCAAAATGCCTCAAATAGTTAACTTTAAAAAGAGGGAAGGTCCTTGGCTCACAGTGTGGGAGGTTCTAGTCCATGGTCAATCTGCCATGTTGTTTTCAGGCTGTGCATGATTGCAAGGTAACACAGGAAATCCTTTTATGTTATAAGCCAGAGAGAAAGAAGCTGAAAGCAAGAAGGGTCCCATGGTGGTCAGCAGGGGCCTAAAGACTGTTCAGTAGACTCCACCTACCTCTTCAAGCTTCTCACTCTGGATAGCACCTGAGCCCGACCTTCCAGGCTGACCTTCAGCCTCTAGTAGCACTAGAAGACCAGGTATCTAGGGCAAATCCATCCCCAGCATACTCCAGCTTTGACCTCCTACCTCCCCATAAGTCCTTCCAAGCATCCACCCCACACTGCTTTTCATAAGGAAGTTTGTTAATTCACTTTGCCCTTCTTTTCAGACCTGCCAAATCTACACCTACCCAGACATAAAGACTGATTAAAGATATCTCACCATGAAAATGGCGAGTTACAAAGAGACCTCTGCCAAGAAACATACAATGCATTCAGGATGAGGCACACCTTGGATTTTGAATTTTCATCTTACTCAGGCTAGGTTTATGGGGAGATGTTTGGGAGAGGTGGTGAGTTACAGCCCTGGGAATCCACGGTGCTGTGCTTAGCATATTTAATATGGTTCTGACCTGCAATACTTGCAATGCACACATAAGTGAACACAGAGGGGGGATAGTCAATGAGGGACAGAGACAGCATCTCAGGACGCCTGTACCAATGGCAGCTCCACAGATGAACGCCAGGAGACATGGGGTGGAGCTTTCACACAGCTTATTCCTGGAGTTCTCGGACAATTTATAGTTTCCCATTTTCCCATCCCAAGAGAAATCAGTTAGAGAGAAGTCAGTTCTCTGACTCCTGTAGGAATCTGAGAGAAATGATCAGTTAGCCAACTCCACTCACTACTGAGGAAGAAGCCTGGTGATCCAGAGGCCAGCAGGCCATCATGGGGGAGGGAAGTTGGGGACTCATTTTCACCACAAGATCGATATATAAGCACCCTGGTTTTTAGTATGTGCTACTACAAGCATGGGGCTGATCTAAGGGCCCATCGGCCACAGTTTGTATCTGTAATGTCCCCCACAGGCTTACTTGCTGGAACACTTGGTCTTCCTGCTGGTGACACTGTTTGAAAGGCTATGTAGCCTTTAAAAGGTGGAGCCTGGATGACAAAAATAGGTCACTAGGGAAAGGACTTTGAAGGTCAAATTTACCTCTGTTTTTGACCTAGCTCTCTGTCACCCATCAAGCCTCCATATCACCATGTAGACAAGCTTCCAGCACTCGTGTCCATCATGAAGGAACTTCTTAAACCACACCATATGTGACACATAATACTCTCAAACCATGAAACCAAATAGCCCTTTTGCTCATCAGGAGTTTTCTGGCATGTGGTTCAGTTAAAGGAATGTAGAAGTGACCCATCCAGGCACTTCCTGTGTAAACCCTATGAGCTGCCCAACACATAAGTCCTAGAAGCAAAATAAATATTCAGATCTGCTATTTGAGTAAGTGTTGCTAGGTTTCCCTGTTAACCTCATCAGAGTCAAATGAAGCATGTTTTTAAAATATTCACTAGAATTTTCTAGGGTTTGAATAGTCACTCCAGGCCACCACTCTGCAAATGCTTTCATTTAATGCATCGGAAGGCAGTAATGCCATGGAACGTGGAATCAGAAACGTGTCTACCGTCTGAATTACCAAAAGCTGTGTTCATATCAACTATACAGCAACACCAAAGTGAGCAAATAGAAGCTTGCACAGATGGAAAAGGAAGAAAGCCTAGACAAAGCCATGTTTTACCCTAGCAGCTGCTGACCTGTGGAGCCATCAGTCACCTAAGTGGTGTCTCCAGGATGCCCAGGGGTGCATGACTTCAGGGCAGTCAGCTCCCAGCCTTCCCCATTAGGCCTACTATGGCTGCAACATTGTGCAGCCCATATGACATCACTCCGGGTACTACCCAAAACCCAGCTGGACTCCTATCACTTCCCAGTCCTTGTTGCCTACTGAGGTGTTTGTGAGCTTCCAGGGGGACTCAGGGTTTACATGAGGATGCTAAGGTGGCTGAGGTTGTCAATGTGGTACTCCTTCTGCCCTTGTCTCTCCCTTCCTGTGAAACTCCAGTCTTTGGGGCTTTGCATCTGGTCTTTCCTCTCATGTGACACTGGACTCCAGGTCCTTCCTTCCTTCCCCAACCTGAGCAGGGGTAGTCACAGCTTTCTCACTCACTGTGTGCTCTTGACTTTTCACCTCTGTACCATGGAGAAAATGAGCCCATCTTCTGAATGTGCATTGACTATAGAAAGGACCACAGCTTGGCTCAAAGACATCATAAGTGGGTGACACTTGAAGGTTAGCATACCCAAGACTTCTCCAAAGGGAGGAGAGGTTTCTCTAAGCACTGCAATTTTTCAAAAGAGTAGATGAGTTTTCAAGAGTGTGGTGCTGCGGGACCCTACCATAAAGGGAGCCCTCTGTGGCTAAGGCAGATGCTATCCCAATATTACCTCAGTCAACTTGGGTGTCCTGAAAAGCCACCACAGGTAGAAGTGGAGGGGCTAATTACAGATGTGCAATGATCCGTATCCTACAGGCTAGGCATTTAAGGTAAGGCATCTCAGAGCTGGCCTCTTTTGAACCTGCAGACACTAGACAGACCCAAAGAAACTGTCTGTCTCAATTCAGTTGAGTCAGTCTCAGACAGAACTGTGGGTTTGAGCCAGAGGGACACACAGGCAATGGGATGTTTCTAACATAGCAGAAACCAGACACAATGGTACCAAATAGCCAGGTATAAGGTAGGAGGTCCTGTGAACCACACAGAATGCAACACTGAATTTCATTTTAAAGTGAGGGAAATTGGGTGAGGGGCCCATTTTTCAGCTTGGTAAAAGGAATACCCCTGAAGCCCTGACACAGTAAACCCCATGCATGCACTCTTTGGGGAAGTAGCATTAGTGTCTGTGGAGTTACAGATGACCCCAGTAGAAATCATGACTCTCTAGGGTACAGCCCCAATATCCTAGACATCCATGGTTACATGCACCTCATGTCTCACCAGAGGATCAGGCAATTTTTGCCCCAGTAACAGAGCCTGGAATATTGGTCTATTACCTGAACAGCTCCTGTCCATAAATCACAGGAACCAGGGCTGCCTTCAGGACCTGTGTTTCTGTGAACCAAATCCACATGGTAGGCCTCTTGTTCTTGGACCCAAGACTCCTAGCCCAGTTCTGCAACCCTGTGATGAATCACCCACCTTCTGAGCTGTGGGTGGGATCACACATGGCTATTTGGGAAACATTAAATATATACATACACCATGGGTACTCAGTTTGACCCTGTACTCAGAAAAGCATATGCGAGGGAATCACAAGCCTTTCTAGCCCCTACTCCAGGAAAGCCTGAAATAGGAAAAAGGAAGATATTAGGAAGTCCTGGAAGCTTCTGTTCCCTGTGGCCTGGTACTCCTGGCAAGCTGCTCTTTCTCTTCTCTCAGGACCTTCTTTCAAACGTACACATCAGCTAAGGGACTCCAGGACAGGTGTCATTGGCTACAACCAGAATTGCAAGCCTGGAGCCCTGGGCTATGACTGGATTCCGCTCCTGCCTACCAGTCCTGCCAGTAGCTTTCACCATCTGAATGAAGAGATCCCACTTCATGCACTTCACCTCCTTATATGTTTGGCACATACCCCCAGGGCCTGGCTAGCAGGGCTGGGCTGAGCTTCCTGTCTGGAGGTTCCCACAGTGCTAGCAGGATCCAGAACTTCACAGCTGCAGGCTTCATGTCTCTGATTCCTTGTTTCCATTCCCAGGATTGTTTCATTCTATTTGTGTGACCACTCTGCCCCGAACCCAGAAGAAACAACACACAACTTTGTCCTCACCCTGGTGATGTCCAGTTCTTGTCCACACTTGGAGTCTGGTTTTATCTTCCTCCACTCCTTGGAGAAGCACTATAATACAGAAGGATTGACATTTAGAGATGACACTTAGAGATGCCACCGACCCCCAAGGAAACTATAAAAACACACCAGATAATGAAAAAAAGAGCTCACTCATAAAGCCCTCTCCTAGCTTTCCTGGGCCTTCAGGTTTCAGCTGTGATGGATCCTTTGCTCACTGGACTAGGTCAGAGAATGCCCAGATATTGGAGTCAATATCTTTCTGGGTACATGTTGTACTGATGGAAGTTTCTGTGTGATGGTCTTCAGGAGATATTCCTCTTTTACAACCTCCCAAAGAATCTGTACCTAGCCACCCACCTTGCATGTCTGGGAACATATTGGCCTCACGATGTCAGGGGCTCATGCCCATAACACATATCTGTATTAGTCAGTGTTCTCTAGAGGAGCAGACTGATATAATGAATATATGTTAAAAGGGAATTTATTAGACTGGCTTACAGAATATGGTCTATAATAGCTGTTTTTGCATCAGAGACACTGAGGGCCCTGTAGCTGCACTCAGTTCATAAGGATTAATGTCTCAGCAATCCCAATCTGGGCTTTTAAATGTCCAAAGTTAGTATTTTATTGGAGACTCAAGGCTTAACTATGAGCGCCTATAAAACAAATAAACAAAAAAAAAGTTACACAAAGAGAATATTTGTACTCACAAAAGGAAGAATTGGGAAATCCAGCCTGCCATCTAGAAAAGACATGCTGGAGGCCTGAGAGGATTCATGGAGAGCCACTAGTTTCCAGTTAGCGCTGGAAGGCCTTAAAGGCTGAGTTCTGATATCAGCAAAGGACTGCAGCATCAACAGGGTAAGGTAGATGAACATGCCAGCAAGAGCAAAGACAAGCAGGTAAAATCAAAGCTCCTTTCTTTGGCCTCTTTTATCTAGGCTGCCATTGAATCAACAGAATATACCAAAGAGAATCCTCAAGCATCCCTGAACAATCTGAAGGCACCTTGATTGTAAATCCTATCCATCAGAGGCTAAAGCTATGATGGTCTAAATTTATTTGAAAGAAAAATCTAGCCAGGCATGGTAGCACATGCCTTTAATCCCAGCACTGAGGAAGCATAGGTGGGCAGATCTCTGTGAGTTTAAGGCCAGCCTGGTCTACAAAGAGAGTTCCAGGACAGCCAGAGCTGTTACACAGAGAAACCATCAAAGAAAGAAAGAAAGAAAGGAAGAAAGAAAGAAAGAAAGAAAGAAAGAAAGAAAGAAAGGAAGGAAGGAAGAAAGAAAGGAGGGAGGGACAGAGGGATGGAGGGAGGGAGGGAGGGGGAGGGAAGGAGAAAAGAAAAGAAATCTAAACTGAAGGCATTACATGTTTCTCAAAGGTATTTGCTCAAGGAAATAGTTTTCCAGTATCAACATGCAGAAACTAAGGCAACTTTTGTCCAGAAAGGCAGCCTGAATCTTAAGCTGGCAGAACTTAACATGTCCATCATTCTGGTTCCGTACACTAAAAAAGATGCAAAATTGAAGCAGTCATAGAACTTTGTGGGGTGATCCCAGAGAGCCATTAAAGCCAGGCAGTGAGTGGCGAAGTTCAAGTCCCTGGAAGGAGATCCTGGGAGGTCATTGTGTGAAGCTGTGAAGGTGAAACCTAAATTGTGAGCGGCCCTGCAGAATGTTGGAGATGGGAGGACCATGGGATGTCCACTGAAGAGAACTGCAGGAATGTTGTACATTAACCCTAAAGAGGGGGGTCCTGTGTGCTACAGGCAGTAGAGGGAGAGAGATCAGGCCACTCATGCTCCTGGTCTTCAGATGATTATATTGTGAGTTCAAGATGCTGAACATGGATCTATAGGATTTGGTATTTGCCGTGCTAGGTTTTATTCTTGTTTTAGTCAGATAATTTCTTGCTATACCCCAATGCTTCCCCTTTCAAATAGAAATGTTTTCTCTGTTCCGTTATGTGTTGGAAGTGTGTAACTTGTTTGTTTTATAGCAGCTCATAGTTGAAAGACTGCCTTGAGTATCAGATAAGACATGTGTTTTTGAACTTTTAAACTGTTAGAATTATTAAGGCTATGGAGATGCTTTTCATTTCTTTTTTGAAGTTGGGCTGTATTTTGCATTATGGGATGGACATGAGGCTTTTGGGCATAAGGTGTGGAAGATTGTGATTTAAAGTATTGTGCTTGGTTGTCAAGTTGATATAAAATAGTTATGCTCATTAAACTTACCTGGAAAGCAGGCCTCTTGGCATGCTTGTGGGGGGTTATCTTCACCACTATGAGCATCACTATCCCCTATGCTGGGATCTTGAACTATCTGAAGAAGAGAAAGTAAGCTGAGCAAAAGTATTCGTCTCTCTGTGCTTCATAACTACAGCTGTACTGTGACCGACCAGCTACCTCCAACCCCCTCTCACTGTGATTTCCCTGTCATGATGGACTGTGCCCTCAAACTGTGTCTTGAATTAAACCCTTCCTCCTTATCCTCCTGCCAGGGCATTTAATACATTTGGAAAATAAATTGAAGCAGTCTTTCTGTACTTGTATATCTAAACAGGGTACCATCTTGGATCTCTTTTCTTTGGAGAAAACTGATGCACATGGGTGTGCTCCTTAAAATCACAAGTCAAGTTCCCTTTTCTTCTTGAAGACAAGTAGGCAGAGAATAATGCTGGTCCAAAGACAGCAGCTCCTCCATGTGCTATGAATGAGGAATGTTGAATTCCTTTCAGAAGATAACATTCTCCTCTCTCTCTCTCTCTCTCTCTCTCTCTCTCTCTCTCTCTCTCTCTCTCTGTGTGTGTGTGTGTGTGTGTGTGTGTGTGTGTGTGTATGAGAGAGAGAGAGAGAAAGAGAGAGAGAGAGAGAATGTGTGTGTGTGTGTGTGTGTGTGTGTGTGTGTGTGGAGTGTGTGTGTGTGTGGGGGGGGGGTGGAAGGGAGATTTGACCAAGCTTTTGTGTATTTTGTGTAAGCAGCTGAGATGGCAGCATTGTTTTGAGCCTGTCCTGAGTAGAGAGATAGAACAGCTCCAGGAGGTCTGTCTATCCCTCCTAATAGATGGCACCAAATGGAGCATGCTGCCTGGAAAGAGGCCCAGGGCCCAGTGTGACCTCTATTGGCATTCAAGGGAACAGTCCTGTCAACCAGTCCTGGGAAGATGCAGACACAGGCTGACCTCTGATTTGATGCCTAGAGTGAGCCAAAGACTATGTACAGGGTCATTTTGCAAGTGGTAATCCTGAGACACAAGGATTTAGGCTCCACAGCTCTACCTGGTGCAGACAAGCTGCCAAGAGACACTGATCAGCTCCATGTCTCAGAGGTGAGCCTAATTAACTTCCACAGGCTACCCTTGTGCTCAGCCTGTAAAGCAGCCTTTCCTACTGGCCCCATTCAAGTTTTGCAGATAAATGTTCTGTGATTATTATCACAAACAGTATACCATCTCTCCCCATAGGAATCCAGGAGTTCCATGAGGAATTTAGGTACTACCAGACAACCTAGATTCAGTATTTTGTTGTTGTTATTGTTGTTGTTTTGTCAAAATGAATCAATTAAAGAGAATTGCTTTTAATATTGGGGTACTGTGCCCATTTCTGTCTAAGGCATGCTACAGTTGACTTAGGTTAGGAACAGAAGGACAGGTTTCCTCCTGGATGGTCTCCTATTCCTGACCTTTGATGATTAAAATTCATTTTTAACTCGACAGGAATTAGCTAAAAGACAAAGCTCTAGTCATGTCTGTGTAGAGTTTCTAGACTACATTAAATGAAGTGAGAATAAGCACCATGAATAGAGGTGGCACCATTTCATGCTCTGGAGCGCTAGACTAGACAGAAACGAGTACCAGCATACACCCATCTCTGCTTCCAGACAGTGAACACAATGTGACCCTCTACCTCAAGTTCCTGCTCCCATACCCTTCCACCATGATAGACTGTACCCTCAAACTATCAAAACAAACTCTTCCTTTAGATGCATTTTGTCACAGCAGTAAGAAAAGCAACTACTGCATGGCCTGACCCAGACCCACATCCCAGAGGCCACAAGCCCCTTCCCAATGCTTCCCAAAGCTTCTTATGACATAACCATCAGCAACATGGGAACTCACCTCTTTCCCAGTGTCCATGGGTACCCACACTCCTGAGAAGTTCTGCTGTTATACTACACCTAGAGTGGGACAACACAAAGGACATGGGGGTACCTTGGCAGCCGAAGCACTGACAGACACATTTATGCCTAGATTTTAATCGTTACCAACAATGTCCTCAAATCAGGCCATCTTTTTTTTTTTACAAAGATGGTAATGGGCTCTGAGGCCCTCCATGTGGAATAGAGTCCTCCGTTTTGGCCAATTTTGCGTTGGTCCCAAAATAGCTGCGCACTGGTCATTGCTCCCACGCTACCGTGTTCATCTGGATTCAATTACATCTCTGCATATTTCTGGGCTGCGGGTTTATCATGTGAGAGTATAATTTAAGAGTGATCTACACCTCACATTCCATATTTAGGAAAAAAATTAAGTCAAAAGTAATGAATGCCACTCGTCTCTCCAGGGCCATGTGCAAAGCATTTGGGCCCTTTAAATTCTTTATTGAGGGCAGAGTGATGAGGCTGAAGGGACAAGAGGCAGTAGTGGGTCTGTGCTCACATTACTGGGCCAAACCCTCCATTACTGTGGATCCCTGGATGTTCAGAAAAGCTCCTGGTTCTACCCTGGCCTGAGATAATGTACCCACAATTTAGATGCATTTTCAATTCAAGATGAATTTTAAAGCAATTCACATTTTATAGATAACTGTAAATCAGAGTATTAAATTAATAGCATAATGAATATGGTGTAGCCAGCTTTTTGTAATGCAGATGAGTTTATTTCCCTTAATTTTTATGTTCTAAGCAGACCATGAATATTTGAAATGAATAAAAAACAATGTTTTTAAAGTACAACATCTCCACAGTAGATGTCAACAATGCACTTCTTAGATCCCACAATATCTTTGTACCAGCATGTAGCTCACACCATGAGCTCAACAGCAACTAGTCTCACACCTGGGTGAGGTAGGCAGTTGGTCATTCAGCTGGGAGAGGAGGCCAGCTGTCATACAGCTGGGAGAGAAGGGCAGCTGTCACACAGCTGGGAGAGAAGGGCAGCTCTCATACAGGTGGGAGAGGAGGACAGCTGTCATACAGCTGGGAGAGAAGGGCAGCTGTCACACAGCTGGGAGAGAAGGGCAGCTGTCATACAGCTGGGAGAGGAGGGCAGCTGTCATACAGCTGGGAGAGAAGGGCAGCTGTCATACAGCTGGGAGAGAAGAACAGCTGGAAATACAGCTGGGAGAGAAGGGCAGCTGGAAATACAGCTGGGAGAGAAGGGCAGCTGGAAATACAGCTGGGAGAGAAGGGCAGCTGGAAATACAGCTGGGAGAGAACAGCTGGTAATACAGCTGGGAGAGAAGGGCAGCTGGAAATACAGCTGGGAGAGAAGGGCAGCTGGAAATACAGCTGGGAGAGAAGGGCAGCTGAAAATACAGCTGGGAGAGAAGGGCAGCTGGAAATACAGCTGGGAGAGAAGGGCAGCTGGAAATACAGCTGGGAGAGAAGGGCAGCTGGAAATACAGCTGGGAGAGAACAGCTGGTAATACAGCTGGGAGAGAAGGGCAGCTGGAAATACAGCTGGGAGAGAAGGGCAGCTGGAAATACAGCTGGGAGAGAAGGGCAGCTGGAAATACAGCTGGGAGAGAAGGGCAGCTGGAAATACAGCTGGGAGAGAAGGGCAGCTGGAAATACAGCTGGGAGAGAACAGCTGGTAATACAGCTGGGAGAGAAGGGCAGCTGGAAATACAGCTGGGAGAGAAGGGCAGCTGGAAATACAGCTGGGAGAGAAGGGCAGCTGGAAATACAGATGAGAGAGGAGAACAGCTGGAAATACAGCTGGGAGAAAGAACATCTGGTTACACACCTGAGCAAGGCAGTTGTTGGTCACATATCTGGGAAAAGGAGCAACATGTCACATACCTGGGCACAGAAGCAGCTAGTCATACATCTTTATGTTTAGGTGGCTTCAATAGGCAGGGGGAGGTGATGACACAGCTTTTGAGAGGCAGAGCCCTGGGCAAGTCATTTCATAAGTAGTGCCCTTGCCATGTGTTTGTCATGAGGAAGGTTGTGAGCTTGGAGGGGACTGGATAGTTTCACCACAAGATGAGTAGCATTAATGAGCTTTCCTGCTCCCACTGGGTGACAAACGGGGTGATGGATAAGGATGAGTGATCTGCGAGAGTCCTTAGTTTCCCAGGTTGGAAGTTTCCACAGCCTAATAACAAGTACTCCTTGAAGAGCTGACACATCCGGACAATAGGGTCCTTCAAGTGCTGCTGTGAAACATTCCCTGCTCTGACAAGGCAGGCAGGCTCTAGCAGTTGCAACCTTCCACAAGCCTCATTGTATCCTCCCAGCATGCCAGCTGTTGGGGGCCCCATTACTTATGAGGGTATCAGCAAGCAATGCTAGCCTCAAGACCAGCGAGCTTGTGAAGCCTTTTCTCAGTGAACCCTGCTTGGCGTTCCCACCTTCTCTATCTGTAGTCTTAGGGGTCCTTGTGTCATTACAAGGACATGCCAAAGCTCAGTACCTGGCCAGCTCTGCTTTATGGGCACTGTCCCTGCTCTGGCCCTTTGTCCATTTTCCATTTTCATACATATCAAAGAACATATGACGATTAACTCCAAGCCTGTGAGAATTACTGTCCCTTAGACAAGAGAAGGGAAGTGAGTTTCTTTGGCTGGGTCTGGGCTCCCTGCATAGGACAGGCACCAGTGCCCACAATCTCTCGTATTGCACTACACATGGGTTGTGGCTCCTGTAGGCAGGAGTGCTCTTACATAGAAAGAATCAAGAGTAAGTATTAAATAACATGTCTTTAAACAGAGGGGCAAGGTTGTGATTGACCCATTGTCAACAATGTGAGTTGAGCTGGCAGGAGTTCCCCAACCTAGTCCTCAACAACTTCACAACACTCTGCTATGAACTGTGTAATCAACTGTGATTAAAACAGACGTGTTCTTTTCAAGAATTTCCTGCTTGTAGCAGTTTAAATGTAATTGCCCCCAAATTTCATAGGGGGTGGCACTATTAGGAGGAAATGGCCTTGTTGAAGTAGATATGGTGTGTGGTGATATATGGTTTATGATCTAATAAAGCCACCGGAGGTCAGAATGCAAAGCTAACCACACTAGTTAGCTATAGAAGCTGGGCAGTGGTGTCACACACCTTTAATCCCAGGCCTCAGAAGACAGAGACAGATGGGCTCCAAAAGAGTGCATTAGTCTAAAAGAATAACAGAGCTCACACCTTTAATCCCAGAATTAGAGAGATATATAAGGAAAAAGTAAGTCAGTCTAAGGCATTCAGTCTCCAGCCCCTGGCAATTATTCTCCAGCCACACTGAGGACAGGAAGAGATTCAGTTTCCAGTCACAGGGAAGACAAGATCTCCAATTCAACCTTGGTAGAAGTAAGAGCTACTGGTTGGCTACTTCACTTTTCTTATTTGCAGCTTGAACCTCACTCAGTATCTATTTCTGGGTTTTTATTATTCTGTTACAATGGTCTTGTTGGAGAAAGTATATTACCATAGGGGTGGACTTTGAGGTATCATATATGTGCAAGACACCACCCAGTATCTTAGACCGTTTTTTGTTGCCTGCAAGATGTATGACTCTCAGCTACTTCTCCAGCACCGTGTCTGCCTGCATGCCAACATATCCCACTATGACAGATAATGGACTGGCCCTCTGAACTGTAAGCAAGCCATTCCTTTATAAGAGTTTCTGTGGCCATGGTGTCTCTTCACAGCAATAGAAACCCTAAGACTCAGCATCCAGACCAGAGGGGACATGGCATTCCGAACAAGCCCACATATACGAGTTCCATGTGGGCTCTGTGTGCTGTAAACACCCAGGTAGGCTCCAGAGGTCTGGAGGACAATACCCAGACCAGCTGCCTCCTAACTCCTTCCTTAACCTATGACATACCTACCTCCTGCCTGTGACAGGGGCCAGCCTTGGGAACCTGCTTGATACTTATCTTCCCTGAAAACTTCCCAATCTCAGCTACAGCTATGGCCCTCCCTACACCTGGGCACAGCAGTGTCAAGTGTGTCAGGAGCCTGGAGGTCAATCTTCTCAGTGTGTTCCCATTATGATAGACAGGAAACTGGAACTACCACAAACCTGGTATTCATGGCCCAAATAAGACCCCCTCTTAAGACTTTTCCCAGGGGTCTCCTTCATTGCTGGATCAGTACCTTCCAAACTCACTATTGTGTTAATGCAGATTTGTTCTACATGAGATCATATGATGAGCTCACTAAATATAAGGGGTGCAGTCAGTCAAAGCTGAGCAGGGCCTGGAGGTGATGTTCATTATGTATTTTTGTCTAATAGATATTCATTATTTTATTCATCCCATCTTGAAGCTATGTAAATAACTGCACTGTGGCTCTAGTTATAAGAAAAATGAATTATGAAATAATTACCCAAGGAAGGAACACTCATCCCCAACCAGGATCTCCTGGAGCAGACAGAACTCCTGGGCCTCCTCTGATCTCCAAGGGTCTGGAAAAACCCTTGGACCTCTGACCTCTATACAGCATGACAGAGCAGGCTATGGCCCTTCCCCCACGCTTTTAGGTTTGCTTAGACCAGAACAGAGTCCAGGGAACCTATCAGTGGAGTCCCTTGTCTTTGCCCCTTGCTGTGTAGAAATAGCCACAGACAAGCAAAGACAAACATCCAAGCTCAGATGTCAAAGATTTCTGAGGACCCTCACCTGGATGTCATCTGTGCCTTCCCTTCAATTGCTTCACACTGGGATCACCTGTCCACAGGAGATGCTTCCAAAGATCAAAATCATCCAAGCAATCATTTGATTCCACCATAGTATTGGACATAGGAGGTACCTGGGGGAAAATCATTTGTGTGTTTGAGTTGTATGGTATCTGTGGGAAGGATGGATCCTGGGGCTAGCCATCACATGGACAGCAATCTCAGCCCAGAACATGAGAAGCAGGCTGGTAAAGCTTCTGCACAGAGTGTGGGGCACTCAGGACCCCTCTGCCCAGCCCTGGATTCCTAAGCCAACACAAGCTCAGCTAGGGGTTCAGCTTAGGAAGAGCTTATGGTGAATATACACAGAGAAACTCAACCAATGCGAGGATACAATCACTTGGGTCTCAGTCTGATTTGTTCCTTTATGTTAGTTAGGCTTCCCCTCACTTCAGTTATATCATTTAAAAGAGAAGATGAAATTGGAGCTGACTTTGGAGATGTGCTGGATGAACCAAAGTAAACCTGTAAAAGCCTCATAGATCCCATGAGTCAGTAACCACTATGTGCAGGTAGAACAGGACACACTGTATGCTGTAGGTGAGAGCTGTGGAGCAGGACCCAGGGTGTGTAGTGCATGGGAACTGTGCTTTCCAAGCCCCTCACTACTTTAGCCCATATGGGGCTGCCAGAGACCACAGCACTGGCTTCAAGGGTAAAGATCCGTCTGGAGTTGAAAGTTGGGGACAGCAGTTGGCAGCATCAATGTTCAGCAAAAATTTATCTGTGGACCAGACAGCCATCTTCTCACTGAGTGCTCCCAAGGTCAAGCAAGCTCTCAGATGTTTGATAGACATGCTATTCCTAACAGTCCAGAAGAGCACCACCACCTCTCACAACCACTCTACTCTCCAGATAGGACTGTGACTCATCAGAGATTCAATATAGAAGTGAGGAGGAAACAATGCTGCATCTAGAACATTCCTCCAGGGATGTCAGGTTTCCAAAGCTGTTGATGAAGGTGAGAGAACAGAAGATGCCTTTGGAGGAGAAAAGGAGAGAAGGAGGGAGGGAGGGAAGGAGAGGAAAAGAGAGAAGGGGGCAGAGGGAGTGAGAGGGATTGAGAAAGAAATGGAGGGAGGGAGAGATAGTGGGGAGAGAGAGACTGAGCAAGATAGATAGATAAGAGAGAGAGAGAGAGAGAGAGAGAGAGAGAGAGAGAGAGAGAGAGAGAGAGAGAGAGAGAGAAGGTAGGGGGAAGAGGTTCCAAACAGAGTCTTAGCAAATAGAAATGACGAGTAGATCGTTGCCAGATTCAGGTTGTTGAACATCTGAAAGTCAGTCAAGTGAGTCAAGTGAACTCACCACAGCAATAGATAAAGGTAAGAGTACACAATGATACTATTAACCAATGAAAAAGGAAAGAATGCCCCCAGTAGAGCTGAAGGCATCTCAACAAAGAAGCAAGCTGGAAACAGAAAACTAAAAACAGGCTTCTGAGCTAAACATAAACATAAAGTTGGAGTGAAAGGTATTTTGAGCTCCTCCTAAGGGTACTTATGCTTACCATCAATAGGGTTTTCTAGCCCGTAGCTTTGGTGCACAGTGTTTATTTAGCAAAGAAAGGCTCTTGGCAAAGGAAGATGACACTACCAAAAAGGGAACAGCTAAGGTCTGACTCCAATGTTCTAAACTAGTTATATTATGATCAGTGTCTCTAATTGTACCTATCCCCATAGAATGTGTCAACCTCATTTTACAAACAAGGAGGTTGAGACTGGAAGAGTAAAGGTAACACAGGAGATTACAAACTAGAAAGTATCAAATGCAAACACTAACCACTAATCTATAGTAACTTTGGTCTTTCTCCTCTGTGTGTGTGTGTGTGTGTGTGTGTGTGTGTGTGTGTGTGTGTGTGTGTGGGTGGGTGGGTGGGTCAAGAGAGACAGAGAAGGAGGGAGGGAAAGATGGAGGGAGAGACAGAAGAAAGACAGAAGACAGAGAGAGAGAGAGGGAGGGGAGAGAAGGAGGGAGGGAGGGAGAGAGAGACAGAGAGAGAGAGAGAGAGAGAGAGAGAGAGAGAGAGAGAGAGAGAGAGAGAGAGAGAGGAAGGGAGAGAGGGAGAGAGGGAGGGAGGGAGGGAGGGAGAGAGGGAGGGAGGGAGGGAGGATGATCAAAGACTTTTGGCCACACTGCATGCATAAGAAGACCAGATGATAACTTGCAGGAGTAGGCTCTCTTCTTGCATCACACAGGTTACAGAAACTGAATTCAGGTCCTCAGGCTTGGCAGCAAGTGCCATACCCATTTTGCAATCTCACTGGTCCTACTCAGAGGAATTAGGGAAGAACCACAGAGATAATGAACTCTTGAGTCTCACTATGGCTCTCACATGTCAGTCCTGCTGATCTATAGCTCCTATTTGGGTTCCAGAGGATGTCCTAGCCAGCCTGTTCCTAGAAACTGCCTGGTCTATCTCCAAATTCACATAAGCAAAGGAACTTGGCTATCCCAAACAACTTTGGGCAGGAGGAGAAGGATGATGGTAGAAATAGATCTCTCTCTCTCTCTGCACAGAACAAAGCAGATGGTACAGAAATAGACCCTGGCATATGTGAAGAGAAGATTTCGACAAAGCTGCGAAAACAATTCAGTAAGTAAATGGTTGTCTTCCAAGACTCGGTGTATTGGGACAGTTGGCATAAACATGTAAAAAGGGGGAAAAAAAGAGTTCCATCTATACCTAATTCAAAAATGGGTCAGGGTCTAAAATAAAGAAGATAGACTCTAAAACTTGTGTAACTTTATGTAGGAAAAAACCCTTCATCACTAAAAAGTAAAATCTGTGAAAGAACACATAGACAAATTGAACTTTATTAAAATAAAGAAACTTCTGTTCTCCAAAAGATCATTATCAGAATTGAGAGACAAGCAGCAGACAAGAAGGAAACACTGGCAAGGTATCCCATTGGGGAATACATACAGAACACATGCAGAAGTTTCCCTCCCTCCACAACTCAATAAGAAGACAACCCGACAAAAAAATGAGCAAGATATTCGTAAACTGCTCAATACAGAAGATACATGGAGAGTAAATAGCACATTAAAAGTAGCTCCCATTCCAGCCACTGGGGAGAAGCAAGCTGAGCTACTGTGAGGCCAAGTTCCTCTGTCAGAATGAGCATGCTGCAATCAAAGTGGAAAGTACCTTAGGGACGGGAAACTGGGGTTCGTAAGTTCCTAGGGGAGTGCACCAATAAGGGGTGCTATTGGTCCAGTGGGCTTAAGGAAGCTTTCATGCCCACCTGAATCAAGCCTTATATAGAAGGAGATCTCTTCTGCTATAGAAGGGTCAAAACTGAACTAAGCACACTTGAACCCTTGTGTTGTGTCCATGGCAAGAGTTTTTGCATGCAACCATCAGGAGAGGTGGTGGAGCACAAAGGGGCTGGGCACATGCACCTAGGGTTCCTACATAACTGGTTTAAGAACTGCCATCCTGGGCCCAGCCTTTGACTCACGGGGGGGGGGGCAGGAGGCATCCAGGGGCCTTTGCCTACTGTGGGGCACTCTCATGGCCCAAGTGTGATTCTTAGTGTTTTATATATGATAAAGAATGAGAGATTCTAGAATAGACACCAAGACAGGAAACCTTGCTGCCTGAGTCCCATGCCCAGCCTACAGAGAGCTACCCAAACCGCCTACCTTCCCACTCTCCACTGTCAGGTGCCTGGCTCATCTGGGCTGTCTTGGGTTCTAATGGCTCCGTGAAGCTATGCTTCCTGCTGCAGCATTCTTGTGACTCCCAGAGCTCTGCTCTTTTAGGGGTTTTATAAGATAAAATGCAGCTTTTCTTCTATCCCTTCTTTCTCCCTGGCACTGCATCCTTTTCCAGACACTGAGAACTGTGCTAATCAGGAGATTTTGACTCAGAAAGCTGCTGTTCTGTGGCTCACCTGCTTCCAGCACTCAGTGTCTTCAAGATCCTAATTAGCATAAGACCATTTTGCAGTCCAGTAAAGATAATCAAAGCCATGTCTATTTAATCCAAGAGCACTTTCTCTTTCTCAGTCAACCATAATTTGATCAGATTTCTGAGAGGGTTTTTTTTTTTGAGTCCATACTTGTGAAAATGTGAAATAACGAAGCAGTTAAAATTCATGATCTACACTTTTGTGTCATTATTATTGCATTAGCATGAAATTACACTTCTAGTTAGTCATAATTACACTCGTAATTATTCAATTTATCACCATAGGTCCTCCTGGAAGTTTTATTGGAGGATTTATTAACATTAATAAATTGTTTTTCTTCATCTCCCTGTTATGAATTCTTCTCATGTGTGATATGATGTATTGCCCATAAAATTATCACCAACCCTAAGCTTTAGGGGTTTCGAGGTCCACCCAGTATGCAACTCCATGGCCAGTGTCAT
>JANBXA010000031.1:14525000-14697500 GCA_030556225.1 Cricetiscus sungorus | reverse complement strand
CATTTTTTTAAAATTTAAATTTGAAACAAGCTCGTTTTACATGTCAATCCCAGTTCCCAAACCCTCCCTTCCTCTCCTGCCCCTCCCACCCCATCAATCCCCACCCAATCTCCTTTCTGCTTCCCAGGGAGGGTGATGCCTTCCATGGGGAGTCTTCAAAGTCTGTCATTTCATTTGGAGCAGAGCCTAGGCCCTCTCCCATGTGTCTAGGTTGAGAAAGTATTCGTCTATGTGGGATGGGCTCCCAAAGTCCATTCATATAATAGGAATAAATACTAAGCCACTACCAGAGGCCCCATAGACTGCTTAGTTCTCCTAACTGACACCCACATTCAGGGGTCTGGGTCAGTCCTATGCTGGTTTTCTAGCTATCAGACTGGGGTCCTTTAGCTCTCCCTTGTTCAGGTCAGCTTAACAGCAGACAAGCATGAGGACCTGTCATCTCTAACACGACTCCCCACAGTTACAGATGACCTGTTTCTATATTCATGCTCTCCTAGAAAAGACTTTGTCTGGCTCGTTTTAATTATTTTCCAGAAATGATACATTTTCCAGGGAAATATGTGTAGAGTTTATTTCATTCTTGGAAGTCATTAGTTAGTCATGAAAAATTCCAAGTATGCTGGGTGACAGGAGAGTTGGCTTCATGTGGGCTTTAATCACAATGCTAAAGCAATTTCACCTACTCTGGGGCACAACCCTTTCAGGGATTGACCCCTGCATAGCCATTGTCCTATTTTCCCCATTGTCCTATTTTCTGAGTGAGGTCCCAGAGCAGGAGTGGGGGGTCTTTTGAAGGGATCTGGGACACAGCCAGCTGGCCTGTGAAAGGCTTAAACCCCCAGACAGCGCCAGAGAGTCAGGCTTAGCTGCCAGGTTAGAACTAGGCAATAATTCCTTGAGAAAATCTTCCAGGGAAGGGAACCCTCAGATGCAGTGTGACTCTGGGGGTTGGAGGACCTATTCCTAGTCCCAATTCCTACAATTTGTTCTTTTTTTTTTCAGCCCTCTCATTTGCATGAAACAGTCTCCTTACTAAGGGACTATCTGCTGTTGTCTTGGGTATTCAGCACAATGTCCTGTACTACAGCTGGCAGTGCTTGCATCACCAAAGGCTGTGTCATGTTCTAACAGAGTCCCCAGGAGCTAACCAGGCCAGTCACACCTCTCCCTACCCCACAATTTAGGCGCCTACATGAACAGGCTGGTCCCGTGGACTTCCCATGTGTGCTGAGAGCTCTCTCAGCAAGGGCACTTCTCCTGGATGTCCCTAGGGTCAGGAAGAATCACTGTGAAGCCAGTCTCGCCTCTATTAACAACTCACTCTATAAAGACAATGTCAGACTTCATCAGCAGCTAGGCATGTGGGAAGCAAAATCAAATGGAGATGGAGCCCTCTGAATTCCCCATGCTGTTCTGGGAAAAACAACACTGAGTTGAGAAAAAAAGCAAAAGCACAAGAAAAGCCCAGGCACAAAGTGACATTTATAAGAATTGATGACAGACCTCTGATACGCCCACGTCCAAGTACCTGCCGCTAGTCCACGTGCTGGGCCCTGGAGACTCTCCCAGGCCCAGTTCCTGCTGTCTCTGTGACTGCAGGGCACAGACAGCAGCTGCTCAGATGCCAATGTCCTATGCGGACACTTGCACTCAGAAGGTACCATGAGGGCCATGCATGAGTGCTGAGGCTGCTAAGTCTGTCAGTTGTTGATTCTTATGGGCTCCTACATGTCCAGACATCCTTCACATGCTGAGGACAGAGTAAGAAAACCATAGCTGTGATTGAAAGAGCCTGTCTTGATGGAGAGAGGCAGATAACAAGCAAATTGAAATGTGTAGATTGTGGCCACTGATGGTAAAGATGTTGAAAAAGGCAGGATATGGGCAATAAGACAGGCTATGCATGATGATGGAAGGAACCTCTTCTTGGGACAGAAGTTCTTTTTAGAGACCAGCCCATCTCAAGAGTATGTTGCCTTTGGATAAGAGGTAGCACATGGCTTGGGGCACAAGGAGCCAGGATTAGGTAGGTCTTAGGAGGGCTGTAAGAAACAGAGGGGCCTAAACTGTGATGATAGTACTCCAAAGAAAGCAGCATCAGGACCCAAAGGAGACATAGGACACTGGCCTGGATCCAGTAGCAGCCAGGAAAAGTGAGGCTATTGAAATAAGTTTGAGGTCTAAGTGTGTCCAGGCAGAACCTCCTGATTTCCCAATCATCAGTAGGTGAGCTAAGGGAGGGTTCAGGAGGACCCGTGTTTGTGACCTTGCAAAAGATCACTAGAGATGCTAGGACCTGAAAGACTCTCCTGGATAGAAGTATCATGTAGAAAAGATGTGGAAATGAGAAGGGTAGCCTTGGTTAGCTAAGAACTCAGAATTGACATGTGGGTACACAGAGCGGGAGATTCCTGCTAAACACTCATGTCAGCTTCCTAAGCAGCTGTGAACCTGGAACTGGGAAGCTGTGGACACTGCTGACTCTGACTTTCTTCCTGACCTTTATCCATCCCACCTGTGCTCCAGTAAACCTGATTGTAAAGTAGAATGGACTGTGTTGCTTTGAAAGAGGGTTCCTGATTACCCCAGCCTGGGAGAACTATTACCATCCAGGGTTCTCTACTGGTCTAAGAACTCACAAGTAGGAAAAACTCTTGAGCTCATCAGATAGCAGCAGAGAAATGTTTGAACACAGCAAATGGAATCAGCAGTTAAAGGAATGTTTTTATTAGGGGTGTAGAAATACACACAGAGACAGAAGACACACAGAGGGAAAGACCCTTCATAAAGCAGAGGAAGGACTTGTGAAACCAAAGCCTGGTCTTGCCTCAAAGGGTTGGGGTTCTATGGGTTTGAGAGGAGTCTTTCTTTCCCAGTTTAGGGTTGGTCAGCTGACAGGTTTACAAATTTGGGGTAAACACATCCTGGTCTGGCTCCGACCTTGTCAAAACAGTTCACTGGCAGGAGGTCCTGCTGATTGGAGAAAAAAGCCTCCTTGGCCTTTATTTTCAGAGGCCAGGTCTTTGTCTGAGGTCAGGAAGGTGAGGAAGACAGCCATCGTGGAGGCTAACCATCTTTATTTTCAAGCCATGGTCCCTCTTCTTATCTGTCTGCCAATCAAGGACTTTCTAACTTCAGTTCCTCAGAAGGACAAGGTCTACAAGGACCGTCTGTGATCGTGAGAGGTAAGGAGACCCTCGGGAAGCTCTATGAGCCCCATGGTACTGCTGAGGGGCTGTTCTCTGCTGTTATGAGTCGTGAGCTGTAAGACATCCTCTGTCTACACATATGACATCAGTGGCCAGTGTGTGCTCACTCTGAGGAGCAGCAAAGCAGATGGGAAGACAGATGAGGACAGAAGATGCTCACATGACAAGTCACAAAGACCTGCCCTCTGCTTTGAAGTCAGCACACTCCCTCAGGAGACTTTCCATTACTCTGTTTTTCTTTCAGAAACAGAGATCATCTTTTTCCAGTGTCCCTTCTGCTAGCAGAATCCACAGTGTCCTTGAAAAGGGGGTTGAATTGAAGGACTGCCTACAGCCCTTGTAGGATTCTGCATTCACTTCCAACCCCCTCTCCTCTCTACCCTTCCTTCCCTGCCCCTCCTCTCCTTTCTCTTCTTTTTTCTCTTCTCTGTCTTTTCCTTCTTCCTGTTCCTTCCCTCTGCCCACACTTCCTCTTCCTCATCCTTCTCCCTTCCCTGCCTCACTTTCTTTCCCCTTGAGGACTCTTTCAAAGCATCCTTCTGAGTTCTAAAGCTCAAATAGAAAGTTGATTTCCCATTCTAATTTTGTTTTTGAGTCAGATCTCCTATTTCAAGTTTAATTTTATTGACAAAAGGAGATGAAAGCACCACTGTTGTTCTGGCCTCTTTTCACTCTGCACTTGGGTAGAAGGTGTATCCAGTCTGCACTGCAGGCCTCCTATGGTTTCATCTGAATTGGAGTCTAATTGATTTTTACTGGAAAAATTTTGGGTTTGACTTTGAGGAGACTTTGCCCTACATTTGAGGTTGACTTTGTTTCATGTCTGTTTGTCAGCTGTGGGAGGAGGAGGCTGTAAACTTGGTCATGCCAACCCAATCAACATTCTTCACACAGGGCTGAGCCCACTGTCTCCACCTGCCTGGTGCCTGCTGAAATAACAAGGACATCCTGCCTTACATTCACACTGTGAAGTATCTGGATTTGTCTGGACTGAGGAAAATGTGCATAGTACATTTTCTGTCATAGTACATGTGCAGAAATCAAAAGACAACTTGCATAGGTCAGTTTTCTCTTCATCACTTGTAGATCCCAAGAATAAAACTCAGGTCATCTTGCTCAGTGGCAAGCACCTCACTTTCATTGTCATTGCCATCATTATTTAAAGCTAACTTTTAAACTTTTGGAAAAGCTGCTGCTGTGTAGGCTTGAGAAGTCATGTTTCCTTTTTCTGTAGAGCCATCACTCTAATGGACAGCCTGCTAGACTCCAGCATTCCTCAGAATGAACATGGAAAGTCCTGAGCTCCCTGATGACGGTCCCAGCATTCAGAAAGACCGTTGGAAATAAGGACCACCACATCCACAGAGTCAGGATATTTCTGCTGGAGAAGAGGACTCAGACCTAACCTGGGAGAGCTGGAGACAAAGCAAAATGATGGCCTACAGAACTCTGGCCAATCTGACCCAGATGCTTGAAGCTGCAAACCTGACAGTCCACACCCCAGAGGAGAGACTCTCTCTCTCTGGATCATGCTGAGCTCTCACTCACTGAGACAGACAGTCTCAGTCACTTGCATTAATACCTATGGCAAGTGGTATTCCCACAGATGATAGCCAGTGAGGACAACAGACCATGATCTGCAAGAACCACACGGGCAGACACCTCAGACCCTCTTCCCAAGAAAGTGATTCAATTCCCAACTCAGCAAAAACCATTACACAAAAGTCAGTATCAGCAATAGAAGGTCCAAAAATTTCTCTGTGACCAGGCAAATGGGAACCAAGCCCAGGGTCAGGCATCACACTATGGGCAAACTGCCCAAGACCTCCTCAATCCAAAAGCAGAGAATCCAGCACAGTGTGGACTCATCTGTCATTCATCAACCCTAACAGTGGGGCACAGTGTCTTTGACATGGGGTACCCAGTGTCTGGTTGTGTTCAGTAGGGCTCAGAGCACCTCTGTTGATGCAGTAGAAAAATGTAAAGCAATGCCAATGTGCACAAGCAAAGGCTGTTTGTCCAGCACCTCCTGTAACTGGAGGATTCTTCATCATCACTGCACTGAGCCAAGCCTGCAGACAGTTAAGGAACAGTTGCTAGAAGGTTAAGGCATGGGGGAAATAAAGGCTTCCTGGTAGCCTTATTGGAGCTGGTCCCTGGGGATGCTGAGATAATTCACTGGTAGCACAGATCCAGCATGATTGGTCAAGAAGTATATTTACCTTGGTTTGATGGGCTCCTTCTTGGATGGGCAGGTGATTACTGGCCATATACCGAGGGTCCTCAGCTGACTGTCACACTCTAGAAAAAGCTGTTCTATTTGCCATACATGATATGGGACCATCCGATGTTCATACTCAGCCTCCAGTGTTTATCCTCCCCTTTCATTCCCCTCCTGGAATGTTATAAAGTGTTGCTGCAATTTCGGGTTGAGATTTTAATTCTCGTTAGGTCTGCTTATGATATATTGTTTTGTAAATTGGTTTCCATCTTTAAAAGTATGGATGCTTCCTGTTTTACGAGAGATCCTTCCTCAAAAATCATTTTTATAGGGGAGTGATATTCTGCTTTATGAATATGGGTGTTCAGAATGAGTATAATATAATCCTCAGGTTGTTTCTAATTCCAATTATTATAAACAACACCGCAGCAAATGTCCTGAGAGCCGAATCTTGGCGCATCCCATTAGCAGATGCATCAATATTTCCTCAGAATGGAAGTTCTTGAGTATAATACAAGGGGAACTTCTGATGGCATGATACTCCCAGGCTCTCCTCCTAGAAGAGCACATGAATCTGCACAGCATGGTGTGAATGGCTGCTGTTCTGAAAGCTGCATCACCACTGGATTCAAAAGAAAATGTGGGAAAGATCATAGGCATTGCTATTTATTGCTCACCAAGCTGGGGAAATGAGTACCTTTCCATTGCTCCTCAGTCAGTCTTATAATAGTCAAGTGCCTTCCTTTTCCATTTGGAACAGGTGAACTGACTGACTATTCCTGCTACGTACCTGGCACATGCAGTCACTTGCCCTCCTATATTCCCATTTATTACAAACCAGCCTCACTGGTTACCACTTGGAATCTACAGCACTCCTCCATCACTCCCCTCTCACTCATTCTCTCTCAACTCTGAGGTCTACATCCCTGGCACATCCTTATTTATTGTTCTCAGTAGTATCTATAATCATCAAGTTACTTTCAGATTAGATTATTTAGGTGTCTCTTTCCTCACACATTCCCCAATCTTTCATGGATGCCTACTCTGTTAATGCAGGAGACTGCCTGGGAAGCCTGTGCTCCAGGATCAAGTGTTGCTAGATCAGAGAAGGCACCTGGTAGAGGGTGATGGTGGGTAGATGGATGGATGGGAAAATGACTGTGAATGGATGGGAAAATGACTGTGAATGGATGGGAAAATGGTGGATGGATCCATGGATGCAAGGATGTATGTATGTGTGGATGGATGCATGGATAGGTAGATGGATAGATAGGAGAATGGATGACTGGACAATAGGTATACGAATGAGAGGGTGGAAGAACATATTATGTGTGTGTCTGTGGATTGATAAATAAGTGAGATAATGGATAGATGAATGAGAGAATGGATGGATGGGTATATAGATGTTGGATGGGTATATGTGTGGTGGTAGATAGACACATAGATGAATAGATAGATATGGATGGACAGAGGGGTGGGTAGATGAGTGAAGGATTCCTTTATCTAGTTTTCTACTAGACTATTAAATGGATCCTTTCTTTTTCTTTTCTTTTCTGTTCATTTTCGGCACTAAACACTAAACCCAGAGTCTCTCACATGTTACGTAAACACTACCACTAAATGGCATCCTCATATCTCTTTGCTTTGTTGTTCTTGTTGTTGCTGTTGTTTTTAACTTTGGAGGCGTGGTCTTACTAAATTGCCAGGATTAACCTAGAACTCTGTAGCCAGTGTTGATCTTGGACTAGTGAGCCTCCTGTCTCAGCCTCCCAAAGTGCTGGGATTGGTTTACTGCACTGCCAGGCCTGCATCTCATCTTTTTACCTGGTAATGTGCCTTCTCTGGGTGTGTGGCAGTTATTTGTCAGTGGGCTGTCATGTTACTGTGATGATTTCTTCACATTTTGTTTGCTTCACCAAAGATGGCTTTACCCCAAGTATTCACTCCTTTCTGTCTTTGTGGGTGAAAAACCAATCACCCACAGTAACTGTCAATAGTCATGTCCTCTTCCAGACTCCTTTGTTGCAGAATGTTCCTGAGAGCACAGAGGGACTGGCACCACCTTTCGTGCCTCTGCACGTGTGGAATGCAGATGTACCTGGCTTATTTCTCACACACTTGGAACAAAGAAGTTAAGCGAATATAACCACAACCACCATCCCAGCCACCTCAGTATCTCTGTTGTAATTTAGAAGCAATGTGGTGCTTGAGAAAAAGATGGGGAACCAGCCTCTGGGGACAGGAGCAGCAGCAGAAAAGAAAAGAGATAGGGGCAGGGGGCACATGGAGACAGATAGAGAAGCAGAGAGAGGAAGGAACAGAGGGGGGGGGGAGCCGGGAGGTGGGCAGGGCCCTTTTAAACAGAAACATAGTGAATGTGTAAGGTGATGCTCTTAGTGGCTGCAGCTGAGGACATATTCTGTCAGAACCCCAAGGCTAGGCCGGTACAGAAGCCTGAATACTAACAATGTCTTCAAAAATTCTACTTCAGCTGGCTTCCCTCTCCACCAGCCCCTTACCCTGCAATGGTGACTTACATTACAAGTCACCTGACAGCTCAACACACAGTTGTTGCTGGGAGCTGCAGTTAGGTTTAATGTAGGTGCCAGGGGCAAATGCTTGAAGCTCCTAGGAATTTTGCTCCTGAAGTCCAGTCTGTGGAGCTCATTGTATCAAATAGGGGATCCTAGCTTCCCCTCATCAGGCCAACCTGCATCGCCCAGGAACTTCCTGTACCAGAATAGTGCATCTCTCAGCCCTCTCCAGGGAAACTTTGTTTTTCATAAGACAGTGATTAATAAAGAGAGCCATAACTGATCAACATGCAGAGAACAGGAGACTGGAAGGCTCAGTTATAAATGGAGTATCTATATCACACTTCCTCATCCACCTCCCCCAAGCTTAGAGATCATCATGGAAGAAGAGATCAAAAGACAGTGAGAGCCAGAGGTAGTGGATGTCTGTGGCAAAACATTCATGTTTTATTTCATGTATGGGTGTGGGACCATTTGCCATACATGTTAGGGCCGTTAGACACATGAACTCATAGCAGCTGTGACTTCATACACAAGACCTGCAGAAGATCAAGCCAGTCAAAATCTAGTATTCCTGCATGGATGGGGGAGGGGCTCATGAAGTTCCACCCATGGACATTTCACTAAGAATGTTCCCCACAGGCTTATAGATTGGCAATTTATGGCTGCTGGGAGAAGGGAGAGTCAGGCTGCCCACTGCTCCAGTAGATGGTCCGACATCCATGTGCATACTGGCAGCACCAAGTGGGCTCAGTGGTGAGTTTAAAACAAAGAACGCATTAAATTGGGAGGGAAGAATAAGCAGCAAAGGTGTTGGAGGGGTGGGTTTGACAGAACACATATGTGCATGTACAAAATGCTCAAAAAATAAAAAGAAACTATTATTTGTAATTGTATTTTGTATCTCATAATTGTACAAAAGTTAATTTTGAATGTTACCAGTTGCATAACTGAATTTTTTTATATCTAAAATTATATTCTTGAGTTCTACTTTTCTTACCTTGAGAATCTGGTTCATATAATATTGCTTCTTTCCCCCTAACTTATTTCAAAAATGAAAGAGTATTGTTGATAACTAAGCTACCTCTCCCCTCCTGTCACAATTACTTTCCTCTGTCTGCTGTCTCCCCCTTCCTGTCACAATTAGGTCCTCCAACACAGCTGATGGTGAAGAGACTGTCACTGGCAGGAGGATGTGTCCCTCTAGATGGGCTCATCCTGAGGTGATCACTGCAGTGTGCATGTCCAGTATAGTTTTCTGTGAAGCAGATGTGGAGGACTCCTGCCTTCTGTGGAGGACTCCTGCTCTCTGTGGAGGACTCCTGCTCTCTGTGGAGGACTCCTGCTTTCTGAGGAGGACTCCTGCCTTCTGTGGAGGATTCCTGCTCTCTGTGGAGGACTCCTGCTCTCTGTGGAGGACTCCTGCTCTCTGGGCTCTGCTCAGCTCTTCTCATTTGCTCTCAGTAAAATGATCCAACTTGCTCTGCTTTTTCATTGGAAGACCGACCACATTGGTTTTTCCTCACCCTCAAACAGACTACAATCTACACTGGCTTCCTGTGACGTGAGCACCTCTCTTGAAGAGCATTGCCAGAAAGTCTGGAACATTCAGAAAGCTGTCTTAGCATGCTATTTGGCTCTGTGTGTAGCCAGGTGTGGCCACGCCCTTTGGGGGTCACATGGGCTTTAGGACAAACAATGGGCATATGGTATAGAGATCAGAATTGGTCTCAGAAAAAACACTAAATTCTACATCACAAAATCAGTCAGAGATCCTGAGCTCCAGGTGCTTTTGGTCTTGGGAAACTGGCCTGTGAATCTTGCTGGAGTGAATACTTCTGACTGTGTTCTGTAGGAAGGACCCTCAGCCACTTCCAACACTGGTTCTGAATCCCAATGGAAGTAACTTAGAGCTGATGCTAAATATGTCTGAGTGGGCAAATGCGGAGACTTCTTTATAGGCCTGTCTTTTAAATGAACGAGCAGGTTATTCACATCTGAAATAGTGTGTGTATATTACAGTAAAAATTAGTAAAACATTTGAGGCTGAAACACTCACCCAAGATACACATCATCCAGTTCTACCATCGCATTAACGGAATGCTCCAGAGGAGCCTAATCAATGTGGATAAAACTAAATGAACATCTAAGAAGTCACAGAGAGGTGAAAAGGGAGGCAGTGAGAGCCCACACACATGCCTCATGCAGAAATTTGGGATCTAACTGCACAGAGATCTGGCACCTCTGGGATACCCAAGCTCAGGAGAGGCAGCTAGGCATCCCCCAACATACTTTCTCATGAGCCTGCTTTTCAGAGCCCTTGAAAGCCCTGTGGAGCACTCCTTTGTGTCTGTAGACATATAACTATGGTTACCTTTAACACAGTATGATGACCCTAAGTAAAGGCCTCTGGGGTTTCTCAGGGAGCCATGGACACCCTCCAGAATCCTGAATTTGGAGGTGTGTCTAGGGCTTTTGTCCTCATAGGAACAAAGAGTGCTTATAGACTCAAATCAGTGGCTGGAGAGATAATTCAACAATTCAAGAGAACTCCTTGTTCTTCCAGAGGACCTGGATCATTGGTGGCTCTCAATCATATGTCTCTGCAGGTTCTGACTTCCCTTCTGACTTGTACAGACACACATGAATGTGGGACACTTATGCACACACACACACACACACACACACACACACACACACACACACAGGCAAAACACTCATACACATAAAAATATATGAATAAATAAGACGCAGCCCTAGGAGTACAAACAATTGCATCAGTGTCTTGAGTTTTCATTAGAGTGGATTCCAGCTTCACTGAAATCCTGTTGTCTTAGAGTTTATATTGTTGTGAAGAAACACCATGACTGTAGCAACTCTTACAAAAGAAAAACATTTAATTGGGGTACCTTACATTTTCAGAGGTTTAGTCCATTATCATCATGGTATGACATGGTGGCATGCAGGCAGATACGGTGCTGGAGAAGGAGCTGAGAGTCCTTACATCTTGACTCACAGGCAACAGGAAGTGGTCTGAGGTACTGGGTGTGGCTTGAGCATATATGAGACTTCAAAGCCCACCCCCACAGAGACAGACTTCCTCCAAGAAGGCCACACCTACCCTGACAAAGCAACACCTTATAGTGCCACTCCCTTTGGGGCTATTTTCTTTCAAACCGCCACACCTGTGCTCCCTCTTTTCTCCATAAGAAGCAGCTCTGCCCCAATCTGTGGCCACAGGGGGGCAGCTCCTACCTAGGAGGAAAGCGTGTGGCTCCCTGGATGTTGGATTTACCAGGACCTGTCTTCAGCCAACAGAAAGTGAAGCTGCCTTGCCCTCCACTGCTGCAAAGGTGTAGGGCTGTGCAAGAGTGGGAAGTGTACAGCAGTGTGTTCACATAGCAGGACATGAATGGGGTGTTCAGAGAGTGGGATGTACACAAGTGTTCACAAGGGTGTGTGTGTGTGTGTGTGTGTGTGTGTGTGTGTGTGTGTGTGTGTGTTAGGGCAGTGTATACATGGGGAAAGTATACATGTGGAGAGGTATGGACCAGATGAAGTATTCACCAGACAGGGTGTTCACAAGTGTACATGGAGTGTGTGCTTCCTCTCCCACAACTGACTTTCCCATTTAGGGGCTGCTCCTTGAACAGCTGAGTCTCAGCAGCCAGTTCTCCTGAGCCAGTATGTCTGAGCAAGAAACAGCTGGGTCTGAAGTGACTCCTGTTTGGGGAAGCTGAGTAACACCCACTGAGGCGTGCCAAGGAAATGGAGAAATCTGCGAGTGGCATACGTTTCCTTAAAGAAAGTGAATCAATGGATATGTCCTGGTGGGGATTCAGATTCTCAACCTACAGCAGGGACCTGAGTGCAGCGAAAAGAGCCCCAGACTGTGGTCGGCAAGTCTGTGGCCATGACTATCTGTGTGGCCTTGGCATCTGTTATCACAGTGCCTTTTAGAGCCTTGTGTTGAACTTCTCCCTCTATGGACTGGATGACACTTCAGAAACAATACAAGTGTATTACACTCCTGTCACTATGCACACACTTATTTCTGTCTTCTGGAGTATTCCGTGGCTTCCCCTGCATGTATTTTGATGACTATATTGGCTGTGGAGAACCCAGTGAAATTTCCCTCTCTAAAGTCCAACAGTACCTTCTGTGTGTGTATTAGTTGCAAGTTCAGTGAAGCTGACTTGATACTTTGCGTTTCCACAGTGTCCATAAGTTATCCCCGAGATCATTCAGAAAGAAGTCTTGATTCTCAATTCAAGAGCCAACCTGACAGATTCAGGATCAGGCCTCTCGGGTTAATTCTTGGCTGAGCCAACGTGGGAGCTCTCCATGGTGAGGATCAGGACTCCAGAGCTACACTGAGCTTCAGCTTCCTGGAACCTCTGGCATTCGGCAGAAATACAGCCCAGATTTTCTGAGACAGGAAATATATTCCACACATAGTAGTACAAGGAGGAATTAGACATTTTCTGAATACCAACTACATCTAACACATGTATAATACATCCACATATCAGAGGAATTAGGTTCAAGTGCATCATCAAGGAACCCGGTGTCAAAGAAGTGACTATGTGCTGGGAATCCCTCCTGTGCTGTGCTGCCCTGTGCCTAGCTTCCCTGGCTCTTTCCATGGAGCTTGCTGACATTCACGGCACAAGCTGAGAGTCACGCCACCACCACCATGTCAAAGTGGTGATGCTTTCCTGGCAAAACCATTTTATTCAGAGCAGCACTGGGAAAGGGCAATGTCTGCAGAAATACAGAGTTTTTGTTGCAGGGACTTGAAAGCAGCCACTTCGTGCTGCTTGTTGCAAGTGATTCTGAGGTTGTTGGTAATAGTCTGCTAAGGGCTATAGGTGGCATTACTATGAATCTTCGAATTTATAAATTACATTTCAGATTACAAGGTAACTGAACTGTAGATAGGATTCGAATTAACATTGCTGGAGGCCGGGGAGAAACAGGTCAAAACCACTCATCATGTCTAAGAATGTCCCAGCAAAAATAAACTATGCAAATCCATCCTGTTTCAACCACTTGCTCCCACAACATTGGAAGATGGTGGTGCCACATGTGGAAAGACAGTAATTAAAAGGAAGATTGTTACCCTCGAAGCTGACAGCTGGGCTCTGTTGTCCCTAACTAGGACCATCTCAAAAATCAGTTGATCAGCTGTCTAATTGCTGTCAGAAATGAAGGTCTGAGTTCAGTTACTGTAAAACACAGACATTTCTAGTGTGGATCCTGCAATATTTAATTGGACTCTATCTGGCAAGCCTACCCAGAAGGTCAACTCAATTAGTCGGCAGGGACACCTGTCCCAGGCAGCGAGCACAGCCATGTGCCCAGGCTCACACAGCATGCATATGCCTGCACCATGTCCTTGCTTCACACACTAATGCTTGCATTATCTCTTTCTATTGTCTCATTCTTTCCTTAGAAATTTCAATGTGAAGGAAACATTTAACACTTAGTGCTTATGACCCTAATGAGCCAGCTACATTCTTAGTAATGCCTTAAAAAACAGAATAATTGACCTAGTAACATTGTTTTAAATGTCCTTGTCCTCGCCCTCGCCCTCGCCCTCGCTTTGCCTTTTGCCACCACAGTCTTCTCACACACCTCTACTCGTCTCCTGCTCTGGATTATCTCAGACCCTCCTTGGGAACAGAAATTGTCTCTTCAGTACACCTGTGAGCCTGAGTCTATGCCATCAGCCGGCTCTATGCTCTCTTGGTGGCATGAGGATGTCATTGCAACAGAAAAGGGAGGACTGGGCTACATCGTCTACAACTGAGTGAGCCAGCAGCCATACAGAACCTGCCTAGCTCTCTGGGAGTGGGACATTCTGCCAGGTGTCACGATGTGACTTCACCCAGTCATCTGTGCTGAGTTGCTTGTTTGTCCCCAAGTCACTCTGCAACCTCTAAGCCAATCACTGTCCTCTGTTCACTGAGTCCCTTTCACCTCGGCTCATACTCGTACATTCTTGTCTTGCACAGTAGACACTGGGAAATACCTCAAGTTCATGGAAAACACACACAAAGCAATCTGAAAAATGTATTTGTAAGTGACTAAACATAAAAGTTAATAAAATTAATAGGATTATTATTGGGAAGCTAAGATATAAAATAGGCCATTGTTCAATAATTCATTCATGTTTCATTTCTCCATTTCTATTTCTGTGATGTCATTTCTTCACTGTTCTGATCCCCCATACTTTGCTTTCTACTGTCTACATACTTATCCTTTCTCTTCTACTTGTTGCTGTGCCAAGATTGGGACCCAGGGCTCTATGCATGGCATCAAGTAGCCTATCACTGAGTTCCACCCAACTACATTCTTTCCTTCTGCCTCTCCATCCCCCTGACTCATCCTCAGAACAGGCTGTTCCAATAAAGCCTTCCAGAGTACCACTAGAGGACAGGAATTTCCTTCATCCTTCATACTGTATTAAAAGGCCAGAGTTGGAGGTGAGTTTTGCTGAAGCATCCTCTAGGAAAAACACATGGGGATATCAGAGTAGATGTGCAAAATGATCCCCTTCCTGTCCCAGAAAGATCCTTTCATTCTCTCTCACCTATCTGGCCAGAGTGAAGAGTAGGGAGCACACATCTTGGCTATCACTGAGAACCTCAATTACATTCTCAGATAACTTGGTCATAAAGAAAACCAGAAAGGACCCATGTTACAAGACTCCCCCCAGACAGATAGAAGACATAATCACCTCCAGAGACCTCACCTTCAAATGCCATTATGAACTCAGTGACAAGAGAATACATTCAAACCACAGGACTTGAGGCTGGAGAGATGGCTCAATCCAGGGGACTCATATTCAGTACCTAGCACCTGCATGTTCACTTACTGCCATCCAAGCAACAGGAATTAGAATGGAAAGAAGTGGAGAGGGCTTACCTGTGTGCTCTGCCTGGACCTCTCCATTTTGAAAAGAAGTAGGAAGATAGACACATTAACTTGGCCCACTACGTTCTAAAACCACAGGGAACCTAAGCCATGAGTTCCACCTGCCAAGGTCATGCAGGTCTTTGTGGTAACCTTTGTGATCTTCCCCACCACCAACTAGAGGAAGAGAGATAGCAATTATAACATATTGATTTTTATTATGTGTGTGAGTGTTTTGTCTTCGTGTGTGTGTGTGTGTGTGTGTGTGTGTGTGTGTGTGTGTGTGTGTGCGCCTCATGCATGCCTGGTGCCTGTAGAAGTTGGAAGAGGGAGTTGGATCCCCTGGGAATGGAGTTATAGATTATAAGCCACCATGTGTGTGCTTGGGACCAAACCTAGTTTATCTGTGAGAGCAGTAAGCACTCTTAACCACTGAGGGGGTATCTCTGGGATCACAGACACATTTTTAATGTAGCCTATCTGGTAAGTCTTTAAGGCTGGTGGCCAAGTGTTGACAAGTTTAAAAGTAAACAGCATTGATAGTTAGTGGTTCATCTCAATGACTTCCTGTCAGTCCACTCATTTAATTAAATGGCATATATCTCTACACATGCAAGGATGGAAAAGCCATGGTCAACACAATGCATGTTGTCTGTCATGCTCATGGGGTGGACAGAGAACAGAAGTGAGGCAAGGACAGTGTGACAAAGGGAAGTATGGATGCCCCAGGAGGGCATTCTACCTCTCAAGGGTATTTGTGTAGGACTTGATTTCCTTGCTGAGTTCCAAGCAGCTTCCTGGCCTAGAAACTCTGTCCTTATTCATGACTCTGAAATCAGAGCTAGGCTGGGCATCATCTTTTGGCCAACAAGAGGACCATGAAATAGGTTGGGACTGGTTTTCAAGGCCCTGACTCATCAATAACATTTTAAATGGTTTCTAAATTGCTTTGTTTGCATGGGGATAAAACAGAATAATTTAGGATAATTTACTCTTATGGGAAGACTTTTTCTTCATCTTCTTTTTAAAAAATATTTTAATTTAAATTTGAAACAAGATTGTTTTACATATCAATCCCAGTTCCTGCACCCTCCCGTCCTCTCCTGTCCCCCTCACCAAACCCTATCCCATCCACTTTCTGCTCCCCAGGGAGCAGACTTCATGAAGAGTCCTCAAAGTCTGTCATTTCATTTGGAGCAGTGCCTAGGCCCTCCCCCATGTGTCTAAGCTGAGGGAGTATCCCTTTATGTGGAATGGGCTTCCAAAGTCCATTCATATACTAGGAACAAATAATTATTCATTTCCAGAGTCTCCATATACTGCCTAGTCCTTCTAACTAACACCCACATTCAGGGGGTCTGAGTTGGCTCTATACTGGTGTCCCAGCTATCAGACTGGAGTCCATGAGCTCCCCCTTGTTCAAGTCAGCAGTTTCTGTGGGTTTCTCCAGGCAGGTCTCATCACTCCTTCCTCTCTGCAACTGGAATCTAGGAATTTGAATCAGTGTTTAGCTGTGGGTATCTGTTTCTGCTTCCATCAGTTACTAGATGAAGGCTCTAGGATGGCAAATGAGGTAGTTATCAAACTCATTATCAAAAAAGGGCATTTAAGTAGCCTCTCCACTATTGCTTAGATCTCTGGACATTTCCCTAGTTCCAGATTTCTATTTAAACCTATAATGGCTCCCTCTATTATGATATCTCTTTTCTTGCTCTCCTCTATTTTTTTCCCTGATTCAATCTTCCTGCTCCCTCATGCCCACCTCTCCCCTTCTCTTCCTTCTAACTCCCTCTCTCCTCCTTGCCATGCTCCCAATGTGCTTGGGAGATCTTATCCCTTTCCCCTTCTCCCAAGGACCATGTATGTCTCTCTTAGGGTCCTCCTTGTTTCCTAGCTTTGCTGGCATTGTGGATTGTAGGTTGGTAATCCTTTGCTCTATGTCTAAAAGTCATATATAAGTGAATACATACTGTGTTTATCTTTTTATGACTGGGTTACCTCACTCAGGATATTTTCTTCTAGTTCCATCCATTTACCTGCAAATTTCAAGATATCATTGTTATTTCCCGCTAAGTAATACTCCATTGTGTAAATGTACCACATTTTCTTCATCCATTCTTCAGTTGAGGGGCATTTAGGTTTCTTCCAGTTTCTGGCTATTACAAACAATGCTGCTATGAATATAGTTGAACAGATGTCCTTGTTGTATGAATGTGCATCTTTTAAGTATATACCTAAGAGTGGAATTACTGGATCTTGAGGCAGACTGATTGCCATTTTCCTCAGGAACTGCCATACTGATTTCCAAAGTGGCTGTTTGAGTTTGCACTCCCACCAGCAGTGGAGGACTGTTCCCCGTTCTCCACATTCTCTCCAGCATAAACTGTCATTGGTGTTTTTGATTTTAGCCATTCTGAAAGGAGTAAGATGGTATCTCAGAATTGTTTTGATTTGCATTTCCCTGATGGATGAGGATGTTGAACACTTTCTTAAGTGTCTTTCAGCCATTTTAGATTCCTCTATTGAGAATTCTCTATTCAGTTCTGCACTCCACTTTTTAATTGGATTACTTGGTGTTTTGGTAAGTAGCTTCTTAATTTTTGTGTATTTTGGAAATAATCCCTCTTTCAGATGAACAAATGGTGAAGATCTTTTCCTGTTTATTAATTGCCTATCTCAGTGTCTGTGCTACTGGTGTTATGTTCAGGAAGTAATCTCCTGTACCAATTCGCTCAAGGGTACCTTCCACTTTCTCTTCTAAGAGGTTTAGCATGGCTGGATTTATGTCGAGGTCTTTGATCCATTTGGACTTATGTTTTGTGCATGGTAATAGATAAGGATGTATCTGCAGTTGTCTACAAGTCAGCATCCTGTTATGCCAGCATAATTTGAAGATGATTTCCTTTTTCATTGTATAGTTTTAGCTTCTTTGTCAAAAATCAGGTGTTTATAGGTATGTGGGTTAATATCAGGGTTTTCAATTCAATTCCATTGGTCTTTCTGTCTATTTTTGTGCCAATATCAAGCTGTTTTCAGGACTATAGCTCTATAACAGAACTTGAAGTCAGGGATGATGATGCCTCCAGAAGTTCCTTTATTGTACAGGGTTATTTTGTCTATCCTGGGACTTTTGTTTTTTCATATAAAGTTGAGTACTGTTTTTTCAAGGTCCATGAAGAATTGGGCTGGGATTTTGATGGGGATTGCATTGAATCTGTATATTGCTTTTGGCAAGATTGCCATACCTATACAAGAGTATGGAAGATCTTTGCATTTTCTGGTATCTTTTTAATTTATTTCATTAGAGACTCGAAATTCTTATTATAGATGTCTTTCACTTGTTTTGGTTAGCATTACCCCAAGATATTTTATGTTGTGTGTGGCTATTGTGAAAGGTGATGCTTCTCTGATTTCTTTCTCAGTCCCTTTATCATCTGTATATAGTAGGGCTACTGAGTGGCTTTTTGTTTGTTTGTTTGTTTGTTTTGTTTTGTTTTTTAGTTAATTTTATATTTTGTCACTTTGCTGAAGGAGTTTATAGGTATGTGAGTTCCCTGGTAGAGTTTTTCAGCTATAGGAGTTCCCTGGTAGAGTTTTTCAGGTCACTTATGTAAACTATAATATCATCTGCAAATAGTGAAAGTTTGACTTCTTACTTTCCAATTTGTATCCCCGTGATCTTTCTGTTTGTTTCCTTATTGCTCTAGCTAGAACTTCAAGTACAATATTGAAAAGATATGGAGAGTGTGGACAGCCTTGTCTTGCTCCTGATTTTAGAGAAATTGCGTTGAGTTTCTCTCCAATTAGTTTGATGTTGGCTGTTGGTTTACTGTATATTGCTTTTATTATGTTTTAGGTATGTTCCTGTTATCCCTGATCTCTCCAAGACTCTATCATGAATGTGTGTTGGATTTTGTCAAAGGCTTTTTCAGCATCTAGTGAAATGATCATGTGTTCTTTTTTCAGTTTGTTTATATGGTGGATTACATTGATGGATTTTTGTATGTTGAACCATTTCTGCATTCTAGGGATGAAGCCTACTTGGTCATGGTGGATGAGTTCTCCGATGTGGTCTTGTGTTGGATTTGCTAATATGTTATTGAGTATATTTGCATTAATGTTCATAAGGGATTTTGTGGGAAGCCACAGCCCCAAGATGGCGCCTGGCTGGATGCCAGATAGTTCGCACTTAGCTGTAAACAAGCCTTATTTGGAAATGCTTGATGGATCTGGTACGCTTCCTCCTTCTGTGGCCTAGCCAGGATCACCAGGTGGCATGAGCTGATTGGGCTGTGAGCACATTTAAGGGCTTGCTGGGGCTGGGAGAGGTGTAAGCTGATGAGAGAAACAGAGCAAGCTGATGAGAGAAACAGAGTAAGCTGATGAGAGAAACAGAGTAAGCTGATGAGAGAAGCAGGGTAAGCTGATGAGAGAATCAGAGTAAGCTGATGAGAGAAGCAGTGGAAGCTGATGGGAGAAGCGTAAGCTGATGGGAGCAGAGGAAGCTGATGTACAATGATCCTGAATAAACTGCTTGAAGAAGAGTCGTGGTTGCATGTTTCCTTGCCGGCCTAGGTAGGCACGCAACAGGATATTGGTCTGTAGTTTTCTTTCTTAGTTGTGTCTTTGTATGACTTGGGTACTAAGGTAATTGTACCTAGTAAAAAAGAGTTTGGCCATGACCCTTCTGCTTCTATTGTGTGGAACATTTTGAAGAGTGTTGGTATTAGATGTTCTTTGAATTTCTGGTAGAATTCTCCACTGAAACCATCTGGCCCTGACCTTTTTTTTGGTTGGAAGATTTTTGATGATTGCTTCTATTTCTTTAGGGGTTATAGGTATATTCAAATTGGTTATCTTTTCTTGATTTAATTTCAGTAAGTGATATCTATCCAGAAAATTGTTCATTTCCATAAAATTTTCAAATGCTGTGGAGTACAGGTTTTCAAAGTATGACCTGAAGTATCTTTGGATTTCCTCAGTGTCTGTTGCTACATCCATTTCTTTCTGGTTTCATTAATTTGCATGTTCTCTCTCTCTCTCTCTCTCTCTCTCTCTCTCTCTCTCTCTCTCTCTCTCTCTCTCTCTCTGCCTTTTGGTTAGTTTGGATAAAGGTTTAGGTATCTTGTTGATTTTCTCAAAGAACCAACTCTTTGTTGCATTGATTCTTTGTATTATTTTCCTAGTTTCTACTTTATTGATTTCAGCCCTTAACTTGATTATTTCTTTGTGTCTACTCCTCCAAGATGAGTTTGCTTCTTTTGGTTCTAGAGCTTTCAGTTGTGCTGTTAATTTTCTGATGTGACTATTCTCCAGTTTCTTCATGTGGGCACTTACTGCTATGAACTTTCCTCTTAGTAGTGCTTTCAAAGTGTCCCAAAAGTTTGGGTATGTTGTGTCTTCATTCTCACTGAATTATTAAGAAGGCTTTAATTTCTTTATTGATCCAGGAATTGTTCAATTTCCATGAGTTTGTAGGGTTTCTGCAATTTGTGTTGTCGTTGAATGCTAACTTTAAAACATGGTGGTCTGACAAGATACAGGGGGTTATTCCAATTTTTTGTACTTATTGAGGTTTTCTATATTGCCAAGTATGTGGCTGATTTTAAAAGAAGGTTCCATGAGGCACTGAGAAGAAGGTATATTCTTTTTGTTTGGATGGAATGTTTTATAAATGTCATAACTTCTGTTAGTTCCTTTGTTTCTTTGTTAAGTTTCTGTCTGGTGAACCTGTCTAGTGCTGAGAGTGGGGTGTTAAAATCTCCCACTATATGTATGTAAGGTTTTATGTGTGATTTGAATTTTATAATGTTTCTTTTATGAATGTGGGTGCCTTTATATTTGGGCATAGACACTCAGAACTGACACTTTTATGAATAAGAAACATTTTTCATCTATTTTGATTGACTTTAATTTAAAGTCTAATTTGTTAGATATTAGGATTGCTACATCTGCTTGTTTCTTGGGTCCATTTGATTGGAAAATCTTTTCCCAACCCTTAACTTTGAGGGAACATCTGTCATTAAAGTTGAGGTATGTTTCTTGTATGCAGCATAAGGATGGATTTTGTCTTTGTATCTATTCTGTTAGCCTGTGTCTTTTTATAAATGAGTTAAGACCACTAAAATGGAGGGACATTAATGACCATTGATTGTTAATTCTTGTTTGTTTTGGATTTGTTGGTGGTGGTGGTATTACATGTGTATTTCCCCCCATTTTCCTTGTGGATGTTGGTAAAGTGGAATTATCTATTGCCTATGCTTTTGTGGGTGTAGTTGACTTCCTTGGGTTGGAGTTTTCTTTCCAGAACATTCTGTAGGGTTAGATTAGTTGGTATGTATTGTTTAAATCTTGTTTCTGCATGGAATATCTTGGTTTCTCCATCTATAGTGATTGAAAGCTTTGCTTGGTATAGTAGTTGGGGCTGGCATCTGTGGTCTCTTTGTGTTGGTAGAATATCCAGGACCTTCTGACCTTCAGAGTTTCCATGGAGAAATCAGGTATAATTCTGATAGGTTTGCCTTTATATGTTACTTGGCCTTTTTCTTTGCTGTTCTTAATATTCTTTCTTTTTATTCTGTATGTTTTGTGTTTTGATTTTTGTAGCAAGGGGACTTTTCTTTGTGTGTATGGTCCACTCTATTTGGTGTTCTGTAAGCTTCCTGTACTTTCATTGGCATGTCATACTTTAGGTTAGGAAAGTTTTCTTCTATGATTTTGTTGAATATATTTTCTGCACATTTGAGTTGGGTTTCTTCACCTTCTTCTATACCTATTATTCTTAAGTTCGGCCTTTCAGTGTCCCATATTTCCTGGATATTTTGTGTTAGGGATTTATTAGACTTAAGATTTTCTTTGGTTGACGAATCTATTTCGCCCAGTGTATTTTCAATGCCTGAGATTCTCTCTTCCATCTCCTGTATTCTGTTGGTTTTGCTTGCATCTATAGTTCCTGATCATTTGCCTAGTTTTTGTATTTCTAGCATTCCCTCAGACTGTGTGTTTTTTGGGGTTTTTTGTTGTTGTTGTTGTTGTTGTTGTTGTTGTTGTTGTTGTTTTGTTTTTTTGTTTTTTTGTTTTTCTCTGTTTCAGTTTTCAAACCTTGTATTGTTTGAATTGTTTCTTGCAAATTTTGGGTTGTCTTTTCTTTCATTTCTTTAAAGGATTTTCTCATCTCCTCTTTTAGGATTTGCATCATCTTCATGAAATTGTTTTTAGGGTCATTCTCTTCTGCTTCATCTGTATTGGGATGTTAAGTTCTTGCTGGTGTGGAATCCCTAGACTTTGGGGGTGTCATATTGATCTTTCTGTTGTTGACTGTGTTCTTACACTGTCATCTACCCATCCCTTCTTCCAGTGTGTATTGGTGAGGTCTCCCCCTGTCCTGGCGGGTATGAGACCAAAGTTCTCTTCCAGTGGGTGCAAGAAGGTCCAAGACTATGATGGCTATCCTCTTCTAGTGGGTGGAGATGGGACTAGGGCACTGGCAGACTCCGGATGGGCTAGTCCAGATGGGACAGCTTCCCCGTGCACAGTCCCCAGTCCTCAGGATCCCCCGAGCAGGGCACTGGAAGGTGGGCTCCTTCTGTGGATGGAGGCAGGACAAGAACGTTGGCAGACTCTGGACAGGCCGATCTGCCTGGATGAGCTCCCCCAAGTGTAGGCAGCCCCAGGCCCCAGGAGGCTCCAAGCAGGGCCCTGGAAGGCAGGCCAGACACAGGCCCAAGCTTATCTACTACCATGGTTAGAGGCAAAACCTGGATGCTAGCAGACTCTGGATAGGCAAGTCTACTGTGATGGGATCCCCCAAAAGCAGACTCCAATCCCAAGCAGGCTCCAAGCAGGGTCCCAGAAGGCAGGTCAGAAACAGGCCCAACCTTATCTCCTACTGTGAGTGGAAGTGGAACCAGGATGCTGGCAGACTCTGGATAGCCTTCTTCTCCTTCTTCTTCTTCTTCTTCTTCTTCTTCTTCTTCTTCTTCTTCTTCTTCTTCTTCTTCTTCTCCTCCTCCTCCTCCTCCTCCTCCTCCTCCTCCTCCTCCTCCTCCTCCTCCTCCTTCTCCTCCTCCTCCTTCTTCTTCCATGATAACTGTGAGCCTCAAGCTCATCCTATGGGAGAAGATGGAGGGCTCTTCAAACCATAAATGAAATGATCTCCCAGCATACTCTGAAAAGCCAGGAGCTAATGAGCTGGTCTCCTTGACTGCAACCTGCACTGGGAGCTGGGGGCCTATGGAGCTTCCTGCTGCCTCCTTCCAACCATCATTGGGGCCTCTGAGAAGCTGAGAGAGAGTGAGTCAGGCAGCAACAATCCATCACTGTTTATGAGGGTGGCATAAAGGCTGTTCTGGCTGCTGGCTGCCCAGAGACCCAGCCTCTGATGATGAGGAAGCTGGTGTCCACTGTGCACAAGGAGTGTGGGGTACCAGGTGTGCTTTCTGGGGACCATATGCAAGTGAAGTAGCCCTGGCTTAATTGCTGTCAAGCCTTGAGCACCAGATTTATTACCTGTGTCCTTTGTAGCCTTCGTTAAAAGTTTGGAGGGGAGAAATCTGCTCTCCATCTCCCACCAAGATGAATGAGTCTAGAAGTAGATATTTTATAGCCATGATTTCTGACTATAATTTCAAATTTGAAACTGCACAGAGCCTGGCCAATACCATAAACATAAGAAAACCCCTGTGGTGAGGAAGGCTGCCTAGAGGTTGAAGTGGAGTCCAAGCATTTGTGAAAGGCACAGTTCACTTGTAAGCACAGAGCCACTGGCTTCTCATGGACCAAAAATGTTCATGGCATCTGGGTTTCTATGGGTGCCCCTGTATCAGCATCAGTGTGTGGGTTCCTCCACTAGCAGGGCTTTGCCATGTTCCCCAATGCTCTTGTGTCTCTAAACCAAAACACCTGCTTTCCAGAGATGCTAACACGGCAAATAGTACAAAAATTCATTCCCACGTGCAAAGACAGATGTCAACACATTGAAGATGTCAACCTGAGTTCTTCTGTAAGATACAAGCTCCACACTGTAAAAGTCACCCCTTGGAGAATGTGTAGATGATGGTTCTTGGTTCCTGGGACTATGACAGGTCTGGGACTGGAAATTGTGTCCCCAGATCTGTTTTTTCCTTCCTGACACTGTTGATTTGGCTTTTGTGAAGCACTTGAAGTTTACAGGAATTCCATAATTGTCTTGTCTATTTATTGAAGGGAGATTTGGCAGGAATGGCATTGAATCTGTCAATTTGTGGCAAATCCTCACATATTTTTTTCTCTTGCATTTTCTATTCTCTATAATTTTCCTCTCATCTTCTTATTGTCTCCCTTTGGTTGGGATTTTATCTAAAGGAAAACTGAAGATTTTTTTGAATTTTTTTTTCTTTTTAAAAATTTCAAATTACATTTTCATTTACTTCATGTTTAAGAGTAATTTGTACATTTCATTTACTCTGTGGAGGAGAGGGATATTTGCATGTCATAGGATTCCAGAAGAGGTTGGAGAACAATTTGCAGGAGTCCATTCTCTGTTTCCACCATATGGGTTCTGGGGTTTGAACACAGATCATTAGGCTTGGTGGCAAGTACCTTTGCAAACTTAGCCATCTTGGAAACCCTGCTTAACTTTCTTCTTTTCAATACAAGTTTCTTGGCTATAAATATCCCTCTAAATGCCAAATCCCACCTGACATATTTAAAAAATAAACCTACTGTCCTGTCTGTGGTTCAGCACATTAAGCCTTTTCATAAACATCCAAACTAATAACATTTGTGATTTCTTTGTGGAATCAGTGGGTGTTTGGGAGCTGGTGTCATTCAGTTTCCACACAACTGTGAATTCCCCCAAATTTCCTCATGCTACTGGCCTCTTCCATTATTCTACTGTGGCTGGAGAGACAACTTTATTGTGAGTCAAACCTCTTCTACTTGCTACAGTTTATTTTGTGGCCTGATGCACATCCTGGTCTGGAGAACAGTTGCTATGCCTGCAAGAAATGACATATTTCTGCTCTGCTTGTGAGTGGAGCATCCTCCAGATACTCCCATGGAGCAGTGGACCTGTCTCTGGGTCCTTGATGAGCCTCAGCTCACTTGCTTCTCCCCTTGATGAAAGTGGGGCATCCAATTTTCCTGCTTGTATAGTTGAGCTGTCTCTTTCTCCTTCCAGTTGCTCCCTCTGCTGTTGCTCCCTGTGTAGAGGGTTCTTTTTAATTCACATGTGCCAGTTTAGCTAGATATTCACAGTGGTACCTGGGATGGTGAGTTCTAATTGTCAACTTGAGATTGTAGACACTAAGGTAGGGAGTCTTCAAGAGGGATTGTCTAGATCAGGTTTGTCTGTAGGCATGCCTGGGCAGGGAGCAGGGAGCAGGGAGTTGCCTTCTGTTCATTGTTGGAAGCCTAAAATGTACATTGCTTCCTCAGTTAGGACTGTATAAAAGCAGATAAAGCAACCTGAGCAATAAGCATGCATTGCTACATCCTCTCTCTGTTTATGACTATGCATGTGATGTAATTAGCTGTTTTACCATCCTACCTTCCCAGCAACAATGGACTATAACCTGGAATTGTAAGCTCAAATAAACCATTTGCCCCCAATTATGTCTTGGGGGGGGGCAAGGTATTTTGTCATAGTAACAGCAATAAAACCAGAACAGTGTCTGTAAAATATACTTAGCCTTGCTGAACAGTTTTCTTCATTGTCTATGGTGCTTGACATTCTATAAGTAGTCCAGCCCCTTTGGTATAGCTGCACAGTTTAATTCATCTGTCTCTTCACAGTCAGCCCGTTTGTGCCTCCGATCTGCAAATACCATCTACTGCAAACCTACTGTTAGCCTTCTACCAGTCAGACAACATTTTTGTTCTGTGTCTTCACTATTGTGACTTTGTAGTAAATAGGTATTTTTCTAGCATATCTTTGTGTTTTTCCTTGTCATTTCCCCTATATGTTATTCTGAGTAATTTTCTTACTTGAGTTTCCCTGAGGGCTACAATTAGTATCTTAATTTATACCCACCTGTGTTAGACTAATACCAGTTTAATTTTAGCAGAATTAGGAAGTCTTTGCTTCAATGAGCTATCTCTCCCCACACACATACTTTGTGGGCTACTATTTTCAAACAAATTACAACTTATTATATTGATTGCCTATCAAATATGGTTTATAATTATTGCTATATGCAAATCTCTTTAAAAATCAGGTAGGGGGAAATACAAGCAAAAAGTCCATTGGCACAGTTGTTCAAGTGCCTGCCTTCACTAGCTTTCTTGCCTCCACCTATGGATTTGAGTCATTGCTTATGTCCTTCAATTCTAGCCTAAAGAAACCATTCTTGTGATGATATTTTGTTTATGATCTAACAAGTAAATCTTACCTGAATATCAGAGTGCAAAGCCACACAGGCCAGGCAGTGGTAGCACACACCTTTAATCCCAACAGCCACACTAGTTAGCCATAGAGGCTGGGAGGTGCTAGTGCATGCTCTTAAATCCAGCACTAGAAAGGAATGTAAGGCAAGAGGAGACAGGAGCACAGGGTGTCAGTCTGCACTCACACTAAGGATAGGATCGCCCCAGCTTTGGTAGAGGTAAGAACTTTCTAGTTGTTGGCTGTTTTGCTTCTCTGATCTTCAGCTTGAAATCCAAAATCTGACTCTGGGTTTTTATTATTCATGCTACTCATTCTAGTGGTGCTGTGGCAATGGGCATCCTTCAGTTGCTTTATTTTGGCATGTATAAATTTCTCCTTCAGTTTTGAAGGTTAGTTTTGCTGGGGATAGAAGTCTGGTTGATAGCTCTATTCTTGAAGGGCTTTAAAATCTCAGCCCATAGCAGCTGCTTCATTGCAGGTCTTGGGTCACCTCTATCCTGCTGACCCAAGGGTCCCTTTTCACATTTGATTTTCAGAACTTGAGGGTGTTGTGGGTGGTGTATATATCCTTTCACATTCACCTGACTCAGAACACTCTGAGATTATTAGTTCTGCATGTTTTTGCATTGCTTTGTCCAGCATATTTGTGGCAGTTTGGCAATTACTGTTAAAACTTTCTTCCTGTCTCTGGTGAGATGACTCAGTGGATAAAGGCGTTTGCTGTGCAAGCACGACAACCTGGTTTTGATTTCAAGAGCCCACATAATGGTAGAAAGGAATAGCTCACTCCACCAAGTTGCTCTCTGACTTCCACGTGTGTGCACACAAAAACCTTTCTCACCTCTCCTCCTCATGCTTAGCAGCACACCACACATCCCTGAGCCTCTCTTCAGTTCTTCCATTGATTATTACTTTTCTTCAGATGGACAACTTCCACCCACCCACCTGCCTTCCAGCTTGTCCTGCCTTCCAGAGTCTGCTGCAGTATCCTTCTAAAGAAACTTCCACTTCTAGCATTGTATTTTCAACTCTACCACTCTAAAAGCACAACTTCTATGTCCTCTCCCAGATTATCTATTTGATGAGGCTCTTATAGTTTTGTTTACTTTTTAGACACAATTTTCTTTTATCCTCTGAACATCTTTGAAAGAGGTGATTTGAAGTCTCTGGCTAGTGGCTAGTTTTCCTGCATATGAACCACAATTTCTTGTTGTTTCTTGTGTCTCACATAATCTTTCCTGGAAACTAGACTAATATATGACAACTGGAAACCAGGATCTCCATTCTCCTGGGCTGTGCTGCTTTCTATTTGTGTTATTGTCATTGCTGGACAACTTGTAAAACTTTGTTATGTGACGTTTGTATTCCTTGTTCCATTTGACCTCTAAAGGCTCTGTTTGATTGGCTCTGAGTCAGCTAATGACTGGCAGAGGTACAGACCTCCTCCTCATTGCTAGTGGGCTGTGTTTATACTGAGCTGTGCCTTCCACACTCAAGCCTCTTCAGCTCTGCCTTTGCCTTCATGTCCTCCAGGCCAGCTAGGGCTGGAAGACTGAGGTCCCTGCAGACCTTTCCTGAGAACTCTCACAAAGCCTAACACATGCAGCTAATGCTCCAGATTCCCAAGATTCCACCAGAACTTTTCCAAACCTCCAGGGTCCAGCTGGTTCCCCATATTTCCTTCTCAGGCTTTCTGGTTAGTCTGGTAGTTGTCTCAGCTCTTATCTACTGTGTCTGTCAGATAAAAGTCAATTTCTTCCAGCTGTTTGCAACAATCACCTCCAGAGAAAAGGCTTTTTGTGCTGAGAGTTGGGTTAAATAAAGATGTGCTTGCTGGTGAGGTTCTCCAGGAACCTGGAAGGCAGGTCCAGCCTGGATGACATCCCCTGAAGACAAGGTGTGAAGGGGTGCTCCCTCTGTGTGGAGCTGGCTGCCCTTTTGTGGGGCTGGTTGCAAGGTTTCCTTGTAATCACTAGGCAGCTAGGAGCTGCAAAAGGAGGGTGCAAGTGACAGTGACTGACAAAGTGAGTGAGTGGCAGTGCTTCCTGGTCAGTGACTATTTGTGCATCAACTGAAAGAAACTAAAAGTTGAAGTCATAGTAAGTGGTTTTGAGGCCCTGCGTCCAGGGTGGGCCTGGCAGGATGAGAAGTAGAGAAAATAACATTGGAAAACTGGAACAAAGTAAGAGGTAATGAGGGGGGGAAGAGAGAGAAAGAGGAAGGGAGAGAGGAGAAGAGAGAGGGGAGGGGAGAGAGGGAGGGAGCAAAGAAGGGAGAGAAAGAGAGAAAAGAAGAAAGAGGGAGGAAGAGAAGAAGAGGGAGAGAGAGAGAGAGAGAGAGAGTCCAGGGCTGCCCACCCACAGTAGAGAAAAGACCTCACTGAGAGAAAGAGGGATCATGAAAGGATTGATAAAAAGTGATTGAGGATACCCTCCAGAAAGGGCAGGGTGAAAGTTGAGGGTCAGTTCAGGGAGTCATTATAAAACACTGATGGGAATCCAGTAGCTAGACATCTCAGGTGACAATGTGACATGTCCACACTACAGATGTGGACACATTTGAAAAGTGGGGTCCTCAGGATGGATTGAATGTGGTATCTAAGGAAAGAGTCCTTCATCTAGGAGGAGGGAGCCATGGGGATGGAAATTCAATATAGGTGCTAAAACAGTGAGATATCCACAGCACAGCGGGGAGGGTGAGGAAGAGGAGGACAGCATGCAAAGCCACAAGGGAGGATGGGTTCACTGGAGAAAAGATGAGCCCAAACCCTGGGGGTTCCCAGGCCTGCATATCTGAGAAGCACAGAGCCAAAGTAAGTCCATGTCTATTATTCCCTCATTTAATTCTGTGTGATGCGGCTTCCTCACCTTCACTGGATATTAAAGCCAGCTTTGGATCATTGTGGTTGGAATTCAGTAACCACTTCTTGAATAAAGCATAGACATAAACGCTACTGTGATAGCTTTTTAGCATGCATGGGCAACTTCTCCAATTGGTTTGAATTTGTAACCCTTTCTCCTGTGGGTTGGACTCAACCAATAACCTGAGAGTCTAAGGATCCAACTTGAAGTTCCCAGAAAAGCTACTTCTCTGGACTGCAGACACCACTGGTAACTTAATTTCCAGCTTCCCCTGATGATTCTTGTGCAAGTTCACATGGGAGCAGATATGTTGATGGGAGAGAAGACCCTCCTGGAGGACCTAGCCCCAAAGAGAGATCAAGAGGAATGAGAAGACATGGGTCACAAGAAGAAACTTAAGAACCTGCCCTTTCCCATCTATGGCAATTCCTTGAAATAAGTCCCTTCCTTACAGAAATATTCAGTGGGTCTCTGAGCCTTTAAGAGCCCTGAACTATGGGTAAAGAATGGGTCTGCCATGGTTGTATCATCCCATCCATTGCTAGAACCTGGAAAATGCAGAAATGAAAATCTTTGCAAACAACAGAGGTTGGAGTGAATTTCATCTTCACCGTTTTCTCCCTTATAGTTGTTTCATTGAGCAGATCTTGTCCTCAAACAAGAAACAAGTCTTCAAGTTCCTTCTTGTGACCTATGCCTCCTTGGTCCCTCTAAGGACTTCCTCCCTGGAGCTGGATATTCTCTAGAAGATTCTCTTCTTCATCCTCCAACCTACTCCCACTGACCATGACCAAAAGAGCCACCCAAACTTAGCTAAGAGAGATGTAGCATGTGGCCACATTAATTATAATCTCAGCTTCCTAATGGCCAACTCTGACCAAATAATTGAGAGTCACCCAGTGGTTTCGGAGTTAGGTGGACTCAGTGCAGAAACTGGTGACCACCTGATTTTAACTCAGCTTCGGGGACAGGTGTCTGATCACCACTGTAGGTGAGCCAAATTCACATTGTCTCTTTCATAGGCCACAAGACCAGGCAGGATGGGCAGGGAGAGGCATCAGACTTTGGAGAAGACAGCTTTGTCATTCCTTCATTCCCAGGTGTTGATGTGTCCCCTGCCCCCAAGCTAAAAGTCTTACTGTGGCCTACGGGAAGATGACACACAGACAATCAGCAGATTGGTGATATTAAACTAAGAAAATAATGTCATGAAGAAGGGAGATACTTTCCTATGAGCCCACTGCCAAGATCCACTAAGCAAGTTATTCTCCAGTGAAAAGGTGACATGTTTGAGAAAAAGAAGGTAGTGACCACAATGACAACAACAGAAAACCTGCCAGTGTATGGCTTCTGAGTCTGGGATTCTGAAAAGGTATGTGTCATTCTAGACAGTTCTGCATGTATGTGCCGTCAGAGGGCTGGACCTGCAAACTTTGTGCTGTTATGTAATTGCAAATAAATGCAACAACAGATCCTAATACACAGTCAGGAGGATAGCCAGGGCACTCACTCTGACACCCCAGCAGTCAGTTTTAGAATGGAGCCCGGGCTGTGGCTCAGGTCAGGCCCACCAGTAGCAGCCTCTTGCTTACAGCTGCTGGAAAGGACATGTCAACCCATAGGAGAGTTGTCTGTGAAGCACTGACCCTTCTGTAGATACAAAGATTCTAGGATAATAGCAGGTGCCATTCTTACTCCTCTGGGAAATTTTAAGGATCTCAGGTTGCCAGACTCCTAATCCATCAGAGCTACTGGTAGAATGGGTACTTCCCAACTAGAGAAGACCCTTCTGCCACACTTTAGGAGTTGTACATTTCTTGCTGTTGATTGAAGACCCCTTTCCTCCTCCCCTGTTCTGCAGATGGGGTATCTGCCCTATGGGAGGCTCCGACTCATTCCCCAACCCACTTTTTCTCATGGCAGCAGTGTGTTGCCCCACAATGTGTGCACCTGGATCCTGGTGTGTACCACGTCACCACACAGTGTTCACACTCAGCTCCTGTTGCCACATTATGTACACACCAGGCTTTTATGGACATGCCATAGCATTACACAGTGTAGGCTCCTGCCTCCTGCATCCATACTGTGATGCTACTGCACACTCCTGCCCTCTTTCCTTTCTGATAATTTAAGTATTTAGTAGGACAGCGGATTTTGGCCTCTTTACTTCAGAGGCAGGGGCGAGTCCTGGAGCTATAAGTCTTGAACTCTACATGGATTTCTAGAATATTCCACTAGGAAAGTACATGTGGATCTGTAGACATTCCAGTTTCCCTCCTAAGCTCAGAGGTGTGAGATCCAGCAAGCCCCAGCCTGATCATTCAGTGCAGCACTTCCCAGTACGCCAAACAGTGTAACCTTCACCCCTGCAGGCTCCCACTGAAATCCAGATGGGCACTAGGGAACACAGGTTGAGGGACAGCCTCTGAAGAAGCTGCAATTCAATCGAGGGAAAAAAAACACGTTTTCTTTCTGTCTCTGCCAATTTGGGCATTTGATTTCAAGGGGACCTTGGGGAAATAAGAGGAAGCAGACTTGGAAGTAATGTGGAGAGAGGCTGTGGGAGGAAGGACCACAGGCTGCAAAAGCAGTTCTCAGAAGGAAGAGGTCTTATATCCAGAAAGATAAGGATAGGGGAGCAGCATAGTCAGGACCATAGACTACTGGGGGAAAGTCCTGGCTTCAGTTTTCTCATGGATCAGTTCTCAGCACCTTCCACCTCTGAATGACAGTGAAGAGTGTCAGAGTACCTAGGAGTTAGATGCTACCTCACACACAGCAATGGCCTTGGAGCTTTTCTGTGCCCAGACACTTCTCATGACTCACCCCTCCCGCCTCTGCACTGTCCAACCATGGCTCCATTGTCTCAGAGATAAACATAGCTGCTTGGGAAACTTTATAGGAAAGCACAGACTTTGCCAATTTCCTCTCTCTTTATTATAATTCAGACTGTCTAGTAAAGAGAATGGCCCTGCAACAGCTTCCTACAGAATTCCCAGATGAATCACTTTTTCATTTTATCATCATTTTTCTCTTATTTAAATCTAAAAGCAGTAATGTTAAAATTGTTATTCACTGGAGTATATGCTGGGAATTGTGAAGCCACTGAGCACAAATATGAGGTGGTAACAAATAAATACAAAGAACAGCGAGCTCCTCAATATGGGCGTGAGTTAGAGAGCAATGCAAGAGATCGAAGCTGCAGATCTGGACAAAGCTCAGAACAGGTGCAGATGGTTCTGTGTGGGAACATGGTGGATACTGATGCATGCATATGTGTAGCATGTATGTTTCCGCCAGCCCGCCAGCCTGCCAGTCTGGGCCCACAGCCGCAGCAGCCCCAAGTAACACTCTGAGACTCTGTATTTTATACAATCCTGTTGGCCAGTTACCATTATTGTTTATGGGCTAGCTCTGTCTTAATGATTAACCCATTTCTACTTATCTAATTATTTCCATGTGGCTCATCTTATCCGGAAGCCACGGCTGGCGTCTTCCTTCCTCCCAGGTCTACATCTTGACTCCTCCTTCTCCTTCCTCTTTCCTCCTCCTAGTCTCCTAGCCCCGCCTATCTAGTTTTCTATTGGCCACAGTGCTTTATTAACCAGTATGAGAAACATATATACAGAATAACATCTCCCATCACATATGTTCCCAAGCTCTCCCTCCTGTGAAAGCCTAAAGCTAACATCTCAGCAACCTTGCGCACCAGTGCCCAGTACTGTTCCCAGCTCCATCTCAGTAGGTAAGACTCAAGGTCTGGAGAGAAGCAGCCCCCTTTTAGTGCTGCAGCACGAGATAGAAAATATAACTGAGGGACATCCTATAGAGAAGTAAGGAATTGCTCAAAAACAAAATGATGGGTACAAGCAAGAGTTCCTATACACCAACAGGAAGATCTGCGAAAGCCTGAGCTGGGACAATTTGGCGCACATAGATAAACCTCGGTGTAAGTAAATCTCCAAGGGGTCACAGCCAAAGAAACAAATAAGGGACCAAGCAAATGAATGTAGAAGTATGTTTCCCATGCAGAGGCATTTCAAAGTCTGTGCAATCGAAGAGGTGCCTGCGACTCCCCATTGCTGGGTATGGCTGTCCATGGAGACTTTTCTGCTGCTCATTGTTGAATAATCCTAAGAACAGAGTTAGAGAGTTTTGTCTGTCCTGGAGGAACCTGAACAACTCTATAGGGTAATCCAGGCCAATAGAAACCACTCTTAGCTGATGATAGCATGGCCTATGACACAAGGCTCTTTGTGAGCTACAAGGTCTTGCTCCCGATAGCCTCTAGTGCCAGGCTAACTGTGAAAACAGAAATCACTACTAAAGCACAATTGACAAATTACCTGACCAGCAATCCTCAAGCTGTTAAAGTCACACAAAACAAAAAGTTGGTCACTGCTTAGGGACATCCTGACAACTACAGAGACAATGTGTCCATCTTCAATGATCCACAAAATACCAGTCCTAGCTCATAGGTTCCCCAAATAACCCACTGCTGCATTTCTGCATTCCTTGACACTTAGGCACCCGTAAGGCCCTCAGTGTCATTGGACATAATGAAACCAAAATATAATAACAGATAAAATCAATGAAAACATGAAAAAAACTAATAATACTTTGTTGGCATGCATTGAGACTGATCCATTAATTGTATCATATGCACCACACAAATATAAGATAGTATGCAAATTCAAGAAGGTAGTGTGATAGCAAGAGTTACTGGAAGCCATGCTCAGGCAGGACTTTCCGCCACCAAGATATCAAATGACAGAGCCAGGGGCCAGCATGTGCCCTCTGCCACATTGTCCTAGATGCTGATTGTTATGATGCATGAGGGGATGCTGTGGAAGGTCACCTTCCTTGTTCATTACACTTCCCATCCTGGGTGGGAACATTCAAGCAAATTATTTTTCTTCAAGACAAATTAATCTTTCTGATCAAGTGATCACCCACTGCTGGTGGTCCAGAGGGCCCAGCAAAATGACCTATTTCTCAAACAAAGGCAAACTCAGTGCTGACTTCAGGGAAGGCAGCAACAAGCTGGATAGTTTATCCATAGTGTCTCAGAAAGGGGACAAAGGAGGGCTTGGCTACTCTGAGCTGAGGGGCTGTCTCTCTGGGCAACACTTTTCAGGGTTTGTTCTGCCTGTTGGAGATGGATGAACAGAACAAAGCAACTTTGAGATGGGATTATCTGGTACTGCATGATCTAGAAGGCCTGCTTCAAGATGAGGAACCGAGAGAGCCTAACAAGACCCGTGCTTCTGGGAGGGACTGCTCACCCTTGGGAGAGCTAGCTCGCTCAGAACCCTCTTCCTTGGCTGAGTCCCTAAAATGGAAATGAAGCTCATGCTGCTGTCTTCAAGCTCTGGGGGGGAGGTTGAGGCTCATGTCTCCGGGGGCAGGGGCTGGCACTTACTGCCCGAGCCAGCCTGCTGATGCCAGTTCACACTGAGCATCCCTGTAATCAGGCCCTTGTCCTAGGGTTTTGAATCTTCACATTTCAGGTCTTTTTTTTTTTTTTTTTTTTTTTTTTTTTTTTTACTGCTGTCATTTGTTAGGAGCTGCACATTTTCTCTGCACATTTCCCTACCTTGTGCTAAGGTGGTCCCTACCTCCTGCAGTGTAGGTAGCTTTGGGAGCCACAACAACTTAGCCTTGGATCCTATATCCCTTGTATGTTACATTTACACACACCTGCCTTCATTGACTCTGGGGAGTAGTACCGGGGAGCAGGGCACAGAACCCCTGTGGTGGAGACTCCAAACTCCTGACCCTTTGCCCTTCCCAGACTCTCCCTCTCTATCACTTTTAATGCCCAATGGTCCCAGTTTTACCCTTCCTTCCTTCCTTTTGTAGAGTCAAAAGGGTCGGAAACTTCAGGCTGATTCTTCTCTCAGCCAAAAGTCCTTGAGACAAAGTGTCACCAAGAACCTGTCTTGCTGACTGTTCCCAGGAAGAGGGTGAGGATGTGTCTTAGTTACTATTCTATTGCTGTGACACCAGGAGACACCAGGACCCAAACAACTTATAAAGAAAGGCATTTAATTGAAGGCTGGCTTACAGTTTCAGAAAATTAGTGTATTACCATCATGGTGCGGAGCATGATGGCACGCAGGCATGGTACTGGAGCAGTAGCTACACCCCAATCCACAGGCATCAGGCAGAGAAAGAGACAGACAGACAGACAGACAGACAGACAGACAGACAGGGTTTAATGTTTGCTGGAAATCTTAAGCCTACCCCCCAGTGACCTATTTTCTTCAACAAAGCCACACCTCCTAATCTTCCCCATACAGTTCAACTAACTAAAGACCAAGTATTCAAATATATGAGCCAATGGGGGCCATTCTCATTCAAACTACCACTCTAAGTCAAAAGATAATGCTAGCTAATACAGAAGGACATGCTCTGGCCCTGAAGCAGATCGTAGAATACAAGGACCAATGAATCTTCCTTTGGTGAGAGCCATCTTTCCATGGATGGGCCTATGAACTTTGTCCTAGTTTCATTTCTGTTGTGGTGACAACAACACAAATATCCTGCCAACAAGCAACTTTGGCCCACATCTCCCATACAACCCAGTGAAAGGCCTTCATGCAACCCAACATAGGTAAGCTCGCTCATACAGCCTATGGCAGGAAGCAGCAAGGTCACACATTCCCTTAGACTCTTCCCTTTCAGCACCTGCTTAATCCCATGGGCAGCTCAAACAGCAGGAAGATACTCCTTTAGATTCAGATAAACATATTTAAGCTTCAGAAGAGTGTTCTCCTTCCAGAGCCTCAAGGAAACAGTCCTTCTGGCCTCTTCTAGCTATAGTGGCTTCAGACATCACTGTTTCACAATCCCATCACTTGCCTCTTCTTTGTCCTCACACATCCTCTTCCTAGGACCTGTGTCTGGCTTATCATCTTCCTTTTTGCTTGTAAGATTTATGTTTAATTCTCTCTCTCCCTCCCTCCTTCTCTCTCTCTCTCTCTCTCTCTCTCTCTCTCTCTCTCTCTCTCTCTCTCTCTGTCACACACACACACACACACACACACACACACACACACACACATCCCAGATCCCTCTGGGGCTGGAGTTACAGGTGGTTGTGAGCTACCCCACATGGGTGCTGGGAATTGAACTCATATCCTCTACAAAAGCAATACATACTCTTAACTATTGATCCATCTCTCCCAACCCTCTACTCTTTTTAAAATGGGTACTCAACTGCATTTAGAATGACTTCATGTCAAGAACCTTCAGTCACATCTAGGTCCTGGCAGCTTGAGACCAATGAACTAATAGACTCCAGGGCTTCTTCCCTAAATACACACACACACACACTCCAGATAGTCTCTGGCACTATCTCTACACCTTTTAAAACAGCCCAGCCCACACCAAGACCTTTCAGTTTTGCCCCTTGTACAAGGAAGAAAAGAAGGATCACCCAGGAAAGGAGTTGCCAACTTGAGGACCACAAAAGAGGCCTGGGCTTCCTGGTCCACTTTACAAGCTAAGACTGCTGCTGACATCTGAAGCTAATAGCAGTCTCCAACTCTGCTCACAGGAGCTTACTCAATGACTGCCATGTCGAATTCCTTGCTTTCCAAGAATATTGGTCCTCACACTCTTTGGCATTAAACTGGCTCAGCTTCCTGTGCAGACTAGAAGGGGTATTGTGGTGGTATGTCATAACTTCAGCTTGAACAGCTGCCCTGTTAGCAGTCTCTCCTCATAGGGTACCAACAAGCAAGAATTGAAGGCTCCATTGGACCTTTGAGGCAGAGACGCCTAGAGAAAAAGCCTGCTCGTGTTCCCTCTCCAGAAAGAACAGAAATCCAATTTAATCCTTATGTCTTGGAAACTGAATATGAAAGTGCTGACACAAAGCAGTCCTAGGGAAAAGTCTCCTCTGACAGAAAGAGCAACTCCAAGGGGGTGCCTCCTGTGATGAGCAGCTGGCCTTGTATCCCCGTGGGTGAGTGCATGAGAAATAGACTGAGAATCACAAGTGGGAACAGACAGCCTAGTTAACAGGCATCTGAGAACATTGGCATTTAAGAAAGAGGCCTTTGTAGAGGAACTCTACCAGGGAGAGCCTGGCCCAGGGGGTATGCTCAGGTGGGGAGGTGTGCTGGCCACCAAGCAGAGTCAAAGCACAATGTGGAGGTTGTAGCTGGATCCAGGAGGCATTGGCTCATAATCAATCTTGCTTGGTGGTGATTCTAAGGCCACTTGTTAAACTCCACTCTGTGCTTGGCCTATTTCATCAGGCCTGTTTGATAGATAGAGGGGTAGCCATGTGCTGTCAGGCAGGTAATAACCTCACCATGTTCCCAGATGCCTCCCTCCTCACCTGAGCAGATCACAGACAAGCACAGACAGACTCTTGGTCTCCAGGAGGGAGGACTAGAGTGTGGAGCTTAGCCTTTCTCAGTTCTGTGGTGTGATGAGGAGCAATAAAAATCATTACTGATCTACGGGAAGTGCCACACAGAATTCCAAAGGTCACATTCATTCACTCTACACCATTGTCCTAGAATTTTTCAAGGCCAACTTGAATAATAACAAGACCAACTCCAAAGGCTAAAAGTTGGGTGGCCAATGCTCAATTAGTCTGTGACCCAAGGAGTCTCCACTAAAGAGCAGAGTCCTCCCCTTTACTTTGCCACTTCTGCCACATCCTTCTTCCCTAAACACACACACACACACACCAAGCAAACATCAGTCTCCCACACTGTGCCTTCTCTTAATATATGAGTGTGCAAACACAAATTTAATGATATTGGTTCAGAAAATATAAGTTAGCAAGATTATGAGCTAGATGATCCTAACATTTATCCTCCAAAGACTCCCATTAAGCAACATCCATCACTCTGGCTGAGTTCAGAGCCAGTAAGGAAGCTGCAGCAACCTGTGGAACACATCATGCTTCCGTTGACTGCATAAAAGCTATAGAAAGTGATCCACTGTGTTGTCCTAGTGTCCCAGCCAGCACAGCTATGTACCGAAAGAAAACTCTTAGCCCCTTGAGGTAAAGAAGCTCAAGAAAACTCCAGCAGCTTTCACCAGAAGGTCCCTTTTAGTCACTACTAACTTGACCCCAGCTAGCATTGACATCTGCCAATACATCTACCTAGAGGTCATGCTGCCATGTGCTCCCTGAAGAAGATCGAAGTGACTGAAGTGACTCTAGTGGCCGTGATTCCTCTTTGCAGGAGATAAAGAGAACAACATCCCAGGAGCCCTTGCTTTCCCAGCAGATGCCCACAACTTTGGCTACCATGAATGTCATGGTCTTCACAAGAGTCTACATGAACAGAGTAACCCAAATCTTTGATCCCTCAACTTGAAGCTTCCTTCCTACTCCAGGATACATCCACCGCAGTACCCTCACACTCCCCATGGTAAAAGCCCTTCCCAACCAAACTCAGCCTGCAGAGGTGGACATGAGTGTGGCTTCTATCTCAAAAAATATCAAGAACAAAGTGAGGACTTGAACAAAAAAGTAGAAATTATAAGAAGAACTGAACAGAAATTGTAGAACTAAAAAATACAATGAATGAAAGGAAAAATGTAACAGAGAGAAAAAGAGACAGAGCCCTGCAATAGCTGACCAAGCAGAAAAATGCAACAGAAAACTCCAACTGCTGCCTAGATGGGCAAAATAAAGAATCTAAAAGACATGTGATTTCAAATCAGAAACTTGTCAAGGCAGAAAAAGACATTGACAGAGAGTACAGAAAGCCTATAGGACTGATGGGTCATCATCAAGCCAAATAATGTGCACATTATGCAACTTCCAAAAGGAGACACACAAGAGAAAACTGGCTCAGTCACTGAAGTGCCTGCTATGCAAGCATAAAAATCTGAGTTTGGATTTCAAGAACACACATGAAAAATTGAGCATGGCAGCAAGCATCAGTAGTCTCTACACTGCCAAGACAGAGAATCCCTGCAGCTTACTGGTTGTGCAGGCTACTTGAACCAGTATACTTAAGGCTCAGTGAAAGACCCTGTCTCAAAAGAAAATAAGGTAGGGGGCTGGAGAGATTTCTCAGTAGTAAAAGCATTGGCTTCTATTTCAGAGGATATGGGTTCAGTTCCCAGAAGCCACATACTGGCCTACAACCATCAGTAACTAGTTCCAGGGAATCAAATACCCTCTTCTGACCTTTCTGGGCATTGAATATTTGTGATATACAGACATACAAGCAGACAAAACACACATGCACATGAAAATGAAATAAAAAAATAAAAATTATGATATGGAAAGCATTTGAGCAAGGAACCCAACATTAACTTCTAACCTCTATATGTATGCATGTGCACTCACACACACACACATACATACATACATACATACATACATACATACATACATACATTCCTACATGAGTATTCATACTAAAAGAAAGTAAAGTTACTGGGATCTTATTGAAATAAATAGTAACTCTAAATGTCTCAAATCTTGAGAAGGAACCAGACATGTAAATGTATTAATTCCAGAAGCCTCTATATACCAACAACAAAAAGAAACCTATATCTAGACATCCTATAGCCAAATGTGACAAGTCAGGGGCAAAAAGAGTTTTCAAAGACAAATGTAATTTGTCACATATCGGGGAACCCTCAGAAGACTATCCGCTAACTTCTGGGCAGAAACCTCGCAAGCCAAAAAGGAAGGAAACAGAATCAAGTACTGGGGAGGAGGGTCAACCTGCCTTACTCTAGAAATATTAACTGCTTAAAATAATTTATTAAAAGGGAGTAGTTGGGTTGCAGAAATGGCTCAGTGTTTAAAAGCACTTGCTGCTCTTACAGAGGACCCAAATTGAGTTCCCAACATTGACCCAGTAGCTCATAATTATCCATAACTTTGCTTCTAGTTCCAATATTTTCTTCTGACTTCTGCAGGAACCAGTTATGTATGTAGTACAAATACACACATACAGGGGGAAACACACTCATACATATAAAATAAATCTAAAAAAATATTTGAAGGGGAATAGTCCTCCTGAGATCACACCTGAGTGAGCTCATCACCATTCCTGCTACCTTACAAACAACTTTAAGGCTGATTTTCACACTGAAGTTACACTATGCTGAAGAGCAAGGTAAAGGTACATGACAGCATAGGTCTCACAGGGTAAAGTAACTGACCACACTGATGAGTTCAGAATAACATGAGACCATAATGATGGAATAACCTGACTCCTAACCCTAATATACACAGTGAAGTATACAAACATATTCATAGATACACAATATAAAAGGAACTGACCTGGTATTATAAGAACACAAGATATGAAGGTGTGGAGTTCAAGAGTGCTTTTTTGTAGGCAGCTGTATTAAATTAATACCAACTCCAGATGTTTATGAGGCCTGTAAGATGGTTTAGCAGATAAAAATGCATGCTGCCATGTTTGACAACTCAAGTTCAATCCTTGGGACCTACAGGGTAGAAGAAGAGAACTAATTATCACAAGTTGCTCTCTGACCTCCACACACATACTATGGCACATTTGTATCCAAATACACACACACACACACACACACACACACACACACACACACACACACACACACACACACACAAATAAAGTAAAATATAATAAAAAATTGATGTTTATGTACAAACCTCAAGATGAAAACAACAGAAAAAGTCTACAACAGACATACAGCATATAAACAGCAAGAATCTGTGCAAGCCACTGCAAAGCTTGTCACATGACATAACTGTGCTGTACAAGATGGACAAAGGATGCAATTACTGCAAAATGCAAACATTAAGCAAGGAAGCCATAGAAGTTAGTCATCTGTTGATAAGTATTTTAAATCATATGGATTAAACTAGATTCTGAATAGACATAAATAAAGATCCTGCAACACATTGTCTATAAGAAACTCATTATACATTTTAAAACACACCTCTGCTGGAAAAAATAGGTGGAAAATTCGTTTGTGGGATTGATATCTAAAAGAAGGCAAGCACAGCCATATAGATATCAAATAAGAAACTTCTAGGCAAACATTGTCTCAAGAGACAAAAATGTTGATATGCAATGTTAAAATGGTGAAGCCTAAAACTAGAACAAGAAAGAAAAGGCTTGAAGATAAAAATCAGTCAGGAAAATGGAAACATAACAGCAGATAACTCACAGCACTTTCTTTTCTTAGATCACAAGATACTGTTGTGAACAACTAGACATCAAATAATCTGGATAACCCAAAAGAAAAGAATAATTTCCTAGAAACGCACAACTGACCAAACCTTAATTAAGAAGAAACAGAAAGACGAAATAGACTGGTGACAAAGAAAGATTAAATCAATAAAATAAAACTGCCACCAAAGACAAACCCTGGGCCAGATACCTTCATGAGTGCATTCTACTAACTTTAAAGAATCAATATCAATCATCCTTAAATGTTTCTAAAAATGGAAGAGGAGGCAGCACTCACAAAGTCATCTAATAAGGTCAACAGCATCTGATACCCAAACTAAAGACATTACAGGAATGAAAACTACAGTACCACACATCTAAGGAGCATACATGCCAAAAATCTTCAGTAAGATAGCAGAAAGTTTCCTTCAGTAGCACATTAAAAGGATCATGCACCATGACCAGGGTGGCTACCCCTAGGATGCAAGGATGGTTTAATATATGCAAATCAAAGCTATGCACATCTTAAAATTTAAAAAGATATGACTGTCTATGGTCACAAAAAGTGTATTGATGAGTTTAGGATCCATTTATAATTTTAATTCTCAATCACAGAAAGTAGACATACACCATGAACGCTGTGCATGAAATATCCAAAGTCAAATCATAAACTTGGGAAAGTTGAAACTTTCTCTCTATAATCCAGAACAAGTTAAACATGCTCACTCTCACTACTTTCACTACAACAAATTACTGAAGTCCTAGCCATAAAACTAGGCTACACACAATGACCCCCCACATCACAATGACCAAATTCCCAAAGATAGCACCGTTGCTGTAGAGTGTTTTACTTTGTCCCACAGTTTCAGTCCTTTAATGACCGGGAGTCTATGTTAATCACCCTTTTTAGATATGTCACCAGATACCATATGTGAAACAGAGTAAGGGAGAAATATTTTGGCTCTTGGTTTGAGGCCATAATGCAGAAGGCATGGTGTCAGATAGCTCTGTGGGAGCTGGAGCAGAATGCTCACATATGGTCAGATCAGAAACAGAGACAGATAATGCTTATACTCAGCTCACTTTCTCCTTTTTCTTTTTTTATTACACCAGCATTCCACAAGATGTCAAGATGCTGCCATTCACATTTGGGATAAATCTTCATCTTAGGTAACTGTCAATGATCTCAAAGCCATACCCAGAGGTTCACTTTACTAACTGTGGTGGGTTGAAAGAAAATGGCCTCCAAAGGGACTAGCACTATTAGGAAGTGTGGCTTTATTGGAGGAAGTGTGTCACAGTGGGGGAAGGCTTTGAGGTCTCTTTTCTCAAGCTTCACTCAGTGTGACAGTCAGTTGACTTCCTGTTGCCTCTGAGTCTATATGTAACACCACATCTGCTTGCATGCTGTCATGCTGCCCTCCGTGGTGATGATGGACTGAACCTCTAAATCTGTAATTGACCCACCCCCAAATTAAATGTTTTCTTTGTAAGAGTTTCCAAGGTCATGGTATCTCTTTGTGGCAATAAAAACGAAAGACACTAACCTACCAGATATGTCTCAGTCCAATCAAAATGGCACCATTTAAATGCTCTCTGTGGTTTTTCCATTAATGGTCTTCTTCCTATCAAGGCTCCTTTCCTGGACTCTATGATGCCTTCAGTTGTCTTTCTCCATTTCCTCCAGCTAGGTTTGCACCAAGTTCTTTTTTTGCTGTTAGTTTCCTGTAGAATGTCCTGAGTATTTTCTCATGATCAGAGGGATGTGGCCTTGGGGAGATGAAATGCCCACCCTTTTTGTCTGCTGCATCTAACATCACACATAACTGATGAACTCTTCCTGCAAAAAGACACAGAGTCTGACCCACACACTCAGTAAAAACGAAGCTCTTTGACTTTTTGGAACCTATTCCCAATGGTGAGAGGCCTCACTTAGCCTTGCTGCAAGAGGGAAGAGCTTGATCCTGCCTCAACTTAATATGTGATGCTTTGCTGACTCCTGTGGTAGCCCAGCCTCTTTCTGAATGGAGATGGAGAGAGGAGGAGTAGTGGATGAGAACAGGAAGAGAGCTGAGAGAGGGGAAACTGGTCAGTATATAAGATAAATTAAATATTAATTAAAAAACAAGCTCTTCCTGCTCAAAGAACAAATCTATCTACTTACATTTCTTCTATTTCTAGATTTATTTTATTTTATGTGTGTGGATGTTTTGGCTAAATGCATGGTCTGCACACCATGTATATGTCTGGAGCCACAAATGTCAGAAGAGGACATTGGGGCCTTTAGAACTGGAGTTATGGGTAGTTGTGAACCATCATGTGAGTGTTAGGAGCTGAACCCAGGAACCCTGTAAAGATAACAAATGTAACTTCTGAACCATATCTTACATTATTTTAAATACTTCCATCTGGATATTTTTCTTGCAAAGTCCCTGCAGTCTAGATTTTTAGAGGCTGAAGTGGAATCAGGCCTGGAAATCTCTAAATCTCCCCTCAGATGATGTGGGAGACTGAGACCTCTCAACTTGCAAATCCCTGAGTTATTCAAAGTTACTTTAGACCCATGATTCTCAATCTATAGGTGGAAACCGCTTTAGGGGTCAAATAACCTTTCCACAGGGATCTCATATCAGATATACTGCACAGCAGATACTTACATTAAGAATCATAACAGTTGCAAAATTAAAGTTATGAAGTAGCAACAAAAAATTTTTATAGTTTGGGGTCACCACAGCATGAGGAACTGTATTAAAGGGTCTCAGCATTAGGAAGGTTGAGAACCATTGGCCTAGACTCTTCAGAGAGTCTCCCAACCAGCAGCCACACGGGTGGTATTTTTGTTTTGTTTTATCTTTCCTTTCCTTCAATAAAGAAGAAACAGCTTCAAAAGTTAGAGAAACAACAACCCCCCCCCCAAATCCTAGATGAGTGATGGCACTGCTCACCATCCTCTTGAAAGAGGACAGCTTCCTCCTGGTGATAAAATCTTGACAGCAGTTCCAAGAAGTAGGATCTGCACACACAAGATAGAAACTACCAAGACCAGTCTCACAAGTAGGCACCCCACCATGAGAGCCAGGACTGCTGCAGAGATCTGGCCTGAGGACTTCCACTCCTCACCTCAGCTGCACCCTCACCCTGACTCCAGCTGACTCCTCAGCAATCAGGAATCTTTCCCTGAGGGCCCTCTGATTTCTTCATTGTTGGCTGTGTTAGTTACTTTTCTCATGCTGTGACAAGATGCCAGAGAAAAGCAAAATATGGAAGGTTTGTTTTTTACCCACAGTTGGGGGAAAAATAGCCCATAATGGTGGAGAAGTATGGTGGAGGGGGGTGTATGAGGTAGCTGTCTACACTGCATACATAGTCAGGAAGCAGAGAGAGGTAAATGTGGTACCCAGTTGCTTCTTTCTGGTTTGTTCAGTCTGGGTCTCCAGTAGACATTGTAGGATGGTGCTTCCCACTTGCAGGGTGGGTTTTCTCTCCTTAGCTAACCCTCCTGGAGGCACCCACAGGTGTATTTCCTTGATAATTCCAAATCCAATCAAGTTAATCAAAATTAGTCACTTCATTGGCCTTTCCCATTCTGGCCTCTCTGTCTGGACACAGGGGGAAAATGGCCCTTCACTATTTTTCCCTTGGTTACTCCATGATCCCTGGGGGATTACCTGCCAGTGCATAGTCTCCAATTTCTGTGGAGCTGAACAGTGAGTTTACTAGAACAGAGACAAGATTCCCAACCCATGGAAAGCCACTCCTATCTGGGTGGCTAGCACACAGACATGAATATGGCTGGCATATGGGTAGAGTGTCCCCTGAGCTGTCCTGTGCTGAAACACAGCATCCCTCCAGGGCAAGAGCATCCCTCCAGGCCTCTGCTGCATTATGCAGTCTCTACTGGGGAGGAAACTTGTTATTCCTTTCTTTACCCTACAGACTCGTGAATCATTGATCAAAACACGTTCTTCTCGGCAGGTCTCTGTCATATTATTTCTGACCTTGTGTGATTGTAAAATATTTTCTTTTGCCTTGCCTTTGATCATCCCAATGCCAAGTGAGGAGTGGGAGTCTGCTAGTTTCTTAAGCAAGGGCACCCACAATGGTAGGCTCCATCCTGGATGCCCTTTTGGGAGCACTTGGGGAGCACATGAGCATCTTACTCTGGTTGCTCAACATTTTTTTTAACCTGTAAAGTTCTCAGATAAACTTCAAGGTATGTGATTCCTGCTCATCCATGTGTAAGGTCCTTTTAGGACAGTCATCCAATGAGGTCTGGACATTTATAACAATAAAACTGTGATGTGTTGTTTTGTTTTCTTTTCCCTAAAGCAAATAGTTAAACTAGTCAACATATTTTGGTCAACCCACAGTGTATCAGTCAGCAATTAATGTTTAAGGTAAACACTACAAGAGGAATACCCCATTTCTTTTAGTCTCCCAGCAAGGTGAAAACTCATGGTAGAAGAACAAGAGAGAAAGAAAGGACAGACTACCTGTCTTAGGAGTTATTATTGCTTCAATGAAATACCACAACCAAAAGCAAGTTGGGAAATTGTTTGTTTAGCTTATGCTTCCACATCAGTGTTCATCACTGAAGGAAATCAGGGCAGCAATTCTAGCAGGGCAGAACCTAAAGTCAGGGGCTGATCCAGAGGCCATGGAAGAGTGCTGCCTATTTGCTTGCTCCCCATGGCTTGATCATCTTGCCTTCTTATAGAACCCAGGACCACCAGCCCAGCAGTAGTAACACCCACAATGGGCTGGACCCTCCCACATTAATAACTATTTAAAAAAATGGTCTACAGATTTACAATCAGATCTTAAAAACATTTCCTCAATTGATATTTCCTCCTCTCATGCATCAATGTGTCAAGTTGATGCAAACTAGCCAACATGAATGCCCCATAAGCACCCAGCATCTGTAGCCTACTTCAAGATCCCATCTGTGAATTATATGAGTTCATTAGTAGATTGACTCATTGGTGGAATTAGTGTTATCATGTTCTAATCACCTTCAATAGCTCCACCATAAGCTGGGGGCTAAATCTTCAACATATGAGTCTTTATTGAAAGATATGTCATCCAAACCATAGCACTCTGCCCCTAACTCCCCAAAAGTGATAGCCTCCATCATGCATTTAGTTCATCTCATAGAATCCTCATAGTTTTAATAGTTCTTTATCACTCTTTTCTGGGTATTCAACCAAGTGTCTTCAAGGAAGTTGAACCTGTAGGAGGTATAAATACATAGATTTATGAAGAGCTGATTTGCATCACCTTGAAGTCAAATTTCCATGATTTTCAGGTGCCAAGCTAGAGACCAAGGTGATGAGGCAGAGTGGATCAAGTCTGAATCCAAGTCCTGAAGAAGACAGATATCATGACCAGCTCAGCACAGTGTACATGCCCTTCAGTTCTGCCTAGGGTTCTGAAAAATTAGATAAGAGCCCTCACACTTATCTACATTCTTTAGAATATTGACCCAGATGTTTGTGTCATTCACAAACAGCCTTGAAGAACAGCAGGTTGATGTTTGGTCAAACACCTGGACCTATGTCCTGATCAGGCTGACACAAGATCCACAATTATGCCATGCCTACATAGCTTAAAATTCTACTACCCAGGCCCAAATTCTGCTTCCACTCCATTTACCTATATCCTGATATGACATCATTCTCTGGACTCCTAATGGGCAGGGTGCCGAGAATTTTCCAAGCTGAAGGAACAGCTACCAGGCATCAAGGACAATCTACAGGGAGCTTACCTGTGCTCTGTTGCTCAGTCTTCAAGAAAACGTTATGAAAGAAACAAGTTTCTGGGAATGCAGCCACCTTACCAGAGGTATTGCATCATGCCAGTGGAGGGCAGGGGTATCTGAGGCCTTCAAAATCAACACAGTGGGGTGATAACACCCAAGCTCAGCCAGAAGCCCTACACACATTTGTCCAAACCCTAAATTATCCACAGCAAACAGTGTCCACATCTAAATAGAAAATGCATGAGCATGCTGACAGACTCTTGTTCCAAGAGCTGGCTCTGGAGGCTAGGAAGCTATTCATAGCACCTGTCTAGAATATCCCTGGTGACCACCTCCAGAAAAGAGGGTTGCCATAGTACCTAGAGTTACCATCTCCCTCCCCAATATCTCCTCTAAAGAGCCACAGCAGGGCTGGGGACCTACAGGACAATGAAGGAACCACACAAGCATGGAGGTGACCCCACATACCTGCCTCGGGGGATAAAGCTGCAGAAGCAGAGTCACAGACAGGCAATGTAGACACAAGTCTACAACCTCCAGGGTGGACAGAAAAATCTGGGTGCCCTGTTAATGAATCCATTGACTTACTGCTCTGAATTCTGCAGGGATATAAATAATTGATTAATTATAAAATAAAATTTGACTCCCCCCTCCAATCACTCCCCAGTATATCCATAAGGTACTAAGACAAACACAGACAAATGCCTGATGCCTCTGGAAGCACCTGGCCAAGGGACAGAGGGGCAGAGGGACTCATGGTAACAAGAGCCTGAGATGGAGTCAGGGGGAGTATATGGATGGGGCCACGAACAGCAAGACAGCCACTGAGTCCCAAGTGGCTCAGGACAGGCTTGGGTGTGACCTTTCTCCCTCAGGCTGTCCAGCTATTAAACTTTGCCTATAGCTGGGGCTTATTAAAATTTCATGATAACTGGTCTACCTAGAGCTGTGTTGCTTCTATTTTTAATGTCTTCAGCTTATCAAACCTGCATAAGGCAATGTGCTCACTGTTAAAGGTCTCTGTCTTCTAGCAATTTGTAATTTTTTCCTGTTAATTTCACAGCAATGGATGGATAGTGGGCAAGAGTCAGTGAAAATAAATGAACTTCAAATTACCCAGCTCTGTAGTCAGAGTAAGAGACCTGGGCTCAGAGAGGGGCAGGCACTACTAGGAGAGCTTCTTTGACATATTTCCTGTGAGGGGTTAAAGACTGAATAAGATCCCCGTACAAAGAGAGCTTTAATCCAGCTCCAAGGGAACTGGGTGCTTCCTCTGCCCAGATCTCTCCCTGGAGCTGGCTTAGGCAAGGAATTAATTAGAGTAATGTTCAATCATGTGGGTAGGAAGACCAGCTAGTCAGACCCTTGTGGAGCAGTATGACCTCCTAATATGGATGTTCTTTTCTGAAGGCCATTCAGAAGGCTCCTCAAGAGCACTGGATACCAACCAGTGACCTCAAGATGCTGTAGCTCAGTGCCAGATGAGCCCCTCTTGCCCTGGAGTCACCAAACCTAGTGAGGCATCAAACCCAGAATCTTCCAGGCTGCCCCAGTCAACACAGAAGAACAGTCAGAGAATCTATGTGGGCAGAGATCATCCAGTCTGACAATAAGACATGAAGCACCCAGATCTCCAGGATTTGTTTCTGATGAGTAGCATGTATCTTTGTGACATGAGTGCTTTACGCAACACACAGAGTCCCTGTATCCCAAGTCCAAATCCTCCTGGAACTGCCTTCTGATGACTGAGGCCAGGTCCCGGTTGGATACCCCAAGTTAGGAAATAAGTGAGTAATTCACTTTTCTGGGGCAATGTTCACATTGTCCCAGTAAGATACATGTGCCATACCTGAAAATTGTGGATCAAAGTACAACAGCAGTCAGGGCCAACAAGAATGGGTGCCTACATAGGCAAGGCAGGTCTTTGTTGTAATGCATAGATTTTTTTTTCAGAAGTCTATAGGTTTGATATCCTAGGATGGGGAGATGTGATCAAGAGACCGCGGTTCTAGGGAAAGCACACACTGCTAGGCAGCAGGCTCACGGTATGCAAAGAAGGGGAGCACGGCTGCTGTAAAGTAGCTGAAATGGACTGTGACACAAGATTAGAAGAGAATCCCATTCCATGATATAATACAGGGAGCAGAAAAGAAAGACATTCTGTGTAGATGATAATCACATCTGTGACCCACTCCTGTCAGGTAGGCTCTCAAACACTCATAGAATTGAGAAGTCCGTGGCCCACTGTCTCTGCTAGAAATCCAGGAGACCATGTGGTATAGCTGAGGGCCTCAGAGTCAGGATAACAGTGGATATTTCTCCTGGAGCTTGAAGTACAAAGCATTAGGTGTGTTAAGGGCAGGGGAAGAACAGCCCAACTCCAGGACTAAGACAGAGCTCTACTTAGGTCCTATGCATGTTGGATGGCACCTTTGACATGGGAGAAGCACACACTTTAATAATGGGCAATAGTCCTACACATAGACCTCTACTGTCCTTCCCATTCACTCCTGTTCTGAACTCCAGGCAATGGTAGAAGAGTATCTTCCTTGGCTGAAACATGATGGTCCAGAGATCAAGTTCTATCCCACCTAATTGGGAGACATGTGGAGGATGTATACAAGTCTGGAGCAAGATCACTTCCATTAAGGCCAAGGACACTACAAGGACAGCTGTCCTGGGTGGTCCTATACTCAGCATTCATGGAAGAGCAGGCTACAACAGATCAGGTGAGGAGAGTAGGACTGATTCCTTTAGGTGGATCCTCAACCAGTATATCTGGGACACACCAGCTCCAAACACAAAGGCCTCTTGGGACTGCCACCAGAGAAACATACAGTTGAAGAGGTGGGGAAGGAGGGAGGAGATGAAGGAGGGAGACAAGGAAGATGGAGGGAGACAAAAAACAGGAATAAAAACAGGGAAATAGGGAAAGGAAAGAAGAGGGAGAGGAAGGCATGAGTGAAAAGAAGACTAAGGGAGGTGTAAGGAGACTGGCCATACTTGAATTACACTCACCAGCTAGACAGACTGCTTCCTCTCAAGTCTTCCAGCCTATCCAGATACATGAGCCCCCTTCACAAGAAGCCAGCATCCCTCACTCTGATTGGCCACATGGGCTCCTGGTCTGCATTTCATTCAATGACCAGCATTGAGCCACAGAATCTCATACTGCAACAACACTGCTCTGTGGTTTGGATGGTTCTGCTCTGGGGACTACCTGGGGTCAGTCACCCTGGCATGAGCTGTATGCTGATGACTGACCAGGAAGTCCCCAAGAGGTTCATCAGGAAGGTGATCTGGCCAGCAGAAGGACACTGATCCGTGGTGCAAACCCAGCTGGCACCATAACCCATCCAGGGAAGCTCTAGGAAAATGGCATCCCCTCATCTGTGTCTAGGATTCCTGGGAGAGCTAGACCTTGGCCAGGCAAATCCTGCAGCCAAATAATTCAAATAGAAACACTGCCTGTGTTCTCTGTGGTAGGAGGCAAGGCAGAGAAGGGGAATTGTGATGGCTGATCTTGGTGAGATTAGAAAACAAACATTTGTGCATGACTATGAGGAAATTTCTAGATTAAGATGAAGCCCTAAATATGGTCAGTATCGTACAATGGTCCATGTTCTGGGATCTCATAAAAAGGTAAAAGTGAGCTGAGCACAAACTTTCTTCCCTTGGCTTCCTGACCGCATAGAGTGTGAGCAGCTGCCTCACACTCCTGCTGCCATGCCTTCTCCGCCACTACAGACTGTACCATGGTTTTGAGCCATTCCTGACATTGTATTCATCAGTTACGTTGCCCTAGCAACAGGACGTGTTAATAACACAGTAGGTGTGAGAGAGACAGCCAGTATGGGACAAGGTGTTCCCTTACAGAAGTCTACCTACCTAGAAAAAGATGAGGGCAGAGACTGGGGTCCAGGAGGACAGTCTCAATCCTGACAGTAGAGCTATCCTGGGACAATGGTACCAGATCCTGCTGTCAGTCTGCCCCCTCGCCTGTGGCTTGCTAAGCATGCCTCACTGAGCTCTTGTAATCTAAATACATGGTCACATAGGCACAAACAGCAGCACTCAGATATATACAGCAGCACCTACACACATACAGACATTGATGGCAGAACTCAGACATATTGACTCTGACAACAGTACCCAGACACACAGACTCTGACGGCAACACCCAGACACAGGGACACTGGGAGTAGCAGCTCGATGCTAATGATTGAACTCAGTCACAGAGACACAGACAGCAGTAACTAGACACTGACAGCAGCACCCAGACACTCACGGCACCCAAACACTCAGACACTGACAGCAGCACACCGACACACTCACATTGATGACAGCTCCCAGATACACTGACTGATGACAGAGCCCAGACACACAGACATTGATGATGGCACCCAGACATCCCAATAAAGTCTGAAGAATCAGCATGAAGCATCACCAGCCCTAAGGAGAAGAGGCTTCTCATGGCTTCCTTGGCCTCCAACCACCTCCCAGCTTGCCAGATCACAGTGTTCAAGCCCAGGGACCCTCCACCCTTTTTCCCTGAGCTCCAGGACAGGCTCTACAAAGCCACAGAGGCAAGGCAGACATACAGATAACACTCTGTCTCTGGGTACTGATGAGGACCAAAGAGGGACCCTATACAAGGAGGGCTGGTGCAGATAGGTCCCAACATCCCAGAAATCATCCTACTCTGCCATCTAGGTGAATAAACAGGGGGCACAGAACCCCATCTGAGGTCATTATCTATATTCAAAGGGGCTCTGCCTTCCTGCGTCCTTGAAAAAGCCATCTTTGCTCTCTGGGCTCCTGTTCTGTGTCTGGAAAGTGAGGATAGTCTCTCTCTTTCTCCCACAGTTGTTTTGAGAATGAACCAGGGAACAGGGAAGAGCCCACTAACAGAAAAAAGCCCACATATGTTTATTTTAAGAATCAGAGCAGAGCACTTTTCCCCAATAGACAACAGCCAACCCTGCCATGGGCCTGCTCATGTGACTCTAATACCCCACAGACAGAGGCAGGCTTGGAGCTGGACCGGGTTGGAATTAGTGATCCGGTCACACCCAAGCGCTCTATTTCTGAAAGGAAACACAGGAGATTAAGAGTGACTCTTTGCAGATTGAATACTGCTCTTTCCTCAGAACAGATGGGTGGGAGGAGCTGTGTCCAGTGGGGCTGCAGGTGGCAGCTCACTAGGAGGGAGGGAACAGGCACTGGTGGTGGGTGTCTGAACGTGAAAGGAATGAGAAGGTGAGTCCCGACTCGCAGTGAAGGGGCCTCTAGAGGCGTGGTGGTCCCCAGGGGACGTCACTCTTGCAGACAATTAGGAAGGAGTCAGGCCAGGCGAAACAAGCAATTAATTACTACTAGTCTGAGAGAAGTAAGTCTCAGAGCAAACAAGCAAGATGTCACAGTCTCATTGGGAGGCACGAAGCAATGAGCAGTGCAATGGAGTGGACAGGAGCAGGGACAGGGAAAAAGAGGCCATGAGCACGAATTACACGTCAGGAGCTGTGGACCCACCAGCAAGGAAATAGAGGCAAGTATGAACAGAAGGAAGGGGACCTCACTCCAGGCAGCCCATGGTTCAGCCTTCCATTGACATGCCACTGTAATTTGAGCTCAGTCCTGGGAACCAAGGCAGAGAGACAGAAAAGAAGTAGGAGACATGGGGCTGGCAAGAAGAGGTTGTTATGCAAGTCCAGTGGGATTTCTGCTGGGGAAAAAGAGAGTGCCTATGAGTATACACAAGCATGCACTCAAACGTGTACACATACTCAAATATGCACCACATGTGGGAGCACACATAAGCATGCATCTTGAATATATACACATAATCATATACCCACATGTGTTCATGTGCATAAGTACATATGGCGGCATGCAGAAGCATGTGCCCACATGTGTATGCATGCATGAACTTATGTATGTATATGCATGAAAACATGCATGCATGTGTACCCCTAACAAGCATATATCCATGTGTATATACACAAGCATGCATCCACATGTGCCCACACACATATACAAACATACTTGTGTGTTTACATATACATACCTAAATATTAGCCTGCCCATTTAGACACACCCATGCATGAGTATGCTCCTGTCTAAACTCCCAAGTTTATCTGACAGAGAAGGGTAGGATGATGGAAGCTAGGTGGAACCCTTGGGATCATGTACTTCCCAAAGAGGGAAAAGGATGTCATGAAGATTGGACCTGTGTCAAAGGAGCTGACTTCAGAAATATAAGCCAGAATTAAAGGAATGTTGTATGGAAGCTGGGAGAGAGCAAGTGACTGGAGTAGAGGCCCAGATCCCTCTTGTCAGGTGGACAGGGCAATAGCTGGACCTGGTGAAGCTCTCAGCAGCTACTGCTGAGAGGTAGGCTGAGGCTAGCAAGACATAGTAAAGGCATACACAGACAGCATCAAGCAGTTCATGCCCCCATGAGCAGCTAAGAGAGTCTGCACTGGCGTGGAGGTGTGCCCCTGGATGGGCAGACTCTTTCTAATTAATCCCACTCCAGTGATGAGGGAGGGATCAGGAACCAAAGTGAATAAGACAGTGATACCCAGGATGGGTCCGACGGTGTGACTCTAGCAGAAGAGTTGGCAGATGTGAGAAAACACTAAAGGAGAGATGTTCAAAAGACAAGCAAGTGGTCTTAGGGAAACTGAAGCCCAGGGTGGATACGGTGTCATTTGATTACCTGCTGGGTATAAATCCTTGTGGCCTTCAGCATCCCCACTGGTCCTAAGGCTTGAGTTGTCTTAATCCTTGTGGAAATTTTCTCTGCAGCCTCACTTCATCGAAACTCTACAGTATGAGTAAAGAAGGAAACATGGACACCCATGCCCAGGATCACGTGCTTTCCTGCGTGAAAATTCCTGGAAGCTGGGGTGCATAGCAGATCTCTGAGCCAGCTCCTTCCCTCTCACATCTGGAAACCACGCTGAGCTCATTTGCAGCAGCATCAGGGATACCTGACAATGTGGCTCCCCAGACAGACAGGAGGCAACATGGGTAAGACATGGTGACCCCATGACCCAGCCTTGCCTGTGTGTATGGGTCCATGGTCTCCCAGGAGGGGGAGGAGAAAGAGGGTTCAGCTTCCACCTGAGCATCCAGGAAGGCTGTCCCTCCCCTGCAAAGCCCACCTGTTGTGTCCAGGATTGCCCCTGTGAGCTGGCAGAAACCAATATAATCAGCAAGTCCCCACCCTGCTTCCTGCCTGTGACTGCTCAGAAAGGCCACATGCTGTGTGACCTGCCTTTTCTCCTCAGTTCTCCTCGTTCCTCCAAGCAAAGGAGCAGACATTGCAGCCTCTGTTTGCAGTAGGCAGGGCAAGGCCCTGCAGCTCTACACAGCCTTCTGACCAGCCAGCTTCCCTAAAAGGGCTGTGTGCAGCCCAGAGGAACCCAGACACACTTCTGGAAGGTCTTCACAGCCGTTGGAATGTCTCCTCAATACCCCATTAGCCAGGGACTTCCAGAAGCTCCCGAAAATGAAATCTGACAGAATCGGGGAGCTGCCAGCTCTTCATTCCAGCTCTCAGCTGCAGTAACCTAACAGCCAGGCTCTGCGAGAACTGTCCAACAGTGCCCCCTGGTGGCCCATCTCACCTCTGCCTCTGAGGCCTGCTAGCCAGGGGCAGGGCAGTGGACACCTCTACCCTGCACAGCCACAACATGAGTTATTTGGCACACAAGCCCAGTGGGTCTGTCATTAGCCACACTGTGAGCAGCAGCCATTCTCTGCTGACTTATCTATACCTTTCTTCTTTTAGTCAGAGTTCAAGCTGGGAGTCTCCAACCTAGAGGAGGAGACTTGGGATAGGCTGCTGAAGGCACTAGCCAAGCACATGTCAGGCTTTGTGAACCACCAGAATATAGTTAAATGAGTCAGAGAGTCCTTTGCATGGAATACCTCCCAAGCTCAAGACAGGGAAAAATGTGGAGAAGGTAGGAGACAACAGGGACTGAGAAAGAGGATGGATCTGGCAAGAGGGGAAAGATGTCCTGGCACACTTCTCCAAGAGATGCCAGATACCAGGGGCCAGAGGAGAACTCCTAAGATGTAAGAAGGAAGGACCACATCCAGGAATCCCAAACTCAGCCCAAGAAGACATCTACACAAGACAGAATGAGCAGATAAATGTCTTAGTCCATCTCCTGTGCCTATAACACACCCTCAAGGCTGGGTAATTACATAAAAGAGAGACTCACATGGGCTCATGAGGCTGAGAAGTCCAATATCAGCTTTTATAATATCTAATCCAGATGCTAAAAGCCAGGACTCTTGTGAGACATCCTCCAGAACAGAACTCCATTCCCAGAGTAAAGCAAAGCACAAAGACATCATTCAAATTGCCACAGTCACAGGGTAATGGGGCAGTCACTCTCAGAGATTGTATAAGTCACCACCCCTAGTCAGTTCTGGAAGTCAAGTCTGGGTACACATGAACCAAGTAGAATGGCCCTTGGTACTGAAGTTGTCATCCCTCGCAAAGAGGTCCACTCTAGGATGTCTACAGGTCACCTTCAGACCAGCCTAGTAAGGATTGGGGATGAGTTTTGAGATGTCACAGACATAAGTTGTAAGGGAACGTAGGAAGGAAGAACAAGGAAGACATGGAAGGTTCAGAAGAAGAGTGCACCATTCACAAGGGTGTGGGAGAAGGCCCCGATGGAAGTGGCTGCATTTGGGATAACTAAGAAAATGATGTGAGTTCTGGAAGGTGAGCTAGTTGGTCCACTTTAGGAGGCTAGTGTGGGAGAGGTGACCATCCAGAGCTCCTCCCTCCCATCGTTCCCCCAAAAGGCTCCCAGACACAGCAGGCCTTATGTCACTGTGAGAGAGGGTCATGTGGTTTTTCCTTCTTAAAACCTCCCTACTACATACTAAGAGAAGTATCTGTGAAGACCTACTAAGCCCCAGAATTATTGACAGTGAGGAGCCCTCATCTCTTTCCAAGTCTGACTATTGCTCTCCAATGAGATGACAACATGGGGACATTGAGAGTGGAGTACTAGAGGCTCAGTACAAAGTATACACACTGTCTACTAATCTAGAAAGATTCCAAAATGACAGGGCCATTGGAAAAATTTCCTACCATCAGCCATACTGAGTTCTCCCCCATCAGGGCAATCCTGTGCCTTTCCAAGAGACACCTGCAATTTATTCAACTGCTTGCCACAGCTCTGGTGGCCCCAGGGACCTACTGCATCCCCCTCTTTATCACCCCTGGATGCCTGATTCCACATATGCACAAGGGACTCATGGTCACCACCAGCCTGGCCCTCGTTACCCACAGCACAGCTCACCAGGCTTTGGCTCTGCACAAAGTATTTAATAAATGTTTAATAGCAACAATAAAAGATCAACTTGGCAAGACTGAAGATTTTTGTTCAGGGACTTGGGGCTGTGCTCTGGGTCAGTAGTAAAACGCAATTTGGCAGATGTAGCACAGAGGCTGGGGCCACTGGGTGCTGTAAGGAGCCCTCTTCAGGGAAATGACAGAGATGCTGATTGACCAGTTCATGTCCTTCCCAGGAAAGCCTCTCCTGCCAGAACCCAAGGACTCATCTGGGATAGCCCATATCCCACATTCTTGTCTATTGAAGAAAGGTCACAGAAGTGTATTTCCTATAGGATGGCTGCAGATATGTTATACAAGTGGCAGGATACAGAGAAGCATCCAGCCCTGCATCCTAGTCCCCAGGCTCAGTGGACATGCCTGCCCCTCCTGTCTACCTGTTTACAAAAGCCCATAAAGAGCTCAGTCCTGGTATCTCAGCAGAGGGAGCCAAGGAAGGAATCTGGAAGCATCAAAGAGTGTGGTAGGCAGCATTAGGAGGCTGTGCCTGAGCAGGGATAGAGGTAGAGCCTTCCCTGGACAAGGAGTGTATCCTATATCCAGTTCAAACACACCAAACAGTGCTCCAAATCCAGGAGAGTGATGAAAGAGCTGGGGGTGAGGTCCTGCTTTCAAATCAGGAAAAGAAAGGAAACACAAAATCAAGTGAAATTTGTATGTAAAGGTGACATTGACAAATATTAGTGATATGGGAATCTGTGAACAGAGGATGAGAATAGAGGGGATACTGGAAGATCAGACAGGTTCAGCCAAATTTCAGTAGCGAAAGCAAGCTGGTCACAGTGTCTCACATCAGTAACTCTAGCACTTGGGAAGCTGGGGCAAGTTCAAGGGCAGCCTGAGGCCCATAACTGTGTAAGCTGTATAGTGACACCATGTCTCCGAAGGATGACACAAGGACAACAAGCAAACCAAAGGAGAGAACAAGAGAGAGGTGATAGCTGAATGAATAATGGAAGATGCTTCTTCTAGTGGAGAATCTGCAGGAGGGGGCAGTGGGGGACAGGAAGGACTGGAGGGACAGGGAGGACAGGAGGGACAGGTCAAGAGCCTGTGACTCCAGTGGAATTCCTAAGTGAGGTTAAATCAGAAGTGCACATGACATGTGCCCACTTGTGGATACAGAAGCCAAACTAATAAGAGAGGAAAGGAAGATGGCCTGGCACACTTCTCCAAGAGATACCAGATACCAGGGGCCAGAGGAGAACTCCCATGATGTAAGAAGGAAGGACCACATCCAGGAATCCCAAACCCAGCCTAAGAAGACATCCACATAAGACATAATTAGTAGATGTCTTAGTCCCATCTTCTGTATCTATAACCCAACCCTCAAGTCTGGGTAATTACAAAGAAGAGAGACTCACATGGGCTCATGAGGCTGAGAAGTCCAACATCAGCCACTTCTATAATATCTAATTCAGATGCTAAAAGCCGGGATTCCTGTGAGAAAGAGTCAGAGCCATTGTCCCCAAAATTGTGCCTTCAGGGTCCAGCTCCTCTTACTGGATCCCATCCCTCTCCTTGTCCCTTTGAAGAAGGGATACTCAGGTGCTCATTGGCAACCTCCAACAGCTTCACCCACTCAGCTCAGCTTACCAGAAGGAAACACTCAATAAAAGGGCATTAAAAAAAAAAAACAAAGTGTACACTGTAAACATGTGTTGCTCTCATTGTTAATAAAATTCTTATTAGCCAATGACTAGACAGAAATTTGGGAGCAGAGAGAATGCTGGGAAGGAGGACAGAGTCAGAGGAGTTGCCAACCAGACACAGGAATAGGGCAAGTAACAAGCCATGAGCCGTGTGGCAACATATAGATTAATAGAAATGGGTAAATTTAAGGTATAAGGGCTAGCTAAAAAAAAAAAAATAAACCTAAAGCTATCAGCCAAGCATTTATAATCAATACTCAGTCTCTTTGTGCTTATTTGGGACACAGAAAACTCTACCTACAACAAAGGTACACTACCTGAGACCTCGGGGAAGGCTAGCACCCTCACTTCACATAGGCACCAACAGAATTCACTTCTCTCACCCCCACCCACCCCCCCACACACAAAGAAAATTCATAACCACATGCAGAGTTACAGTCTCTACTCTCTCTTTTCGTAAATGGTAACATCATATATATTCCATGCTTTGCTGTTTTTGCTTAAAGTTCAGCATTCAGATATTTCTATGTCATATATATAAAAAGCTTCAAGCAATGTTCACCAGCTGTGGGGTTCAGTTGCATGAATGCTCTGTAATTTATATAATCAGCTTCTATTGGTGGACATTTGGGTCATTTCTGGCAATTAACGTTTTCCAACCACGCTGAGATGAACAATCCAGCTCCTGGAGCATATCTTAGATGTGAGTCTAACTGTAGCCTTGATAAATACAAATGCAATCACAAAGCCAAAATGGAAATTCTAATAATGGTCAGAGTGGGTGTTTTTGAAGCATCTCAGCAGATTCTAGAAGGTTGGGGGGAGATACAGGAAAAAGGAGGAAATGTCAGTAAAGTATCATTCTTGGAAGGAAAGTCATGTAAGAGAGGGATGCAAGCTCTCCAGAGTCTCACACACTAGACTGAAAAGTGAATGCCACAGAGAGGGAATGTTAGCATCACATTGTCCAAGAAATAGTAAAAGTTCTGTAATATTCAAGGCTGGAGAGATGGCTCAGTGTTTAAGAGCACTTGCTGCTCTTGCAAAGGATCCAAGTTCAGTTCCCAGGACCCATGTGGGGTAGTTCAGAGACACCAGCTCTGGGGGAATCTAGTGCTCTTTTCAGGCCTCTCTGTGCACCTGCATTTATGTGGTTCACGCGTGTGAGTGCACATGCACACACGCACGAAAACACGCGTGCGCACGCACACGCGTGCGCGTACACACACACACACACACACACACACACACACACACACACACACACTTTTTAAAAAATCACCTAAAAAAGACCTTTCTAAATGAGAAATTCCAGTGTTCTCACAAATCGTCTACGTTTTGGGAACATGGTTAAAAAAAAAATACAGTGAATGGCAGGTATAATAAACAAGGAAAAAAATGGAACTCCATTCACTCACGTGTACGTGACCCTGTAGAATTCATCCTCCCTTAGTGTGACTTTTAGCTTCTATGAAAAGCAAATCCAGCCTGTATGGAGCCAGAGAAACAAGGGCAATCCAAGCTTTTAAGAGTACATGGGAGGGACAGAAGCTCAGTGCATGAATCAAGGAGTGTGAGAACCATTTAGCATCATAAGGGCTAGCTGATAGTAACATCAGTACACCAGAGACAACGCAAAAGCACTTCTTGCTTGAAAACAAATCAACAGGAGCTGGGGAGATGGCACTGTCAGTGAAGTACTTGTCATGCAAGTGTCAGGACCTGAGTTCAAGCCCCAGCACCCATGTAAAATAGCTAAGTATGGCAGTATGTGCTTGTGGTCTCAGCACTGGGAAAACGAAGATGGGAGGATTCCCAGAGCTGTCTGGACAAACTGTAGCCTGTTTGGCGAGCACTAGGCCAATACAAGAATTTGTTTCTAACTATATAGTAATTCTTCATGAGAAAGGACACTTGAAGTCAACTTCTGGCCTACAGACAGATAGATAGACACACACACACACAAGATAAATCAGCAAAAGTAATGAGAAAGCTGTGGTTGTAATACTGACAGGCATTCAGAGGAACAGTCTTGCATAAAGAGAGGCAGATGCTGAGAAAATTTGTTGTAAGCTATATACTGAAGGGGACAGAGATAGAGGTGACTCAGGACAGACTCCAGGCTACTCACCTGGCTTTAGATGGGGCTCTCACTCTTCCAAGTTCAGAGTCAATGACAACTGCCAGGACAAAATCTTGTTATCACACACAACAGCCTGAGCTCCTGTGAGAATCGTGTGGTCCCACCATGCTCTTAGTGTGTGACAAATATGGGAATGTCATAGCAAAAACTGTAAGAAACCCAGAAGCCTGGCCTAGAATGAGACCTCTCCAGATGCTCCACTACAAGGCTGATCTGGGTGACAGAGGTCACAGTGGACAGGAACTCAAGGAATCTCATCAAATGTGACCAAGTCAACTGTCAACAACACACAGCCACCCTTCCCATCAGATGCTGAGAACTCAACTCATGAAAGTCTCCAGAAAGAAGCAATTGGCTGGTTCTGTCACAGAAAATGTTTGAAAATGCTGATTATATGCTCATCTTGGAATAAAACCTTCTTGTAACAACTAAAAGTCAAAGTTGAAAGATGGTTCAGACATCTAAAGTACTGGATACTCTTCCAGAGGCTCAGGGTTCAATTCCCCAAACCTACATGGTAGCCCACAACTGTCTGTAACTGCAGTTCCAGGGAGTCTCATGGCCTCTTCTGCCCTCTAAGGGAACCAGGCACACATGTGGTGTGCAGACAGCCATGCATGCAGGCAAAATCTCCATATGCATAAAATAAATGTTAATAATTCAAAGTTAAAACTCTGCTAGCCAACATGACCTGATAACAAAACAATGAAAATCAGAATTAACATAGAAAGAAGCACCAAGTAGATTGAGTGCTTGAAAAGTAAGATATCCATTCCTAGATGTGCCTTGAATCAAAGAGTTGAGAAGGAAATGATGTGCTGGAGAGGTCTGGAAAGAAAGGCACTTCACACCCAAACGATCTGGGCACAGGGAGCCTTGCAACACTCCGTGTTTTAGAAGGAAGCAAAAGTGAAGGATTTGGGTGTTGGACTAAATGTGTCGTGAAAATGGCAACATGAACTCAGAGAATAAGAGCAATGCATTTAATAAACATGAAAGCCAAAAAGATAAAATGTAAACAAACAAACAAAAAAGACAGAAGGCGCAGCTTAATTCAAATTCAATTCTTTGAAGTTAAATCTTGGAGAGTTAATTACAGGATGGAGAAGAAAGAGAAATAGAAGGGGTGGAGAGAGACACTGGGGGAATAAAGAGTCAGAATGGAAAGTGATCACATGAAAAGAAAAGACTGTGGTAATATATGGAAATTGTATCTCTAACTCATTTTTATAAACTCAGGAAAAAACAGATAATTTCTTAGAAATAAAAAAAAAATAGCAAAATATGTCCCAGGGGCCAGTGAGATGGCTCAGAAAGGAAAGGTGTTTGTTATGTGAGCGTATCCACCCAAGTTTGATCCCACAAGAAGGTGAAAGGGGAGAATTAACTAAAGAGAACTGTCCCTCTGACCCCTCCATACACAAGCCATGACATGCAAGCCCCTGCCCACACACAAATTAATCAATTAGTTAGTTAATTTTTAGTGTCTTAAAATAATGTATCCCAGAAATAGAAAACTGGCTTGCCCAATTACCATAAAAATATTAAAAATCTGATCAGCCCCTGGAAAAGATCGCCAAGATTAGACGAATTCAAAGAGAATGCCATGTGATATTTAAAGGAATAACAGGTTTATCTATGTCCTTTGAAAATAGTCCAGGACTTAGGAAGCACTTAACAATACCCTCCTTTGAATTTTTCTGACTATAGCTTGAAAACAAAACTCAGAAAAGGATACAATAAAACCATTAAAACTGTTCAAAACCATTCATGAATAGAGATACAAAATTCTTTTGAAATTGGTGTCATTTATCAAAAGGAGCCCTGATAACTTGTTATGACCAAACAGGGCTCATGAGAGTGGGTCTCTTCTGGTCCTTAAGATCTCATGCATTAGGACACTGTCCTCCACAAAGTCTAATGATCAAAGCACCTCTTGAATCTGCCTATAGGACGCAGTGTGCCTGTGCCAAGATAGCATGTACCTGTTGCAGCAGGCACAGTTGGGAAACTCAGCTCAGACACATGAACAAGGCAGCTGTGGCCCTTCAGCTTTGCATAGGACAAAGAGAGGCCTGAATGGGGGTGTGGTGGGAAAGACTCTGTCTTTCAAAATATCAGTGATGGCTTGTGCTCTGCAGTTTCTCCCTGAGTTAGAGAGAGGACTCTTTCAGTGGACTTTATTCTTAAGTGGCAGAAGCAGTAGAGCTGTACTTGTGCAGCTAAGAGCATCTCTATCAATCCTTCTTTGGGAGCTAATCAGGGAGTTTGGCCCATGGACTCAAGGCACTGACTCTATTCATATCCACACCGTGCAGCTGACATTTCAAATCTGCTCATGCATTTTAATCTCAGACCCAGTGAGTAACACCCAGTGGGTAACAGTGGAGACAGTGAGTTCTCTTACTGTGGACCTGTGGTGAGATTCTAGAATGGGACCCACCATACACACTAGCAACGAACACTCAGAATCCAGTTTGAACTCATTTCTGCATTTTCCAAGGTGGAGGTCAAGATTCCCAGTCTTCTTACAAGATAAGTTTTGACTTGTCTTATAAACTGGGTCATAGCACAGCAGGCTCGCTGTCACTCTGCCCATAAGAGAACAATGACTCATTAGTGATGCCCATTCATAGTCTGATTGCCATTCTGCCTCTGTTGGGGCAATGTCTCACACTATTTACCATAGGCAATGTCAGATCTGAAGTGTTGCTCTACAGTTTCACAGTGACAAAGTTTACAACACCTAACCGAGTAGTCCCATCTGGCCCCTCTGCCAGAGAACTTGGGTTGCAATGGTCTTCTCTCCTGTTGGACAGTTAAGAGGAATGCCCCAGACCATTTGCAGGACTGGTTACTTGATCAATCTATTGGTCCTATGAACTAACCTCATTCTTGCACAGAGGAGTCCTGGTTCTTCAATAGCTTCCTCAGAGCCCTGTTGAAGATGACATTTCTGCCCTGGTTCTCAGATGTCACTGAAGATTCCACAAGTAACCCCAGGTTGGCTGCTGCCAAGTCAAGTGGAGAATGATTGAGTACTGTGACCGCACCATCACATAGAGAAGACAGAGCTCCCAGCTCATCGGTTTAAGACTGGGCAGCTTGGATAAAAGAGAAGCTTGGAGTCTAAGGAAAGAACAGTGTCTTGGAGGGACAGGGTTGGGAGCTCTTGCTCACCCCAAGGAGATTCCAGCCTCAGAAAGTTGAGTAGGGGACTAAGGAGATGGCTCAGGAGGTAAAGTTCTTGCTGTTCAAGCATGAGGACAGGTGTTCTGATCTTCAGTACCCATGCAAACACCAGATGGGTCCACCTGAAATCCTAAAGCTCAGGACTCAGAGACAGGGGCCCCTGGGTTGAGCTTGCTAGACTGACAAGTTGAATTGGCCACTCTCAGATCAAGTGAGAAACCCTGCCTTGGTGTATAAGGTGGAAAGTGATTAAGGAAGACACCCAATAAGGAAGGTACCCAGTGTTAATCTCTGGTCTTCACAGGTACTCACGGGAGTGTGTACACACAGGCACATACACACACATGCACACACACATACACACAGAGAGAGGGAGGAGGGAGATAGAGGGAGAGAGAAAAGCATGATGTTTTGCATGGTTTAGAGAAAGATTTACAATAGTCATGTTTCTGGTTTTGAATGGATGATTTATGAAGTGTTTAGCAAGCAGAAGTGATAAGCTAAATAGCAAGTAGCAGATAGAAGGAAGCAGAATATTCATAATAATGCATCATCCCACAAGCACTCACAACACACAACAGAAGCCAACCAGGTAAGGCCCAACATCCAGCAGAAATGGGGATGTCCCACTGAGGCAGCTGCAGGAATTCCCAATAAAGAGCCACAGGCAGAGCAGAAAGTCCCCTCAAGAGAGGCTCCCAAGAAATACAGCACCAGAAAGGTAGCAGCATCAAATTAAGGACTTATAAACATCCAGCAGAAACAAATTGGGGAAACTGAGGCAGTCAGCTGGAGTTCCAGATTCAGAGAGTACTGATGGAGGGTCCCTTCTGTCTTCTCCATGGATGAGCTTCCAATTTCCAATTATCCCCACTGTAGCCATCTTTTAATATTATTTTTATGATTTAAATTAGCATGCAAGGTGTTGGATATCATTATGGCATTCTCAAACAAAATGTGTTTCTGTCACTCTCCTTCACCTCATCTTCCCACCTCCCACCAGCACTGATTCCCCAAAGTCTCATTCTTCTTCCAGGTTCCATGTGTCCTTTCGCCCTCACTGAACTGTAAGCATTTTTATTCTGTGGAACAGACAATAGTAACCTCGGCTATAAACAGTTTACCTTCTAGTCCTCCTCAAGATCGCAGTGCTTCTAATAAATACCCTTGTCTGTTTGTGTCCCATTCTCCATTTTACAGAGGTAGGAGGCCATCCTGTCCCTGGACATGGAGTTTTGGGGGAGATAAAGAAGAGAGCCTCCTCACTCCCAGAGTCTATTTTTAATGAGCTCCAACAGCAGATGCCATTTTATCAGTTTAATGTATATGACATTTGCATATACATATTCACATACCATACATACACATTAAAAAATAAAAGAAGTTGGAGGGGGGAATCCAGCTAGCATTTTTAACAATGTCTTGAAAGCAAAGAATGGTGTCATGACCAGGCTACAGAAACCCACAGAGACAACTCACCTGAACAAGGGGAGCTCTTGGACCCCCAGACTGATAGCTTGGAAATCGGCATTGGACTAATTCAGACCCCCTGAACATGGGTCTCAGAAAGCTTGGTCAATCTAAGGGACCTGACAGTGGAACCAGTCCCTGGTACATAAAAGGACTTTGGAAACACATTCTCCATGGAGGGATACTCCCTTAGCCTAGAGACAGGAGAAAGGGCCTAGACCCTACTCCAAATGACTTGACAGATTTTGATGATCCCTCCTGGAAGGCATCACCCTTCCTGTGGATTGGGTGGGAAATGGGACAGGAGGGGGTCAGGGACATGGGAGGGAAAGAGGGAGAGGGAACAGAAATCGATACATAAAATAAGAAAATAATAATATATATTCATATACATACATACACATATATACATACATACACACACACACACACATATATATATATAGTCCATACACAAATGAGAGTGTGTGGACTCCAGACACACAAGACAGGCTGCTTCAGTGTAAATCTTGAATGTCCCCAGAGGGCCCAGCCTTAGTGCGAGAGCTAAACCTTTCATAGATAAGACTAGTGGGAGAAAATTGAGTCACTGAGTACCTGGAATTAGGATACCAGTGTGCCCATACATGCTCGCTCTCTCTCTCTCTCTCTCTCTCTCTCTCTCTCTCTCTCTCTCTCTCTTCTCTTCTCTTCTCTTCCCCTCTCCCTCTCCCCCATTCCCCTTCCTCTCTCCCTCCTGGCCTAAAGCCCTGAGGAGCAGCTACCCTGTCCCAAGCCTCCTGGTATGCTGTAAGCCACTCTACAGCCCTACAGGCCTCAAAACATCAGAGCTGGGTCATCACAGATCAGTCATCACAAAACAAAAGCCGTTTCTCTTCCCAGCAACTTGATTTTCTCAAGTATTTTGTCATAGTGATGGATATTTGGCTGAAACACAAGGAGATTTTATAGCACCCAGGAGCTGCAGACCCTACTGTAATATTGTGGTTAAGACTAGAAGCCAAGACAGAGACAGAACATCTGCTTCCCCCTCCAGCCTGGGCTGAGAAAAAGGCAGGCAGTCACAGACCCATCACCCACCAGGGATCAGCCTCTGTACCCTGGGGAGATCTTAGAACCTACCCTGGGAGGGGGGCTAGGAGCATCCTGGAAGCAAAATATTGGAAAATTTGAGACAAGGAGAGAGAGCAACTGGCACATTGATGGGACCCAGTGACAGTGACTGACACATCAGACCCACAATGTGGAATCAGATAAGCTGCAAGACAGAGACCCATCAGCTGCAGCATAACACTAAAGAGAAGCTGCTGCGGAGATGCGGAAAGTCTCCGTGCCTCTTCCCCGTGATCCATGGAATGAGAAACAAAGACTTCCATTCCATAATAAGAGCACTGGAAACCCAGAGTAACAACAGCAAGGCAGATTGTTTTATGGCTTTGCCAAGCCAGGCACCAACCTAGAATGGCAGGTGTGTTGCTTGACCACAGAGATTATACAATTTGTATACTCCTGATACATATCTCTTCCTTCCTTTCCTCACTGGCTGAAAAATCAGAATGGTTCCATCTTACATGTCAACTCAGTCTTATCCTTTTTTTTAAACCTCTAAATGCATCTGTTTTACTTTTGAATGAAGATCATGTATGGATTTACCTCTGTGTTTTATGTCCTGGTTATCTTAAATCTTACCAGACATGTGACCTCATTATATTTGTAGACAAGCCTGGCTCTTAATCATAATTTTCTACTCAAAACTTTTAGTTTGGGGTGTAGCTAGAGAGAGGTGCAGATATTATCAGGGGTCCAGTGTTTTCTCTTTATCTGTATCTGGACATAAGGTGGCTCAAGAAACTTTTGAAAATGGGGTTGGATTTATTTTTAATTCTTACAATGGAAAGAGCATTCCTCATGTACTCTCTTTGGTGAGCTGCATGCTCAGTCCCACAGATCATGTCTGTTCCATTGTCTCTGACTTTCATTGTCTTCTGCTAAAAATCAGCACTCTTTGTAAGTCAGTATTCTCTTCTGGGCAGTGAAGGGTCTCCTATTTATAGGCTGTGTCTGACAATTTGCTAAGTCTTCCTATAGGGCCACAAGTGTTCTTGTTGATCATTTTACATTTTCCTGGGTTCAGATTTCTTGAACATTTGGCTTGATTTCTTTTTTGTAGTTTCAGAAAAATCCTTCACCCATGTATTGTTAAAGATTGTATATGGTCAGTATTCTGTCTTCTGTCCAGTCACACATAAATAAGACTTTTTTTAGCTGTGGTCTGATTGTCTTTTGCCCTTTAAAAATTGTCAGTATTTTACTGTGTGTCTTAATTATTCAATATTTTATTTTTCAATGTCTTATCTTTATTTAATTAAATCTGTATTGACATACTACTACATGATTCGCTGGATTCCTAGCGAATTTTAAATTTTCCTTCCAAGGACCATCCAAAAAAGACACAGAAACTCTCCACATCTCCACAGACTGTAATTTCTCCCTAGATATTGGTTATTTTCTTCAATTTTCTCCATTATCTTAATCACAGTAACTTTGGATCTAAAGGCATTACCTACTCCATGGACAAATCCCCATGTATCTTTGTGTTCTGAAATCTTGCCCATTTGGAAGGTTCTTCTGGGGACTTCCACCTTCTCACTTCTGTATAAAATCTAGGAAGGCTTTTGATGCCATCTTTGATCTTACCTGTTCTTTGTTAAGCCAGCAGATACCCAGAAGGAGGCTTTAGTCCAGGTTCAAGGATAGAGGCAGAGAGAATTTGCCTCAGTTGCCCAGTCTGGTTGGTCCATTTCTACGAGCATATCCACAAGAGCAACCTCTTCAGCAGGTGGAGTGGAAACCTTCACAATCTGCGCCTCTTTTCTTGCTTGTGGGGATATGAAGCTAGTGACTACACAGACTTTAGTTCATCAGCAGTGTTCTTTGCCTGCTAATTCACCACATACATACCTATTTAAAAGTCAGGGGTGGAGAGGAGAAAAAGCAGGTGCAGAGGACCCCTGACTCACTGCCTGTTGTTCCCCAACCTTCCAAAACAAAGCAATATTCTTCCAAATGTCAGTGTCGAAACTCTTCCCAATATTAATGGTCAGACCCTAAAGCTCACTCTTTAGAACTGTATGTCTCAGAGACTGTAACATATTCACAGAGCTGTATTTCCATCATCACAGCTGTTGTGCAGAATTTTTGTCACCTACCTTAGATGTGCTAACCCCACTAGTAATCACCCACATACATCAAGCCTCCTGCACTAAGTGAAACTGTCTGTATCCCATTTCAATAGCTCTCATGTACTCAGAGTTCATGTTCACCAGGGTACACAGTCACTTGTAGATGACACTATGGACACTTGCACACAAAATTTTGCTTTTTGCTCTTGAGGCTTATCTGGGAGTGCATGGCTGCATAACACCACATTTGTTGGAAGAGCTGCCATTCTGTATTCCAAAGCAGCTGCACAATTTTCCATTCCTGCTTACAGCACATGTAAATCTCTCCCCATCCTCCATGCCACTGTCATTTTGGCTATAGCAATAGCAGCTCCTGCAGGGTGGCAGCTCATGGGTTTCATTGGCACCCCTGGTAGCTGATAAATGACCATTTTTATGTGCTTTACTACTAGTCAAATCTTTGAGTTAATGTCTGTTGGGATCCTTTGCCCATTTAATTGTATCATATGCCTTTCGTTAATGAATTCTGTGTTCTTGGTATATTCTACTTACAATCCCTTGTCAGATATACTATCAGTAGATATATTCTCTCATGGTGCTAATTGTGTTTTTCACATACTTATTGGTGCCCTTTGAATAAACTTTTCTGAGCTGGGACTGAGGTTCAGCAGTTTAACACTGTACAAGCATACACAAGGACCCACATGTTATCGAAAGCACATACACACCCCAAAATGGAATTGTGGTAATGTACAATAACACTTGTTTTGTTTTGTTGTTTTGGCCTTAGATTCCCTATCTTTTAAAAAATGGTATCTCAGTTCAGACCCCATCTTCTCCTAAAAGAGTATGGAAATAAACAATTACTATATATTGGTCCTGTATTTTGTCATCAGTTCTCAATCTTAACAGGTTTTTATTGGATGCTGTAAGATTTTTCTTCATATAAAATCTTGTCAGTTAGCATTGACCATCAACTTAATATAGCCTAGAGTCAACCAAAGAGTGAGGCTAAACAAAGGGATGGCCCAGATCAGATTGGCCTGTGCATATCTGTGGGAGATTGTCCTAATTGACAATTGATATGATGGGGCCCAGGCCAGTGTGGGTAACACCATTCTCTGGGCTGTATAAGAAAGCTAGCTAAGCATGATCCTGAAACCCAGCCAACAAGTGTCATTCCTCCATGGTTTCTACTTCAAGCTCTTGCTTAAGGTCCTGACCAGATGTTCCTCCATGATGGAAGTGTAAGCAAAAACATTTCTTTTTCCTTCCCTGCATTGCTTTTGGCCAGAGCATTTTATCACCACAGAAAACAAACTAGAACTTTGTGGGCACCCGTGTCTTGCTCCTAATCACTGAGTGAGCTTGGACTACTTGTGACCAATAGGTTTGGTGTCACTGCTGGTTTTCAGGTGTTTGTCAAAGGTGAGGGTCTCCCTACTGCTCTGTTTGTGGATGCTCTCGTCCCACAGGGGTTGAAACCTGTCAGTGACTTTTTCTACACCTGTTCAAGTTACCGTGCCAACATTCCTTGGTTTCATGGATTGATATATAATTACCTTAACTGATTTGTGCATGTCACATCATCCTGGCATATCTGGGATAAGGCTTACCTCATCTTGGTAAATAAGACTTTACATATTGCCAGACATGGTTTGCTAGTACCTTCTCAAGGACTTTTGCATTTGTATTTAAAAGAATGGTGACATTTTCTTGAAATATGCCTCATGGAGTGACTGGGTAGTGTCTCCATCTCATCTATGCATTGGAAGAATTTGTAAAGAATTGCTATCGATGCCTTGTTGACATGTTAGTAGTATTCATCAGCGAAGCCACAGAGCCTTCAGCCTCTTTATGGATCGTTTTTAGAATACTAATTCAGTGTCTTTCCACATTTTTATTCTCCTTGAGTTAGGAATTTCCCTCTTTCTAGCAACAAAGGGCACTAATTTGCTGATACACACTGTCCATCCCCCATATCTTTTCCCCTCCCTACTTCTTATTTCTGTGCAGTTGGCAATCACACCACTCCCTTCAGTTTTAGTACCTTCAATCCTCTTTTTCTTCAACTCCATCAGCTTGACTAAAGATCAGTTGATTGTGTGGATCTTCTGAGTGAATCAATGTTTGGTTTTTATCAACCTTCTTTTGTTTTTCTGTTCTCTGTTCCATTACCCTCAGCCCCACACTTCATCATTTCCTTCCCTCTGAGTAGGCTGGCTTCATTTTCTCTTCACTTTCCCAATATTTTAAAGAGGAAGTTTGGGTTATTGATCTGAGATTCTTCTTCTTTTGATATAGATCTTCTCAGCCTTCAATTTCCCTCTTGCCAATGCTTTCTCCAGAGCCCATGTGTTCTGGCAAGCTTATTCATTCATTTCTTGAAGGCAGGGTTTCAATGAGTCCACCAGACCTAAGATAAATGATAAGTAGGTATTTATTAGGGAAGCACTTACACTGATATGTTTTTTCATTGTCTCCTTGACTCTCCTTTACCTCACTAGTCACTTGGAGTTTGTTGCTTAATTTCTAGATATTGAAAATTCTTGGCTACACTTTGTAATTTTGCTCTACTGTGGAAAGGGAAAATATTTCCTATGATGCTGGTCAGGGTCATGCAGCTGAACCTATGGCTGATCATGTGATCCATTCTGTTGGCCCCTCAAACGACAAGCATGGAAGCCCACTTTTGGTTTAAGTATTTCATAGAGGTCTGAAACATCCTGTGAGATTATGGCATTGCTCAAAGTCTACTATTATTTGTTCAACATTTACTTGGCTGTAAACATGTGTAACCAGCCACCCCATTCTCCTGACACATGGCTACACCTGCTCTCATGGTCACTTCTCCAGATGATGATGAACTCCACCCTTGCACTGTGAAACAAAGCAAATCCTTCCCTTGTTAGGCTGCTTTTGTCACAGCAGCAAGAAAAGCAACATACAGAACCACACTTCTAGTCATGGATAGGAAACCTGTGGTAGAATATTATTTTAAGGTGTGTGACTTTTGTTTACGATGCATTTGTTTTCCTCTGTGAAGCTGTGATTCTTTGCCTGCCTAAAACACCTGATGGTCCTAACAAAGAGCTGGGCGGCCAATGAGGCAGGAGCAAGGATAGGTGGGGCTAGCAGGCAGAGAGAATAAATAGAAGGAGAAAAAAGGAAAAGAGAGGAGCAACCAGAGAACAAAGAGATGAAGGCACCAGGGGCCAGCCCCCCAGCCAGTCATGGAGTAAGAGTGAAAGATATATAGAAATAGAGAAAGATAAAAGCCCAGAGGCAAAAGATAGATGGGTTAATACAAGTTAAGAAAAGCTGGCTAGAAACAAGCCAATTTAAGACAGGCATTTGTAGTGGGATATTCACCGTGTCTGCTTCTGTGGCACTGACCACACCCATTGAGGGGTGGAGCCAGGGGCGGAAGTGACCGATGGAGTTTAGTCTCGGGAGGAGGCGGAGAAAGGCCCTTTCTGGCAGGACACGGAGAGAGGAGCATCCAGTTTTAACTGCTGTGTTCATCTGTCTGTGTTGTGAGTTGTTTCTCCCTTAATAAACATCTATTCGACCTATTTGTTTATCCTGACCCTTATTGAACCGCAATATCTGGTGTCAGAAGTGGGATTTGGGGCTGGCGCGGCTATGGGCCCGGTCTGGCGGGCTGGCAGGCTGGCGGAAACATACACGCTACAAATGGCGCCCAACATGGCTATAAGAACTTTCACTTAAAACTAATAAGAGCTTAAGAAATGTTTTAGAAACAAAGGAACAGAGACTAGCAAGACTTCTTAGTAGCAGCATTTTCTCCCACAGTGAGGGACTGTAGCCTGGACTGGTCAGAAAAAAAAGAACAATGTTCCCCCCTAAGTTACTTTGTGCCAGCATACTTTATTATAGTAGCATAAAGGAAACTATAACCATTACTTTTCTTGCTGCTGTGATAGCATACTTGAGCAAAAGAAATGTAAAGAGTGAAGAACTTTTTGTGACCCTGAACTTAAAAGTATAGCCCATCATGATGGGTAATAAATGGTGGTGACATCAGTTCCATCAGTGTCAGCGAGAGCCCGATGCAGCTAGTCAGATGGCTTTCCCAGTCTGGAAGCAGAGAGACATGAAGACTGATGCTCAGCTCACTTTCTCCTTTAAACTTAATCCAGGACTCCATTTTATGACATTGTGCTCCCTAAGTTCCAGGTGAGTCTTCCCACTTAAACCCTCCTGGAAATGCCCTCATAGACACATATAGAGATATATTTCCATGGTGAGTCTAAATCCAGTCAAACTGATACTGAAAATTAGCAATGGCAGCTACTAAAGTGTCTAGTGGTTGTTGGTCAGTTATTTTCTTATTCAACCCAGTCTGGCATTGCTCTACATGTTTTAGGAATGCATTGCAAGGTATTTGCATATCCCTAATGGTTTCTTCTTAAGGGGTTGACTGTTTATCATTCACCACATCTCTTTCTCCAGGGATTGCTTTTGTCTAAAGTCCATTCTGTCCAGCATGAGTACAGCCCCATCCACTTCTCAGGTCACTGTGAGTGACACGTCGCTTCAACACTCTAAGCACAAACTCTGAATACAGCATAAAATTAAATCTTGTATATCAACCCAGACAGGTTCCATCCACCTTTTTATTATGCTGTTTAAGCCACTGACATTTGAAGAAAATATTGACACCCATGGATTAATACCTCCCATTTTACTTTTGTTTTCTGCATGTGTGGTTTCTTCATTCTTCCTCTCTTCCTTCTCTTCTGTTTACTTTGACACTAAGTGATTATTCTCTATTGTAATATGTTAGTTCATTTAGTAAGGTGGCCAGGAAGAAGGACAGCATAGATACAGGTGTGAAGTCTTGGTTTTTCTAAACAATACTTTTCTAATGGTTATTTTGGGCTTTTAATTAATTTCACTCAACAAAGCTTAGTCTAGATTTGCATTAACTAAATTCCATTGGCGTAGATATGTCCATCTTCGTTAACTCTCTTCTCTGTTCCTCTTTCTGTGCTTTTGGTATTACATCTGGGTGTTACTCACCCAATGAGTCAGTGTTAGATTATTTTTCCCATGAATGGCTTTATGTCTTTTTAAAGAAGCTGAGGGGAGAAGACTCATTTATGTTGATAGCTAGTTTTAGCAACCTTCCGGCTTAATATTTCATTTTCTGATCTGAGCTACTGTGTGATGTCACTCCACAGTCAGTATCACATACGCTTTGCTTCTCTGAGCCTCACCTCGCCATGCAGTGATGCTGGTCACCTGTCTGTTAGTTTTAAATCAACTAAGGAAAGAATTCCTCAATGTCCCTGGTTTCCATTGGAGTCAAATAACTATGGAAACACCTGTTTCCTATGCCAGGGGCTTCCTGTGGTGTTTCTTGTTTAGAGGACCATGGAACAACACATCCCCTAAGGTTATAGTCACCTAGTGGTCAGGAAAGGGCCTATTCCAGCTTGGAGGATGTAGCCCGTTGTTGAGAGAAGTTAAGGCAGGGACCTAGAAACAGAACTGAAGCAGAGACTGTAGAGGGGTGCTTCTTCCCACGCTTCCCATGGCTTACTCAGCTTGCTTTTTCATACAACCCTAGACAACATGCTCAGGGTTGGCACTGCCCACAGGGGTCCGGGTCCTCCCCTCCTCAATCAGCAATCAGTAAGATGCCCCCACAGACTTTCCTGGAGGTCAATTTAATAAAGGCATTTTCTCATTTGAAGTTCCCCTTTCCCAGATGACTCTATCAACTTGACAAAAAAAAAAAAAAATTAACTAGTACCTGGTTAGTATTGACTGTCAGATTCATAGGATCTAAAATTCCCTGGGAAACAAACTTCCAGGGTAGACCATGAGTAATTAATTATCTAGACTGAGTTAACTGAGGCAGGCAGATCCACTTTATCTACAGACAATCCTGGGGCTGGGGTCCTGCAGTAGATGAGATAAGAAAGGAGAAAGTGAACTAAGTAGCAGCATTCATCCGTTTCCTCTGCTTCTTCACCAGGGCTATCATGTGACCCCAAGCTCCCCTGCCAGACCCTTCCCACCACAATGGACTATGTCCCCTCAAGCTGTAAGTAAAAATAAATCCTTTCTTTCTTAATTCTTTGTTTCCTGTGATATCTTATCATAACAATGAGCATCTAGGAATGTCTTTCTTCACCTTAATTTTTTAAAAGTCATTTTGTAGACATCAAGTAATTGGAGAAAATTTTCATTTCCTCCCAGAATACTGGATATTACCACCCCACCTTCCTGTGTCTTCCATTACCTCCCAAGGATCTAGTTCAATTCCCCAGAGCCCACACAAAGAAAGCAAAGTGTGGTGGTACATGCTTATAAGCCTAGTATTAGAAGTTTGAGACAGACAGATCCCTAGAGCATGCTCCTAATGGATTCTAGGTCAATGAGAGACTCTGTCTCAAAAACAAAACTGAAACGGACAACTAAAGATTAAACTTTGGTTTCCACGTGTGTGTGCTTACACCCACATATACCTGCACACATCTGAACACTCATATTAATAGGTTTTGGTAGGAATAGTGAACTTGGACTGTTCTTGCTGTTCTTGCAAAAGACTGGGGTTCAACTCCCAGTACTCACACAGTGGCTCACAACCATCACTAACTCCAGTTGTAGGGGATCTACCGCCCTCTTCTGGAGTCTGTTAGCACTGCATGCATGCAGTACACATAACACTCAGGCAAACATTCATGTACACAAAACAAAAATAAAAACAATCAGTTTCGTGGAGGTTTCAACTTAACCCCACTCTCCTCTTGATCTTAATCTACTTCTGTATTATATCCTGAAAAGCAAACTCAACCATGGGATTTGTGCAAACCAGAAACCAAGAAGTATCAAGGGCAAGTAGGACAGAAGGTTCACCAGCCATGGTCCTAGTGGATGTGACTGTTCCTCTGAAAAGCCACTGAAAACTGCATTCGGAGGCTGATTCTTATGTGACTTAACTTGGGGCTCAGTCTGTGCAGACAATACAACACCCAGGGTATTTGCAAACCCCACCAGCAGCAATGATTAAATGGTGAAGCTGTTGGAGGCAGGTTCTCCAGCTGGGGCTAAAGAGACTTCCAAACCTTTTACAATGAGCTGTGGAAAAGAGACATTTACAGGGAGACAAGAGAAAGTTCCAACATGTTCCTAGGAACCTGCAAAGCCCTGTATGTGTGCAGGGCAATGAGAGTCCCCAGCATAAACTGAAAAGGCCCTAATTGCTCACCTCTGGCTGACCTTGAGGTACTTTGCAAAAGAGAAACAAAGGCTGAGGCAGTTATAAAACACCTGCTGGTATATTAAAAGAGAGCCCAGCAGGCCAAGCAGAGGCAGGAGACTCATTGGTTCAAGGCTGTGTAGGAATCTCAGCCTAACCATTAGCTGACAGCTAAGCTAACAAAGAGAAGCAAAGACTGTTGGTGACAAAGAGGGACAGAATAAGCAGCAGTAGCCCAGGAAAGCCCTCAGCAAATGGCAGTTCATCTTAATTATCAACTCAATTAGATTGAGGATCATGTGGGGATTGCTGAGACACTTCAGGGTACTTGGGAGGTCTTCTTTAGAAAAGAACAGATAACAGGGAGTCTTCCCTGGTCAATGCTCTGATACCCTGTGGAACAGGATGGCGCTGGTGGGGTACTACAACATAGGAAAGGTCTAGTGAGAAAAAACTAGGTCACTGGAGTGGGGGACTGTGGGTCATTCCTTGTCCTGGCCCTTTATGTGTTCCTTTTCTGTTTTTTTGGAAGCCATGAAAGGAACTGACCTGCCTTTCCTGCCTTGATGTACTTAATTCTTTAAAAACAGGAGCAAAATAAATTCCTCCCTGTCCAGATTCTGTCAGGGAGAGGAGGAGCACAGGCTACAGAGTGAGTTCAAGACCAGCCTAGGCAACTTATCAAGACCCTATCTTAAAAGTAAAAAGTAAGCACAAGGCTGGGGCTGCAGCACTATTGTAGCTTGCCTTGCCTGTACAAGACTCAAAATTCCATCTCAAGTGCAGAAAAACATGTCTAGAAAGCTGGTGCCTAATGATGGATCTTCACTGTGAATACTTAACAATGTGGTTCTTATACCTTTGGAACTACCTGTGGTGAGAATCTGAAAGAATTTGAAGAAATGGGCTAGAGAATCACTGAGATGCTATAATTGGAGATCGGTGGGTGGTTCTGTTAGGAGCTAATAAGACTGGAAGGTTTACAGATTCAAGCAAGACCAGTTTGTTACTGCCCTCACCCTCATGCCAATGAGGACTGTGTTGGGAAATGGGCTACAGGTTCATGGCTGCTATAAAAAATCTGCATAAAGCAAATAAAGGAGGGAAAGATTTGTTTAGAGTCATTGATTAAAGATACAGTCCATCCTGCTTGGGAAGGCATAGTCACAGGAGCAGCTTGGTCTCAAGTCCAGCAGCTGATGGCTCCTATCCCAGGGGATGAAGAAGCCAAGAAAGGAATGTGGTTATCCAACTTACTCTTTCCTCTTCCTTCATTGTCTTTTTTTTTTCCTCTCTGAAGCTCTGCCCCATTGGATGATGCTACACATATCGAAGGTATGTCTCCTCCCCCATCCCAATTAACTCTCTCTGAAATACATCCAAAAGAGTAAGTGACTAATGCTCTAAGCATCAGGTAATCCAATCATGTTGACAATCAAAATTAATCATTACAAGGTCATTCATGGTACATCCTAGCAAACAATTTATATATGTTTTGTCCATGTCCTAAGAGTTTGAGTGATGCTGAATTTGAATGCAATGGACTAATTGATTTGATGGGGGGAATTTCAAGATGGCACAGCATTTAGTCTGTGGCATGAATGTTGCTTGACTGCTTTCAGCCAAGTTTATACTGAGAAGTGAGAGCATTAAAAGCCAAGTGGGAAGGCTTGGGAAATGTGTTGTTTGACCACAAATGTGATATGTTTAAAGTTGCAGGCAAAGGGAGCATGGGTGTTAGGTAGGTGAAAGAAATAAAGTGTCAACGGGAAAGATGCCTTCAGGGCATCTGAGGAATTGGCAGAACCTCTTCCATTACAGAAGCAAAGATATAAAGATTTTAATTCATCTAAAAGACACCTCTGAGAAGCCCCCATGGTCCCCTATAAACACAGGGCCATCTAAATTAGGATTTTCATGGATTCAGCCTTTCAGAAGCCAAGCTGGCACTCAAGCCAACAACAGATCTATCTTGGTATTACTTTGTATTCCTTGGTATTTGTATGATACTAATTTTGTAGACATGCAGAATGCAAGAGATACGGGATCATGGAGGCTTCCACTCAGATTTCAAAGAAAGACCTTGGAGTCCAGGCCATTTGTGGTGGGATTGGAAACCCTAGGGATAGCCCTGAGGTGATGTGTGTATCTGTAAAAGTGCAACTGAGGCTGCAATGGAGACTCCAAGTTGTGGAACACCGGCTATGAAGAGCTGTGGACAACACATGGCACCAGCACAAGACAGATGTCATGTGGGCTGCAAAAGGTAAAGACATGGGGACAGGATCTGATAGAGCTATGCTGATGTCAGATTGTGAGAGGCCACACAGGATTAGCTGATGTGATGTTTTATTTGCTTGGTTCTGTTCTTGCTTTGATCGAGACTTTTTTTGGAATGCCCCTATTCTTCCCTTAGAATGAGAATGTTTACCCTGTCCATTCCATCTTGGGAATATGTAACTTTCTTTCTTTCCTTCTTTCTTTCTTTCTTTCTTTCTTTTTTCTTACTTCCTTTCTTCATGTCTGTCTTTCTTCCTGTATTTATTTGTTTATTTATTTAACAGGTGTTCACAACTAAGAGATTGCTTTGAATCTCAGAAAATATTCCAAACTTAGATTTATGAACAATCTTGGAATTGTTGTCTTTAGAGACTCTTGGAGATGAACTCATAGGATGCCTGTGGGCCTTGTGGAGCCTAAACTATAACATTGTGGCTTATAATATTCAAGTGTGTATTGAACATTCGATTCACTGACCAATGATGCTATATTGATTGGCCCTGGAAGTTTTAGGAGATGGAGGCTGGCTAGAGGAGGAAGGTTACTAATGCTATGTCTTTGAAGGTTGTCCTTGGTTCATCCAGTCTCTCTGCTGCTTTTCTACCATAATTATGGTAGAAAAGCAGGCCATGCCACATGATTAGACCACATACTGCTCTACCTAACAATGGTCCCAGGAACAATGGAGCCTCCCAAAATACATTAAAAACTCAGAAACAGAGCCAAGATATATCCTGAGTTAACTTATATAAGTTTTTACATCAAATATTTTTGTTACAGTGACAACAAAGTTAACTACAATAACACACATGGAGGAGCGTCTTGCTGACAGATTTGCTCCATTGTATTATTTTAAATGTTCAAACTGCCCACAAAAATAAAGTCATGAGATGCTCACAAATAAATAAATAGCCTAGTTGGTTTTCCCTTGCTGTGATAAAATACTCTGATCAAAAGCAACATGGGGAAGGAATGGCTTGTTTCATCTTACACTTGAGGCCACAGTCCATCATTGAGGAAAATCAGGGCAAGACCTCTAGGCAGGAGCCTAAAGTAGAAACCATGGAAGAACACTACTTGCTAGCCTGCTGTCTGGCTCACTTTCTGACTAGTGCTCAATTAGATTTCTATGTATAGCCCAGGATCATCTTTCTAAGGAATGGTGCCACCCACAACAATCTGTATCTTCCCATATCAGTAAACAATCAAGATAATCCTGCAGAGACATGCCTATAAACCAATCTGAGCTTGCTTAAACATTCACTGGGGGCTTCTCTTCTCAGTTGTCTCTGGGATGTGTCGGCGCTAGCCAGGACAATAAATATAACAATGGGAGCTGCTGCCCACTCATGTGGTGGAAATTAGTCAATAGAATCTGTTCCTGAGGAACAGAAGTCACTGACTCAGCAGAAGAGGACTTTAAATCAGTTACTGTAAAGATTTTCAAAACTCCAAAGGGAAACGTGTCTTTAAAAAAAATTTAAGAAAATCAGATAACCATGTCTTCCCAAACATAATCAAAATATCAATAAGGAGAGGTTGACTACCTTTTTACAAAGGAATCAAATAGAAATTCTGAAGTTGGAAACACAGTAACTGTACTGGAAAAATTGCATCTGGGAAGCTAACTGAGAAATGATAACACATTGTTCACTAATCCTCTAACGTGTTTGCCTGCTCAGTGGCTGACCGTGCTGGTGTGTGGTCATAAGTAAACTTCTTGTTTACTGCACTTAAATCTCCCATCTGATCCCACATAGCCTTGAGAGACTGAAGAAAGCTAGTTTGGTAATTGAGGTAAGTGTGTTTACTACATCTGGCAAGGAAAAGGCACAGATGTTCTCTGTGCAGGAAAAGGGGGCACAGCCGCAAAAGCAGAAAGATATCTTGACCCGCAAGCACCAAGCAGGGAGCAATCTGGGAATGGTGTGACCCCTTCCCCAGTGATGTACTTCCTCCAACAAGGCCAAACCTCCTAAGCTTCCCAAACAGAGCCACTCTCAAAACCAGCACAGCTGGGGAAGCCCAGTATCATAAGAGCCTCAAGCATTTCCCAAGCCCAGAGAGACAGGCCAACCTCACTCAGAGGTAGTTGTTTAGGTTGCCATGTGTGGACCTGGTGACTCTGGGGAGGGAACAGAGATGACAGCCAGTATTTGGGAGCCTGGCAAGTTAGTGCGCAGGCCCCTTGGCTGGGATCCCTGCTTCCTCATGTTATATTTGGAGGTCAGCCCATCTCTTCCCTCTCCGAAAGACTCCATTTCATGGTCATACACTTACTGGTCCTTCTGTGCTTCAACGGGTGTCACTGAATCACTTCCTTTAATGCTGGGGCCCCAGGACTTAAAGCAGACATGGCATAGGGGTCCTGTGGCCCATGAGCTGTGAGCAGGTTAGAGCTGACCTCTCTATTTGGGCATTATGTGATAGAGGAAACACCAGCACATGAGTAGACATGAGTAGTGAGGTTTTTCTAGAAAAGAAGACATGCAATTCAAAAATAAGACAATGCATTTTGGAAGCCTCTAGAAGTTATTCTATGTTAGAGCAGCCCTGGGATGAGTGCCATGAGTCAATGAGGTGCTGTGCGGATCTGGCTGAACCCTGATGGCATTCAACATAGGACAGTATCCCTGATAATGGCTCACAACTACCCCAAATGGACTGGGTGTATATCTCCAATATCCAAAATCTGGAAGTTTCTCTAACAGCTTGCTGCAGCCTATTGACCTGGAAGGAATCACGCAAACTGCAAAGCCAGGAAGAGTCCTTTTTCAGGAGAATAGCCACCACCTGAGACAACCAGTGCTGCCATAAATCCCAGCCAATCACATAATGAGATTTAATATTTGATGTCAGATCATTAGAATATAATGAATTTGCCACTTTAATATTGATGAATAATCAGTCCTATTAAGGCTGTGGGAACAAGATTTAGGGCAAAGAGAAAATTAATTGTTGGGCGATGGCACTGGGCATGGCTGTACTTAATCTCCCTGCAGAGACTGATCCAGACATCCTGTACTGATCCAGGCATCCTGTCTTTGTTATCATAGGAGGACTTTTCTCCTGCAGACACTGGACCCAAGTTCAAGGACAGCACAGGCAGACTGTGTATCCCTCCCCCCACCAAATCCTGCTGAAGCCCTAAACCCAGTGAATAATGTAATTACTGCACTTCTGGGAAAAAATATCCAACAAAAGCCAAGTAAGAAAGGGTTTATTTGGGTGACAGTTTGCGGGTACAGTCCTCCATGGCAGAGAAGTCACAGCAGCAGGTGAATTGAGTTCACAGGCAGGAAACAGAGGTGAGTGCTGCTGCTCAGCTTGCTTTCTTTAGAGTGCAGCCCAAGACCTCAGCCTGTGTGATGGGACGCCTACATCAAGGGTGGGTCTTCCCTCTCACTCAGTAAAATCTAGAATGCCCCTTAATGCCCACAGGATTGTCCCTTGGTGATTCTAGAGCTTGTCAAGTTGACAATCACCGTGTTCGGAGACATAGACAGATGGCCTTGTATACACAGGACTGGTATCCTGATAAGATACCTCTTTCAGTCAATGTTCTATTTGTTAGCATTGAGACACACCTGGTCCTCCCCCTGGAGACCTGGGAGATTGCATCACCCCTGCACGCATGTTCAGTATACAGGCAGTACCCTGGTCTGCTGTGTGGTCTCTGTGCATATGCACTGTGCCCTTCCCTTTAGAAGGAAGTATGCTACCTATTCTCTCTCTCTCTCTCTCTCTCTCTCTCTCTCTCTCTCTCTCTCTCTCTCTCTCTCTCTCTCTCTCTCCAGCTCTGCACCTCTTTGCACTTCTGTCTCTATCTCTCCCTCTCTCTCTTCCCACAAGGCTGCTCTGCACTCCCATTCTCTCTCCCCTCTCTCCCCTCCCCCTCCCCAATAAACCCTTCACTTGAGCTCTGTCTGCTTGGCATTATCTGTCTGTCTCTCACCCACTGTGGTTTGGACCCAACCTGCCAAGGTCTCTCTTGTTCAGTATCATAATACTATTGCTGTGAAGAGACACCATGATCATAGCAACTCTTATAGAGGAAAATGTTTAATTGGGGCTTGCTTACAGTTCAGAGGTTTAGAAGGAATGTGGTGCTAGAGAGGTAGCTGAGAGTTTTACATCCAGATGGGCAGGCAGGAGGAAGAAAGAGACACTGGGTCTGGCTTGAGCATTTGAAACCCCAAAGCCCACCCCCAGTGACACACTTCCGTCTTTCAAGGCCACACACCCTAATCCCTGTCAAGTAGCTCCACTCCCTACTGACTCCATAAGTCTGTGGGGGCCATTCTAATTCAAACCACCCCAGTAACAGACTCTTCCCAGACACCTGAGGATCCAGAAGGTAGTGTCTTTAAGCTATGAAAATTCTTACCAGCAAGCTCACTACTGACCTTGACCTTGAATCTCCAGTGTCTAAAATGAGGGAATACCCATATCTGATCTTTAAGCAAGCAAACAACTGGTGTCCTGTGTTACTGGGCCCACACTGATTAAAACAATCAGAAACCCCTGTGAAGCCTGTTAATTTGCAAGTGCCTGGAGGTAAGTCTGAAATGTGTGTCTTTCCCTAACACCAAATGAAGTCTAAAGACTTGAAAATGAGGAAAGGGGTGGGGGCGGGCCATGGAGAGTCTGCTGCTGTTCACTCCATTTACTCCAGCTAAAAAGGGAGTAAGAAGCCAGGAAGTATGGTCACATGCTCACACAGGTCAGTGCTCATGTCCTGCAGCCATGCCCAGCCCTCAGGACCCTGACAGGGGAGAACAAGTCAGGCTAAGGATATCTCCAGCCATATTGAAGAGGTATATGAGAGAAAGGGGCAGCTCACCACCCCTGTTGAGTATTGGGGACTCCTAGAGGCAGTGACCAGAGCCAGGAACAGCCTAGACTGGCTGTGAACTCTTAGGAGGATGATTAAACTAATCAAAGCAAAGAACACCAGGAAAGCCAGAGCACCAGCCATGAAAAGCCAGTGGGTAGGGATGCACCACTGTGTTTTTCCACTGTGGGACATGCGCATCAGAGCCTTTGTGTTGGACTTCATATAGCAGTAGCAAGAGGGGCCACGGCTCAGCTTGGCCTCTGGACCTGAGACCATGTAGGGTCACACTCGGGCAGCTCTGAGATTGATCCATAAACCCTGAGGAGTGAGTTCTGCCAAGCGGCCAGACAGAAAGCGACGTTGTTTCCTCTCCTGGTGGGAATGAAAGTTATCACTTCTAATCGCAGTTGCCAACTTTGAAACTACCCTTCACATCCCAATGGTCACCTAACAGCCGTCAGCACCCGAGCCTCCCTGCGCTCCCGCTTTGGCCTAATTACCCAGCTCAGTTTCCAGTATAAACAGCCAGGGGCGTGCAGCAGGCCTTGATGCCGAAGCCTGTGACTAATACGTCGAAACACCAGTCTAATCAGAGAGCCAATTAGTCAGCCCAAGCGAGTGCGGCAGCTAAAATAAACACATTTGCCCTGATTTACAGGCAAAATGCTCCAAACCCTAGCAGAGTTGCTGTTTCAGAGTAAGCTGATAAAGCTGGTGGCTGCACGCAGTCGGGGACCTCAGCTGATCCCAGAAACCTAACCACATTTACAGTAGGGCCTTGCCCCCTCAGAGACCATTGACAAGTTATTAGCTGGTCTCAGGTCCAGGTGCCTAGATACTGTCTGTTTACAGACTTTTTCAGTAACATTTCCGATGTTAAATACTTAACATGTTATCCCTTTAGGTTTTTCACGAGACGGGAGCACACCAGGTCTCCATCCAGTACATTTGTCCTCCCCTGATGGGACAAACCACCATGTTGGTGACTTCATACAATACACAATGATAATCTTATAATTCGTAGGGGCTAGGGTGGCTTCAGGCAAAGCTCTTTGGGGTCTTCACTAAGGCCAAGCTCAAGGTGCTAGCTGGGATATACATCTGGACACTCCTCGAATGTGTACCAGCCTTGGAGTTCCTTCAGGTCCCTTCATTATGGCTCAGGACTGAGGATGAGGTCCTGGCTGGCTGCCTACTGCCTAGCACCCTCGGCCACAGTACTTCAATTTTCACAAGGGCTCTACATATGGCGATATCTTCATAGCCAGCATGAGAGAGCAAGCAAGATTGCATGGTGCCTTCCCTGACTGTGTCCTGACTTGTAGGATTCTCCTCCACAATTCACGATGCCCACTTTCTCCACATGCCCCTGTGGAGGAGGTCACAGACTTTGTTACACTGGCAAGGTGAAAAAGTGACATGAGCACAGATAATGAAACCCCTGAGAGCATCTCCAGAGCTACCATGGGCATCACAGTGACAAAAATGCATCCTTGTTCCAATGCATATCTATTTTCAGAACTGGGTTGCAACTGGGGCTGGTCCAGGGCCAGAGACTGGCAACCCCTGACTTGAATCTAATCTTTAAGGAGCTGGAGAGAGGGGTCAGGAATTAAGAGCATTTGCTGTTCTTACGAAGGACCAGAGTTTTCTTCCCAGCAACCACATGAAATTGTTCACAATCCCCTGTGACTCCTCTTATGGACTCTGAAGTCACCTGTACACATGTACACACACACACACACACACACACACACACACACACACACACACACACTACACACACACACAAATAGTAAAATAAATCTTTAAATCTAGGCTTTAGGAATAAAACTAAAGGTTATAAAAACAACGAAGTTTTGTTTTAGATTTCATTAACGGGGTTCAAAGATGGCCCAATACTGCGTGCTCATTAGACAAAACTGACAAAGCAATTAAACACTGAATTTTGTTTTGAACAAACTGTGTGTAAGGATTCCCTTCCAAAACTTCATGCCTTCACAGTGAATACATTTGTGGTTAAAGAATTTCACAAAATGTGGCAAGCCTGGAGCCATACCATAGGGAGAGACTGTTATGATGGGTTGGGACTGCAGGTGGTGGTTCCCAGTCCTGCACTGGGACCACGAGGATCTCTGTCACGGGTCCTGGGCTGGTGATGGATGGCGGGTAGATGGGAAAACAGAGCCCTGTAGATGTAACTAATATTGAAAGTTTTATTGAGGGGGAGGTAAGAAAATAAGGTAAAGAGACACAGAGACACAGAGACCGAGAGATGACAGAAAAGAAAGGGGAGACAGAAAAGGTCTTGTCTGCCCCAGGGGAACAGCAGGAAAGAGAGGAAAAGAGAGCATAAGTGGTCAGAAATCTTTCTTTTAAAGGGGTCCTTTGCACCTGCATCTAGACTAGTAGTCATGGAACTCTGGCCTGACCAGGGTACCACCCGAGTGCATTCTGCCAGGTGACAGGGGCAGACCACCATAATGCTTGAATCCTTACAGAGAGGGGCATTTGAACAGCAGAACTGACTGATACAGTTCAGGCAAGGAAGGGCTGGTCTGAATGGACCACGGGCTCACCATGCACAAGCTGACCCTATGAAAAGGTTTTCCTGAATAGTTTTGGAACCAGGAGTGATTGGGGCAGGGAGCAGGATTTAGCTGAGAGATGTTTAGCGGTGACCTCCGTCAGCTGCGTTCACAAGCTGGCACAAACATGGCATCTATTGGACAGTACAGATCTACCTCTAAGACCTGGAAACAGGAACCATGCAGCCTCTGGATTATATAGTATGTTTTCTGATTCTCACAGCGACTTCACACGGTGGAAGGATATGGGATCTCTCTGGGTATGTTCTTCATAACGGCTCAAATCCCACCTGTGTCACCTCCCTTGTGACTTCATCACCTCCCAGCAGCCCCACTTTCTGACACCATATCCTCAAGGCTGAGCATTGCAGACCGTGGATTGACTGGGACAGTCACTGCATTGCGGTAAGAAAGACCCACATCTCGCGGCAAATTGTGAAGGAAATGCCACTGACTCTACCGGAAAAAAAAACTGATGAAAATTGGATTGAAAGATGGCTCAGTCTGTAAAATACCCACTGGGCAAGTGCAGGGATCCATGTTTGACCCCTAAAACCTATGTAAAATGAAACAATAACAAAATGAGCATGGTTGCATGTGTGAATAGTCCCAGTGCTCTGAAGGTAAACAGGAGGGCCCCCGAGGTTTGCTGGCCAGGCTCCTTGTCTACCTGTCAAGTGCCAGGCCAGAGACTCCACATCAAAAACCAATAAACAAACTGGGGCATCAGCTAAAGAACATTATGTCCACTGGTGTCCACAAGCACTCTCAAATGCATAAGTGTGCACCCCTATACAAATGAGCATGCTACACACACACACACACACACACACACACACACACACACACACTGATAAAACTTAAACCCTCAAATGGGGTAAAAAAAATTTTTTTTCAACTGCTTGAAATTTTGAGATTGACCAACAGAATTCAGCAGTGTGAGTTACCAATGAGCTGTCTTTTTCATTCATCCATTCCCTGCACTAGCTGCGCAGGGAGGGGATGGACAGATACTCCCTGGAAGTGCTGCCAGGTTGACTCAGCCCCCACCCAAGCACCAGCCCACATCGTTTCAGAATGCCATGCTAGTGTGAGTGCCTGTCAGCTGTGCTCCATGTACCCTCAGCATCCGAATGCCAGTTAATTAACAGATTTACACCACCAGCAGAAACTCCCGACTCCTAGCAGGTGTGGGCTTCCTTGGGCTGGGATGACTGAAAAGAGAGGCCACCACTTGGAGAAGAGGGAGCCTGGTCCCTCTCCCTGTCTGGCCCAGAAACCTCACTTCCCCCTCCCTCCACACACATCCTAAATAGGATCTTCAAGCTCAAGCCTCCCAGTGCTGGTTTCCTATTCATCGCAGCCTTGTCAAAATGTTCTCACAGCTTCCAAAGCCTTTTACCGCCTGTCAGATATGTGACTGGATCTGAGTCCCACTGTTCAGTTAATGGCTCCTCTCCCTCCTTCATTCCCTGAGGGAGGTTTTTATTTAAGTTCTGAAATAATAGGTTGAAGTTGAATCTTTTCAAATGACACAATTTATTTTTTCCCTCTAATTATCATCGAAAAAAAAAAAAAAGCAAAACCACAGGTGGGAAGAAGGAGGGGGCATGGACAGATGGGAGCCCAGGTGGGCACATGCCCCACCCTGGAGCCTCCATGCTCATCTTTAGGGAATGGACTGGTGATGGTGCTTCCAGGGATCGAGGACAGTAATGGTGTGTGACAGTGACAGCCCGCTGTACACAGGGTGTCTATGCTCTTGTTCACGATGACCATGTCCCCAGAAGAGGGGAGCCCATCGCCTTCTAGACTAGATTTCTAATGTGCAAGCATGTACTCTGACGTTGGGTCTCTGGAAATGCAGGAGCCATTCCCACCATCACCCGTCAGAGAGCTACGTTCACACTGCTGGGGAGCCTCTCCTACAGATCCAAGGGGAAGTCAATGTTGGTGGATAGCCACCCAGTCCTGGAATCACCCCTGAATTGTAGACCAAAGGCTAACATTACCACAGAAAAGCACAGGACCCAGGAAGAGTCACTCAGGAGGTTTAATGCTAAGCTAAGAGTCACCTCAAGTAAAATAATCCTCCCGTTGAGAAAGGACTTTGCTAGCTTTTGCAACCCAGGGACTCATTCTCTGAAGGGATGAACTGTACACACCTTGGGAGGGCCCAGATGAGAATGACATGTTGATTCATCAGCCAGATACCAAGACCCTGAGACACAGGTACCTTGGAATCATGAAAGGGAACATGGCTCTTCCTTCTACAGACCTCAGCAGTCAGCCCAGCGCTCTTCAGGATTCCTAACTGCAGCACCTACCTCCTCAGCACAACATATGGGCTCTCGGCAGGCTCTGGGGAGACAGGACTTTATGTCCCTGCTCACAACACAAGAGTTAGCCGAAGGAGTGAGACCCAGTTCTCCCCTGAGTTGGCTTCATACAGGGTCAACATTGTTGTTTCACTCCCCTATTGAAGCGTTCATGAAAACCTGGACAGGAACCTACAGGTGCTCACATCCATGATATTCAGGTCTGGCATACAAAAGTGTGTGTGTGTGTATGTGTGTGTGTGTGTGTGTGTGTGTGTGTGTGTGTCCGTCCATAGTTGTATTGTTCAGAAAATAACGATATCAGTTCTTGCATGCGTGTTTTGTGTCTTTATGTATATATTGTTACCTTTAAAAGTAGTATATTTTTTAAAGTTATGTGTGGGTGTGCATATGTATGCATGAGTGAGTGTCTACAAAAACCAGAAGAGTGTTGGAGTCCCTGAAGCTGGTGTTATAGGAGATTGAGAGTAGACCAACATGAGTGCTGGAAACTGAATTCAGGCCCTCTGGAAGAGAGGTAAACACTCTTAACTACGGAGGCATCTCTGCAGCTCCTTACCTTTACACCTTTAAAAATGTGTTTTTTTGAATTTTTTGATTAGGAGCAAGAGAGATGGCCCAGAAGTTAAGAGCATTTGCTGCTCTTGAAGATGACCAGGGGTCAGTTCCCAGAACCCACTTGTACAGCTCACAACCACCTATAAATCCAATTCCAGAAAATCTGATGCCCTCTTTGGTCCTCTTTATGAGCTTGCATACTCTTAGTGCTCATGCATGCACTCAGGCACACTCATATATGCATAAATTTATTTTAAAACTAAATTTAAAAAATTTTTTTCCACAGCATACAAAATGCCTTGTGGCATTTTCACACACAGTTTTGGTTGTCTGTGGTCCTCTTCCCCATCTTCCTGCCCCTCCTTTCAACCTGTACACTTGTTTCCAGCATTCCCTATTCCTCTTTCATGTCACGTGTGCCCCACCCCCTCCCACTTGGTATCTTCCTTTCTCTCTCACGGGTCTCTTTCTAGTTTCCTGGCCTCTACCTATGTTCTTTCCCTCATAAACACACACATACAAAAATCACAAGTTAGGATCCTCCCTTGACAGTGAATATGCAGTATTTGAGGACACTGTTGCGTTTGTCTTGCTGAGCCTGGATTACCTAATGATACAATGCTCCGTTTTTAAGACAGGGTCTTGCTACATAGCTTAAGCTGTGCTGGAACTTGTGATCCTTCTGCCTCAGGCTCTCAAGTGCTAGGATTACAGAAAATTGCCACCAAGTACGTTTTTGAGCTGTGGTTGGTTGAATCCAATGTGGCGGTATAGGTGGGACTCTCCATATAGAGGATTCATAATCCAACCAAACACTGGGAGCCCTGGGGAGCAGGCTTCTGCAGAGAGGAAGGTGGGTTTCCAAGCTCTGACAAAGGGCACAGAAGTTGTGGAAGGGTTGTGGAAGGGATGGCCTGAGGAAGGCCTGTGGGGTGACAAGTGCGACTGGTAAGGGGAGTGGCTCATGCCACATCCAGTCCTCAGTGTGTCGGGGTGAATGGTAGGAGCGGGTGTCTAGATAACAAGCATATTTGCCATGCAATCCTAGTTATACATGCCTTCTTGCTCGTGGGTGGCCTAGGAAGGGTGGCAAGATAGTAGGAGTCCTGGAATCAAAGTGTCTAGATAATTCAGTCTCCACAAGGAGAGTTTCTGATACTAACAATGATTATTCTGCTCAGTGATGACCTCTATATCCACTGCAGGTCATTATTGCCCTGGAGACCCTGTCCTATCAAACATCACAGGACAAGCACAGCCCAGTGCCTTGGTTTCCCTCGTGGATCATATGGCTGATAGGGAACCACAGCTCACTGCTCTTGCCCAGTGTTTAAAGAGAGGACTAAGCCACACATTGCAAGCCCTGAGAATATAAAAATTCAGACTTCTGAGCATATGCTTGCATACCATAATCATATATATATATATATATATATATATATATATATATATATATATATACTAGCAGTTGAAACAAAGGCTATAGATGTGGTAGGAAAGTCCTCTACCACTGAGTTACATTCCAGTCCCTTGATTTTAAAATTTCTGTGTGTGTGTGTGTGTGTGTGTGTGTGTGTGTGTGTGTGTGTGTGTGTGTCGTGCACTTATGTGCATGTGTGTTCATGGATGTGCATGAATGTGAATGGCCATGCACATATGTATGCAGGTAAGTACGGAGGTTAGCATCAGATATCTCTTAATTTTTAAAAACATGGTCTCTCAGTAGCTTGGGATCTTTGGTTCTGCTGGGCTGGCTAGCAATCCCCAGGAATTCTTCTGCCTCCACCTCCCAAGCACAAGCACATGCCATCACTCGCAACTCTTTTAAAACATGGGCTCAGGGGATCAAAGTCAGGTCGTTATGTTTGCACAGCAAGGACCTTACCCACTGGGCAATCTCCCCAGCCCTAAAGGCAGCTCTTTTGGAGCAATATTGACATTGGCATTGACATCCAATAGTTTGCACACCCTCTCTTTTCCTAAAGCACACACAAGCACATCTCAACAGCTGTCTGCAGCTCTCATGTCCTCTCCCTCCCACAGTTGGCTCTTCTCACCTCCCGTCTGCTTTCTGCCACTGTGTGTCAGCTTGTGTTCATTGCAACTTAGCATCAATGAAAGCACACAGTGTGCACTTTCTTATGTCTGCCTATGATCTCCACGTATCATTATCTGAGCATTTGATGGCTTGCTGCAGGGATATTCCAGAGCTTAGCTGACCCTTTCCCTGTTGTTGGACTCTTGGGTTGCTTGTACTTCAAGATACTACAATTAAAGCAATAGTGAATATTCACACACAGTCTTCTTGGGAACAGATGATGTGATTTTTAAATCATTGTTTTATTTTTGAGATCATATAGAATGACATTTTCCCCTTCCCTTTTACCCCTCTAAACTCTCCCTGTTCTCCTTCAAATTCATAGGTAGCCTTTTTCATTGTTATTGCATATACATATATATTCCTAAATATAACCTATCCTGTCCATATAATGTTATTTTTGTGTATGTTTTCTTCGGGGTAATTGCTTGGCATTGACAACCAATTGGTGTGCTTTTCCCTAGGGAAGACCACCTCCCCTGCTCCCAGCTTTTCTCAGTTTCTTGTAGTTCTTTGTGCAGGGTTGAGGCCTTGAGGCCTATTCCAAGTCCCATTTGGCATGTCCATTGGTGTCCTTGTTCAACTCACATTTAGGCAGTTATGTTGGTGTAGCTTCTGACATTGCCAAGAAACACAATCTCACTGCAAACTCCCTGATCGTCTGCCTCTTATAACCTTCCTACCTCCCCCGTCACAATATTACCTGAGCTTTAGGTGTGTGTGTGTGTTTTATATCCATTGGAACTGTCTCCACAACTGTGTGTTTTGATTGGTTGTGATTTTCTATGTCATTTCTTTTAAGTAGATGCCTAGGAGTGTAATGGCTGCATACCTGATCACACACCACTTCATGTTGCCACCTGCAGACTTCACAGCGAATGTGGAGACAATGACCTCATGTGCTGCAACCTTCAGAAAGTGACTCAGTTTACTCACCAGCTCAAACAGCTTTTGTGTGGATTCTGTAATGTTGCTCCATACATAGTCACCCAATCTAACAAAAGCAAATTGCTTTCTTTTAATCCTCTAAATGCTCTATCTCTTTTTAGTCCTTTCCTACCACAGTGGCTAAAACCTCCAATAGAAGATTCATCTGAAGTAGGGAGTACATAACTCCTTCTGCCATTTGTCACCATGAAGGACATCTGCTCTTTCAAGTCATGCTGTCAGCTGTGATGCTTGCACACTGTGGGTTTATCAGACATTGCTTCCCACAGCTAGATTCTGAGAAGTCCTCTCAAAGGTGAATGTTGGGCTTTGTGGAACTTATGGTGGTTTTACTTTCTCAGCTGGGTTAAACAGTGAGTTATGCTGCCTTTCAGCCATTAACACTTTGCATATCGTGACCTAGATTCTGCTAGTGGAGATGTAGTTTCCTTTTTCCATAGTGCCCTCATCCACCTGCTGAGTTTGTGTTTAGAATTCTTGCCACTCCATTCACAAGAGACTGCTCTCTCTCGCTCTCTCTCTTTCTTCTTTCTTCTTCTTTTTCTTTCTTCTTTCTTCTTCTTTTTCTTTCTTCTTCTTTTTCTTCTTCTTCTTCTTCTTCTTCTTCTTCTTCTTCTTCTTCTTCTTCTTCTTCTTCTTCTTCTTCTTCTTCTTCTTCTTCTTCTTTCCCCTCTCTCTGTGTATATGTGTGTTTTGTTTTTAGAGTTACTTATTATATTTTATGTGTACATGTATCATGAAAACCACATGGATGTCTGATGCTTGAGAGGCCAGAAGAGGATGTCCACTCCCTTGCAACTATAGTTACAAAGGGTTGTGAGATGCCATGTGGGTGCTGGGAATCTAATCCAGGTCCTCTGCAAGAACCACAACTGCTCTTAACCACTTAGCCATCTCTCCAGTCCCCTGGTCTGAAATTTTTATTTTTTACAATGTTTTTGCTTGTCTTGTAGTCAGGGTGATGCTGGGCTCACAGAGTGAATTTTCTGGAAAGATATATGCACACTGTGATAATTTTCCAGTGAACTTGGACCAGGGTTTTCTTTGCAGGGAACGTCTCTTCTCTTCCTAGCTAGGACTGTTTGCTTCACCTGTTTCCTCATGAATAGCTCTGCTGTGCCGTTTACTGAGGAAGAGTCAGTCTTATGTATGGTATTGGTTGCAATGGCACAAAGTCATTCATATTGCTGCACTACTGTCCTCTCCATTGTCCTGGTGTTCCTAACACTTCCTCTTTGTTCCCAGGTAACAGTCATTCTCTCTCTCTCTCTCTCTCTCTCTCTCTCTCTCTCTCTCTCTCTCTCTCTCTCTCTCTCTCTCTCTCTCTCTCTCTCTCTCTCTCTCTCTCTCTCCCCCTCTCCCTCCCTCCCTTCTCTCTCTCTCTCTCTCTCTCTCTCTCTCTCTCTCTCTCTCTCTCTTGCTCGCTCTCTCTCTTGCTCTCGCTCTTTCCTGATCAACATATCTAGGAGCCTATCAATTTCATTGATCTTCTCAAAGAACCAGATTTTCTGCTTCAGTTGTTGTGTGAGATTGTTTTCTGCTCTCTTCCATCCCAGTGGTTTTTTTACTCTCGATGTTATTTTCTCTCTTGTTTACCTTTTCTAATATTTTTAGGTGCAACCAAACATTATTGATTTGAGACTTTATCTTTATGTAGACTTTTTTGTTTTTGTTTTGTTTTTATTAATCTCTTTTTAAAATGGTTTTTATTTAAAATTGAAACAAGCTTGTTTTACATGTCAATCCCAGTTCCTGCACCATCCTGTCATCCCCTGTTCCCTCACCAACCCCATCCTATCTCCTTTCTGCTCCCCAGGGAGGATGAGGCCTTCCACGGGTAGTCTTCAAAGTCTGTCATATCATTTGCAACAGGGGCCAGGCCCTCCCCTGTGTGTCTAGGCTAAAAGAGTATTCCTTTATGTGGAATGGGCTCCCAAAGTCCATTCATATACTAGGGATAAATATTGATCCATTTCCAGAGGCCCCATAGACTGCCCAGTCCTCCCAACTAGCACCCACATTCAGGGGGTCTGATTGATCCTATGCTGGTTTTCCAGCTGTCAGGCTGGAGTCCATGAGCTCCCTTGTTCAGGTCAGCAGTTTCTTTGGGTTTCTCTAGCTTGGTCTTGACCCCTTTGCCCATCAATCTTTCCTGTTTGCAGCTGGATTCCAGGAGTTCATCTTAGTGTTTACTTGTAAGTATCTGCTTCTGCTTCCATCAGCTACTAAGTGAAGCTCAGAGAGAGGGCCTGGAGTTCTGCTCTCTCCATCCTCCGTGCTGAAACTCCTCCTCTCTGTTCCGGAAACCTCCTTGTCTCCTAGTCCCACCTATATTGCTTTCTTATTGACCAACATTGCTTATTCATTAAACAATAAGAGAAATATATTTACAGAATGACCATCTCTGATAATTTCTTTTCTGTCTAAAATAGAAAAAATGGTTTTAAACTTAACATAGCAAAAATATATAATAAAACAGTTATCAAATAAGAACCATAGTTAACAATATTTAGTTCATTAACATATAGCAAGATTCAAAGAAAATATTTTATCTTCTGTCCTATCTTTGTCGGTCTAAAGTCCTATATGTAACTTATCTTTAATCCTAACTAAGGAAAACTATAACCATAACTATCTGTCTTTAAACAAAAACAACTGTTAAAAGAAATGCTGCTAGATTAATCCAATTTATATATTCTTAAAATGGTTTGACTTCAAAATTTAAGTCCAAGCACAGATTACTGGGGAAAAGGATTTCTATTTTTGTTTCTACAGAAAATAAAAAGCTGTGGATTCCTTCCAGACTAACATGGTTTGATCAAGCAAGACCCCCTGAAACAGTGTCCCAGGTGATCCAACATTCAAAACATCTGGGACAAGGCAGCCCCATGACAGCGCCCCCTACCAGCAGGAAGCAGTTTAGAAAGAACAATGCCCAAATTCCCAAATATTGTTTATAAATGTTTGTTTTTCATCTAAATGGGTTGGTTATAAATGGTTAATGACCACAACCAATCTCTTTTTAAGGTTAAAAAAATGGGATTATGGTATAAAAATGTATACTTTGTTTTGAAGTGGATTTTCATTTATTGATACAAATTTGAGGTCAATTTTGTGATATGTATATTTCTCCTCTTGTTTAGGTATTGTGTTCATATAGTTCATTTATAAATGTTATGTATAATTTAGTACAGATTTTAGATAGTTAACTATAACAGTCAAAACTTAAACTTAAGTTAGTTAGGATGTCTAGATATACAGTGTATTTGAGATGGATAGGCATTCTTCAAACCTTTCAAAGACCTACAAAATATGGCATTTAAAATGGTGTTTTTCTTCACAGTAAGTCATACTGTTCCTAGCAACACCACCTATGTCAGAAAGAAAGTTGGACATTGAAGAAACTCATTGTGGAGTTTACTTCCAGTATGGCAAGACTAGCCATTTGGGAAAGATACTGCTCTTGTCTGGATTGTTTGACTTTATGCTGTATAAACTGGACATTCAGGACCCACAGAAAAAATGGCTGCTGAAACAAGATGGGCATTGCTATAAGGTTTCTGCTTCATGTAAGAATCTGCCAGACATTCTGCAGGACACAGAGAAAAGTGACTGACAAACTGCCAATACAGATGGACAGCTAAAAGTTTCCTGCTTTTCCAAGTAGTCTGCCAGACACACTATGCCCTATAGGCTGAAGATGGAACTTTACAGAACTTCGGGTGACTGACCAGATAGTGAGATGTCTCTGTCATTTCTAGAGTTTATATATTATCCTTCTGTGGTCTTTTAAGTAGACTTTTTAAGCCATAATTTCTTCAAGCACTCCTTTGATGACATTACACACTTTTCATAATTTTCATATTTTTCTACTTTTGTTCATTTTATACATTTTATATTTGGGTTTTTCCTTTTATCTCTTGGGGGTTAACATCACAGCCTCTCAAATTGAGGCAAGATCCTAAATTGGACCTGAATGTGTGACTCTCCTGCCTCTGTTTCTTGTCCTGTGTAGCTAGACCTGTGAGTACCAATCATACTGTCTCTTCATTTACACTTTTATCCAGGAGTGATCTGTAAATGTTAGTTTCTAAATACAGGGAGATTTTCTGAAGATCTTTCTGTCATTGATATCTAATTCAATTTCCTTCTTATGCTTTTATATGACTTAAATCCTTTTAAATTTATGAGACTCATCTTATAACTCATGCTACAGTCTCCCTTGACAAATATCCTGTGTAGACCTGAGGGCAGTGTGCATTCTGCAGCTGTCTGGTGGAGTGTTCCGTAAATGTCAATTAAGGCTAGTTGGTTAATGGTATTATTCAGAATTTCTAGATCTTTACTGATTTTCTGTCTCGCTCTCCTATACATTATTGAAGCACAGACGTTTAAAGCTCTGATTTTTAATTGTGGGTTCTCTATTGGACCTTATAGTTTTATCAATCCCTGCTTCATGAATTTTGAAGCTCAATCTTGTTGTTAGGTACATTAATGTTTAAGTGTGGTGTCCTGTGGACACATTAATTATTTTTCATTACAAAATGACCTTTGAATGCCCTTTCCTACTAATTTTAACATAGTTGTTTCGTTTACGGTGATTTTTTCATTGACCAATTTTTTCTCTTCATTGTGGGTTCTGTTTCCCAGAATGCCTGGCTGTTATTTCTTGTGGGGTGGACACTTTGAAATTTGCTTTATTGGGTGTCTTAGTTCAGGTTTTTATTGCTGTGGAGACACACCACGACCACCGCAACTCTTGTAAGGAAGACATTTAATTGGGGTGTCTTGATTACAGTTTCAGAAGCTCAGTCCTTTATCATCATGGTAGGGGACATGATGACATTCAGGCAGATGTGGTGCTGGATGAATACCTGAGAGTCCTACATCTTACGGGCAACAGGAAGCTTATTGACAGTCACACTGGGAGAAAATTAAGCAAAAGAGATGTCAAAGCCTGCCCCAACAAAGACAAGCTTACTCCAACAAGGCCACACCTCCAAATAGCATCACTCTCACTGTGGGCCATTTTCTTTCAAGCCACCACATTGGGTAATGAGTATCTTCAGATTCCTAAAACATTGTGGAGCTTAAAGTGCAATTAAGTCACCTGGAAGTAGGTTCATGCTGTAGGGACTCACTTTTAACATTTGCTCAGCGGAAGTGAAATGGTAGCCAGTCCAGGGTTATCTCAGGGTAGAGCTTCTGTAGCCCTGCTTGGACCACCAGGAGTTGATTTGGTTTAGCTGGTGAAGAATGAATTACTCAACCTTTATAAGCACTGAACCTATGGACTGCCAAGAGGCTCTTTTCCTGGCCTGGGTCAGGGACTGTGTGTCCTAATAACACTCCAGAATGTGGGAGAGAGACCCCCTCACTCTGAATGTCACCCTTCTGTTTTGACCTACCTGCAAACTCACAGATTCTCAAAACAGATGCCCACTGGGTGCTATATGGGGTCTTTCTGGTGGCAGAGGGGACTATAGAGGCTTCCCTAGTTCCTACCCTTCCGTTTGTCTTGTGTATTATTGAGAACAATGTCATGAACCCATTCTTTCATATGGTTTATCTACTTAGGGCCGTGTCACACGGCCCATATTTTGGGGAAGCAGAAGTCCACATGCAGAAAACATAAAACAACTCTATTCCTTTTTTTCTGGACACTTCCTCTTTCTGAGTCCTCTCCCAGCATCAGCAAAGAGGACTTGCTCTGTCTTGTGCCTGTGTGCATGATATCATGGCCATGGCCTGACCCCCACTGTACTTCAAAGGGTACCAGGATCACTGCCACTTTGCCTGCTTTCCACTAGGTCTCTGACTATACCTGGCCCTGCTCTGTATCCAGGAGCCAGGTGACACCTGTCTCTTCTCTGCATCTCCCAGTATCACTGACCTCCATGCACTCTCCTCTGTTGCCCAGCCTGGGGACTGCAAAGCTACACACCACAGACTTCTATTTGGTTCACTGAGTATTTCTTAAGATAAATTCAGTAATGTGCTCAGCTAATTATGTGCTAACAGCTCTGTGTAGAGTGTCTGTATGTGGTGAGGGAACTAGGGAGCTAGGGCATGGGACATGTTAGTAAGAAGTCACTGCCCAGAAGGGATTTTCCCATCTGTCCTGAAAATTAAATGCTCAACACACAATCACTGGCATCAAATGCAATGTGAGTGACCCCAACATCAATTCTTGAACTAATCTGCCACAGGAAGAAATAGTGGTGCCCAACTTGGAATCGTTCACTCTTCCCTTTGGAAGCATTCCAGGAGCTCAGCAAAGCAAAGATTTCAGGGTAGAATCCTAGCCTCCGGGGCTGAGTTTGCGGGTGCTGCAGTGGCAGTGAGCAGGGGGTGTTCTGCCTGTGGGGCTTGGCTATGTCTTCCTCCTCCTAACTCGCTAACCTGTCAGGATTTCAACAAGAGCAAATGGCCCAACTAGCAAAGCAAGACAGCACAGAGAATGGCTCCCCTCCGCTGCAAGCTCACTCCACAGCTTTATTATAATACACTTTATACACAGCAGTGAGCCTTCGCTTCGACATATGCCCACTTTATATATACATGCATAAAGCATATTTTTAAAATCCTTAGACAGAAGCTCATAATGCAATATTAAAGCCAAGCCATATTTTCACCATACATTCATAAAAAAGCATTCAGGTCTTTGGAAAATGTTATTAAGAACTCTGACTCTGGGGGTGTGGGATGGCACGGAGCATGCGAGGGTTTCAACAAAGCAGAACACAGTAAGAACTGGGCCCTGAGGCATGCAGAGCCAGCAGTCCCCGGACCCCTGGAGGAAGGGGTTGGAATTGAGATATGAGCGGAGCTTCTGCAGGGACATTTCTTCCATCGGGCAGGGCTAGCAGCGAGGCACGGAGGGCGGGCGGGGGAGGGGGCAGGTGGGAGTGCTTCTGTTTAGAAAATGAGATGTCACATCAGAAATTACATGCAGTTATTTATAATCAACAGGAGAATACCAGCCAGGCGGGAAGAAATTGAAGCAGTATCTCCCAGTAACCCCGGCCCTTAGGATCAGCATTTGGTCGTTTGGAAATCCCTGTGAGCTGAGAGATTCTGACTGGTACAAATTGCTGGCTTTGTGTCCTAGGTCTAAACCCAGCAGATTTATCTTGAGTCTGTATTTGACATTTTACATTATATTGTAACCAAGTGACCAGCACACAGATAGAATGGCCACTCCCCTCCGGGAACCCTCAGGGCCATGAGCCAATGCCCAGTTAGTGCATCACTGCCTATGGCCCTTTTAGCTTTCCGTTATTTATTTACCACGGTTTTGTCATGTGGGATTATTAAACATATTTTAATGAAGGTTCAGAACGTGGCTCCTTTGGAAGGACTATGGTGCTTACTTCCTGTTTGTTCAGTGACTAGGCAGCAAGCCAACCAGACACCACACCCTGCCCTGCCTCACCCAGAGACAGCTGAGTACCTTTCTTGAGACAAAAGAGTTGATGACACTCAAGAAGTCATGACAAGCACACCTGGTGCCACCTACCCACAGTGTACAAAACTGGGACAGGACCCTTGGATCAGCCAGAGTAATCGGCAAGGAAATCTCCCCAGCTGCTAACAGAGTGTCCAGAGGTGTGGGAGAGGGATGCTACCCAGCTGCCCACAGATGATTTGAGGAAGAGGGAATGATGTCAGGGCAGAAAATGTTCAATGGTAGCCTGCTTTGGTGATGAAACAGAGGGACTCTGTACCCTATTAGAAACTTAGATGTTTTCTCTGCCCAGTGAGCACACTGAAGAATCCATGTCTCTTTGGGGAATTATCCCCTTTGCGTGGAAAAGCTCAAACTATATACACGGGTGTGATTCCTCAGACAAGCAGAAGGTTGTCTGTGTGACAACATGAGGGGTCTCTGGGCAGGCACTGGCTGGCCATCGGGCAGAGGAGCACTAGTGCCTGCATGTGGTAATCAGTAGGACTGGAATTAGTGTTCCAAACTCTCTAGATTGTATGCAGATGGTGGCTGGGCATGCCTGAGCCATTTCAGGGTCTGTAGGCATGGAGATAGAGGGATGGACACTGGGGATGATGGAGAGTGACCAAGTCATCTTTCAGCCTCCTGTCCCGTAGATCCACTTCTGTCTCTTGTGAGGATCAGGGCCATGTGATATAGGCTCTAATGGGTCACACTGAAAGATTTGGGTATCTGTGCCACTTGTAGCTGGTTCTCTGCGCAGTGTGGAGGAATTACAGCTAGCTGTGCTCAGTGTGGACCAGAAGAGACAAAGGGCTAAAAAGAGTGCAAATGACCCTCATGCACCACAGATGCACAGAAGAACCATGTAGATTCACTCTCTTGGCTTTTTCTCCGGTGATGCACAACATGCAAAGCCCCTATAGATTAGAAGGCAGAAGCCAAGGCCTGTGCCTCCCCACCCTGATGCAAAGAGCACAACCACCTTCTATTCTGTCATTCGTCGGCCTCTCACTAAAGGCCAAGGACAAGCCTAAGAAATATTTTCACAGGCTTTGTCTCTACCTGATCTCTCTGAGATTCTAAGAAAGAAGGGAACAGATTTCTGCCTTCCTTCCACACCAGGTAATCAGGCTGCTCTTCCTAACCTCCAAGAATCACACATGCACACAGGGACACAAGAACCGACTTAGGTGGACTCAAATTAAAGCCAGGACAGAAGTTCTGCAAGCAGCAGTGGCTGAGTCCCAGGATCCCACCTGGCTCCTACGGAGCTGCTACCAAACTCAGCACCACAGAGCATCAGCTAGGCTGGTGCTGATAAGAAAAGCAGCCTGTGTAGTAAGATGCCTTAGACTCTTTTCTTCCCTCCACCTGAGCCCTAGTGTCCCCTGGGGACCATCAACCCCCCACAGCAGTGATTCTGGTCTACAGGGACTACAGCACAGAAAAAGGCCTGTCATAGGCACTTGTCATCTGTTTAAAGAAGCACAGGAATCACTGCCACATTGTGCTTTTTCTTACCCATCCTTCAGGTTTCTGCTATCAGTTGGTCAGAATCTCAGAAGACAATACAGCATCCCACACAGGAAGGATACTGAATTACTCCAGAGCAGCTGTCACTTGCTGAGGGAAAGGCAATCCTCTCCAGGTGTTTGATAGTCAGAAACGCCCCAGTTATCTGCCCCTCCCCAAGGACCAAGGATGCCATCAAGGGCTGGATGGGGAGGATTCCCGCTTATCCTGTCCTCAGATGTGGAAATTAAAATAGAGTCAGTGATGGAAGGCAGAATGCAGCATTTCTTTGGCTTCCTGCAGCCTGCAAGGGATGTAAACATTCATCCCCCACCTCTGCCAGATGAGGACCAGATTCAAAGCCTGGAGGGTAGCCTGTAATAGACCTCTGCTCAGCTAAGTGGCTGAAATGGGCAAGAACAAAATGCTGGTGAGAGGAACTGCCTGGCTTGCAGAAGTTTGTGTCTAGGTTTGTTTCCAAGTCTATTTTAATTACAGAACGTCATGCCCATATTAGTGTTATATCTCAATTCAATTAGCACAGAGATTGGTAAGGGCAGGTGGCTACTGGACGGCGGCCAGCTCTAAGCAGAAAGCAAAGAATTATAGTGATGAATGTTTCTATCTCCTCGGAAAGGCCCAGAAGAGTGGGGATGGCCTGGCTTGGAGAGTAGGGAGGGGTTCTGGCTCACATGTGCAAAGGCAGAGAGGACAATGACTCAGTTTACAGTAGAGCACTCAGACAAGATTTTTCAACTTAAAGAGGACATAGTCTCTCTAGGAGCTCACTTGCCAGGGTCCAGGCTTGGCAGGAACTCCAAGGATGCAGCATTCCTAGTGCTTTTGAAGAGCAGGGAGAGCCCTTCTCTTTGCAGGCAGAGGAAGACTAGAGATATGGCATGATAAGAAACAAGAGATACAAGAAGATTGGCAAACTGAGATACCTCCCAGTGAAAAGATATGGAGGGGGCACCAAGACTACACAGGATCACATGGGAAGCACAAATAAGAGATGTAGGATGGAGCTGGAGAGATAGCTCAGTAGTTAAGAACACTAACTGCTCTTCAGGAGGACCTAGGTTCAATTCCCAGCATCCACATGGCAGCTCACAACTGTCAACTCCAGTTCCAGGAGACCCAAGAGCTATGACAAATCATCAATGCACATAAAAGTTTTAAAATAAATAAAATTTTAAAATACAATTAAAAAGAGAGAGAGCAATGTAGTATACACCCATCTGAATAACTACAGTCAGTCATTTGGCCAACTCTAAGTTTTTGTCAGCCCAGGTGTCCAGGATCAGAATAGATCCATATTAAAGAATCGGGATACAGAAAACCAAAAGCATAGTCCACAAGAAGCAAAGATGATGAAGGACTCTGTAGCCATTCTTCCCTTGCCAGGAATACCGAGCAGGGTTGATGAAACCTCTACTAGCAACTATATTTTTCCATGACTCTGATACAGCTCATCCACACCTCTTTACCCCATATCCTCTGCTCTCTATAACCTAGCCTCTCCTGCTTCTCCAAACTCCTGGGACCAAGGGGTACACTGCTCCCCACTAAATGGAATCGAAAGCAGTAATTGCACATCACCATACTCCTTTTAAAATTGCTGTCCCTCAATAGGGACTCAGAGACCTCTGTGTCAAGCATGACTATGGACAGTGGGCCCACAGTGTCCAGAAATGGGAGCTTTCCAAAGATCTGCAAAGATCTAGATCAATGAATACCATGACCATCCGCATAGAAGAATGCACCTCAGCCTGCTACACAGTGATGAACCTTGAAGACACTTCGAGTAGACTAAGCCAGCCATAGGGAGACAGTCTGCCTGAGTCCCTTACCCAAGCCCTAGAGTATAAACTACAGAGATAGGAAGGAGAGCTGGTGCTACCCAGGCCTGGGGCTGAACAGCGAGAGTTGTTTAATGGAGACAGTTTCATGTTCAGAAGACACAAAGGGCTCATTTGGGAGCAGTGCTGGTGGTGATGATCACAATGTGTAGTTGGATTAACTGCCAGTGTGGATGTATATAAAATAGTCAAAGTCATAAATTTTATTTATGGTTATTTTTGCATAATCTTAACAGTTATTTACATTGACATTCACCCTGATAATATCAATGCTTTCTTTTTATTTATTTTTACTTTATGCATATTTCAGTGCACCGCCTTCATTCAGGGCTGTGGAGGCCAGAAGAGGGCATCAAATCCCCTGGGGCTGGAGTTACAGGTGTTCTAGATCACCGTGTAAATACTGGGAATTGAACCCACAGCCTCTGGAAGAGAAGCCAGTGCTGTTTACCCCTATGCCATATCTCCAGCCCTTATTTTCTTTCAGTGAGTCCACCTCCACCTGACACCCTTCCATGTGATGTGAAAGTCCTGTGGTCCTTAGGAAGCTCCCGTTTGCCCAACTGGCACTTCTGGGGTCAGCAGCCCCAAGCCATGCCTCGTTCTCTTCCTCCACCTTCAGAGAAGGACGCCACAACTCCTTTCCTACATCCTTAACATACAATATTCTTCCTGTCTGGGAGTGGTGTGGACCAGGATGCTATGCAAACTCAGGAGGTGGAGAAGATGGAAGTGTAAGAGGACAGTGCAGCACGGACGGCTAATCCAATGGTGCTTACCCATCTGGCCAGCTGATATCACCAGGGCTGAGGACTGTAGCTTTGTGTCCATCTGGGACCTAGTCTCGAGCAAAGAGTACATCCATGGCTGCCCACTTCCCAGGCTGGAACTATCCTGCTCCCATTCTGCCACTCCTACCCTACAGTCCTCCACAGGTCCTGCCCTGCTGTGTTGTGATCAACACTGTTCACACCCACATGGGGCAGACAGAGTGAAATCATGAGCTATATAATTATTTACTAAGATGCAGATTTTAGAGCTATGATTAAGGAACAAACACAAAGAAGGTGGCTTGTGGGAAACTGACACAAATCATTGAGCACTCAGTTGCCTCTGATTGTCAAACCCCAGTGATATGCATGCCTGTGTATACCTGTGACATGAGCCAGGGCTACAAAAGTTTATGGGAGAGGCCCAGGCTTCTCTACTCCCTAGCCCAGGGGCTCAGAACCAAGATGGTACCTGGAGGGCTCCTGGCAGAAGCCCAAGACATCCTGCCCACTTACCCCCATCCTGGAGTCTCTTAAGATGGCACCTGGGCAAAGCCCAGACAAAAGTTTACAAGCCCCACCCAGGTGTCTTGTTTCCAGAGAAACAGAACATGCCTTAATAAGAAGAGTGAGAAAGTTGTGGAGAGTCCCTGGGCTAAGCAGGGCCATGGGGAGATGGGCACTCTGTGCATGCATGCCTGTTTCCATGGACACCTGGTGCATGGACTCCTGCACAATCACTGGAGTCACAGTACCACCGTGATGATTAGATGGGCAGGTAGGGGTACTGAGGCTGTACAGCTCATAGAGAGCTGTCAGTTTACCCTGCATGTCTAACCTCTTATCTGGGGTTTGATATATGAGCTGCTTCCTTTTCTTGCTACTTACTCTGTTGCTCTATAGACAGAAATGGTGCTGGTGCAAATCCCTTGCTCACCCCCCCCCCACACACACACACAAACATCTGCTGCAGAGATCTTGAGGTTTGTCTGTGTTGCTGTCTGTTCCATGCCTGCACATTCCCTATCATCGTTCTTTCTCAGGCTCTGCCTCACATTACTCACCTGGAGAATGGGAAGTTGTGGCTATATCATTGTTATGTAGCCAGTTCCTGATGGAGACATATGTCATTTGAACACAGTCATCATCATGAGCAATGCACCATGAGCACCAGTCACCTTGCCTTCTACAAATGCACAAGTTTCTGTAGATAGTTTTAAAAGCCACTGTACAGAAGGGACTGTGCCCTTCAGCATTCAACAAACACAACCTTGTCTCCGAGATGGTTCTTCCCTCTGGGTTTGTATCTTGATTTCTTCATGGAACCTCCTCTGACCTGTTTCAAGTAGTCTTAATCTTCCTATGCTAGGGGGCTCCTCATCATGTGGTCCCCTTTTCATCTTGGCCTGTGCCTGTTGAATATGCAGGGGCACTTACTGAATGAATGAACCAAAGAAATGGCCCAACTAGAATGTCCACAGTCTCTGAGGAAGCACATTTCCCCAACCTCTTATCATCCCGAATTTTATGAACTTGTTTAATTTTACCATTTGACAGAGGTCTTATTGTTTCTAATTAGGATTTTTATTAATAGACTGGTTAGTTGTATTATGCCTTTATTGGACATTCATGCATACTTATGCAAATTTCCTGGCTATATTTCATTATTTTTGTTAGCTATAATTTGGAGGAGTGCTGGAATTCATATGTTAATAAGGCATAGATGAATAGATGAATGTATGGGGAAATAGATGGATAGATAGATAGATAGATAGATAGATAGATAGATAGATAGATAGATAATAGGTACATAGGGTAAATAAATTACAAATAGATTATAGATGAATGCAGGAGGAGTTTTCTTTGGGCTACTAGCTAACAAATAACAACACAGAGACATTATTAATTATGAAAGTGTGACCTATAGCTTAGGCTTGTTTTTAATTAGCTCTTATAACTTAAATTAACCCATTTCTGCTAATCTACATCCTGTTATGTACCACCCATCTTGCCTCCTCCATGTCTCCTTGAATCTCTCTCCTGAACATAGAATCCTCCTCTTTTTTTTTTTGTAACATGAGGCTTACTCTGGATTTTTACTATCTAGACAAATTAAGGACTCCTTTTACATTTCTCTCTCTAGAATCCCACCTAAACTTCCTACCTAGCTATGGGCCATTCAGCTTTTTATTACACCAAGCACAGCAATACACTTTCACACAGTGATACAAATACCCCACAACTGATGAAAGGAAAGATAAAAAGGTGATAGATATTTATAGATAGATAGTTAGATACTTAGATAGATAGATAGATAGATAGATAGATAGATAGATAGATAGATAATAGATGACAGTTGGCTGATATAGATAGATGATTGGTAAATAGATGGACAGATAGATGATTTATAGGTGATATATGATAGATAAGTTGATAGATGATAGGTCAATAGTTGATAGAAATACAGATAGATTATAGATAGATAAATTGGTAGATATGTGATAAATAATAGGTAGATGATAGATATATAGATGATAGATAGATAGATAAACAGATAGACAATAATTGATGGTTATGTGCCCAAGTCTTATGATCTCTGTTTAAATGGGTCCCTCGCACACCTGGGGGTACAGCCTCAAGACACAAGTGGATCCTCAATAACATGATATACCCAAGCTAGACCTGAAGGTGGGTTCAAACTCCATCTGCCAGCTTATTCACCCAACGGGTAGACACAATGAGCCATGGGTCTCATTCTGCTCACAGTAAAAACCTGCAGCTTCATTCCTCAGAGGCATAAGGAGGTCCACACTGGGATGAGCACATACAAGTCATTTCAAAATAGGATTCTCACACTTCTATGAATGAGGAGGGTCCAACCATCCTATCCAGAAGTCTGGCAATGGTCAAAGGAGATGAGATGACTTTTGTTCACACATCTACTGGTGGAAACTCCTAATGAATTCTCCAGAATGGGGGAAGTCTTGTTAAGATTTTAACATAAAAATTTGAGGAGTCAGGATATAAACCTGTAACATCCTGCCCCAGCCCCCAAGTGCCTTTCCCCCAAGATTTCAGAGACATCACAAAAAGATGACTCCCCCTTTATTTCTTTTTTTCATGCCCCTAATGACCTGTGGGAATCTCTAAACATAAAACAAGGAATCCGAAGAAACATGTCCTAACCAGGTTGGCTTCCCCAAAAAGGCAAAGCAGCTTTCATATGTAAAAGGAATCCATTAAAATCACCATTTGTAAAAGAAATTATATTAAGATAGCTTTGAGGCATATCAGCAGATGCAAAAATAATCATTGGAAAACATAGCAGCTCTTGTATTAGATACTTGTCTTGTTGTTGTGATCAAATACCTGGCAAGAAAAAAACCTACAGGAGAAGAATTAATTCTGCCCCATGGTTAAGGGGACACAGCCCACCCTAGTGGGGAAGCAGGATAACAGGACTAACTTACAGCTGCAGCTGCAGGAAATTGCCAAGTTCTGGGCAGATCAAAACACAGAGGGATGAACACTGATACTCACCTGACTTTTTCCTTTTCCTCTTTTTATTCAGTCAAAGACCCAGCCAGTGGAATGGAGTCACCCACAGTGTGTTATCTTCCTTCATCGGTTATTCCTTCCAGGAAACTGCCATTGTGTGTCTCCTAGGTGACTCCAAATCTAATCATATTCAAAATGAAGATCAAGCACCACAACCATTTGTGACAAAATCCTTATCCAACTCTGGAGATGAGCACTTTGTCTAGAAAAGTGTGGACAGAGTGGATAGACCACAGCATAGGATCCAAGCATGCCTCCTGCCTTATGGCAGAGCAGCAGGAGGCAGAAGTAACTGCTCAGTCCAGGACAAGTTCACACAGCCACCTAATGCCTCTGTTTGCTACTTGTTTATTTATTCATTCATTTTCTAAGCAGGAGGGTAAATCTTCCTCTTTTGGCCTCTTGTCTCAGTACTGTTTCAACTGAAACAAGTGTCTATCAACTGCATGGTGCATAAAACACAGTACACATATACATTGAAATGCAAAAGGGAAAACAAAGTGTACTCAGAGTGAATGAATCCCCCAAAACAAGCGCATTTGAAAACAGGAGTCAGGTAAAAGAAGTAAATATAATTCATGGCGACAAAATAAAAAAAAATGTGTGTTGTTGCAGGGGTTGGACATCTGTAGAAGGCATATGGTGCAGTCACAGGTAGATCACCATTCTTCAGCCTGACTGCAGGGCAAGGAGGGAGATTCTTAGAAGAGGGCATCCATAGCCTCAGTGCCCAGCAGACACTGTTAGGAGGAATGATGGGTGGCACAGGCATCCGTGATCAATATCTGAGATACTACTTAGAATCTTATTGTTGTCGTGTGTATATATAAACACTTGCCATGTTTTCAACTCAAAATGTTGCTTTAAAATTCAGAAGAATTTCTCTAAAGGAAATTTTGCTCAAATTGGAAGAAGACAAAGATTCATCTGTTTGTTAATTTTAAGAGAAAATCCTCAAACAAAGTATTTCCTGCTTGATAGCCAGAGTTAATAGGAAAATAAAATACAAATGTGTAAAAAAGTCATAAGCCATATCACACAAAATGATTTAGAAACCAAAATTCAACATGAAATAGGGGATCCATGACAAGACACTGACATCACAGCTCAGGCTGGTACATGCCTGTGTGACCTGGGTTTCTATGTGACTGTGTCCTTACATCTTCCTGTTTCTGTGTGCTCGTGCTCCTACACTATCCTGTTCCTATACAAGTGTGTGAGGCAAAAACAAGAAGGGATACCTAAACCCACAGTGCGGGCCACTCTGACCTGTGTGTTTATGTACTTGTTATAACTAATAAACATCAATGAAACTGGAAAGGTCTTGAGCCATCAAGAAGAAAAAAAATATTTTAATTTCACAGGAGAGATTTTAAAAACTAAATAATATACTATGTCTACTGTCCAAATAAAGCACAGTTCAATAACCTGTGACTCAGTTATACAGAGAGTGGTCTCTGTCAAAGTAACAGCAGAAGCTAGTGCCAAGAAAACCAGGCCTACACAGACACAAAATCTTGGCCTGAGAAGAGAAACTTCCCTTTACTCAATACTGATTCAAGATCAGACTCACAGTAAAAATCGTGATTTACTAAGAAAATAACTCATCTGAAAATTTGGGGATGTATCAAAACTTTACTTGGGTTAAATTTCATTGCTTTTATAATTAGCCCCTTCTTTAAAAAAAAATACAAAGCAAAATGAGCATTAAACCTAAGAAATTAGAACAAGTCCAACTTCCAACTAACAGAAAGCAGGAAGAATTTAATTAACTCAAAAACAGAGTGTACTGGCTCGGGAGTGGAATGGTGTGGAATAATTAAGTCCAGGATTCTTTGCTCAGGAAAGTCCAATCAAATGGAGGCATCCTGTCAATTCTAATTAAGAGCAGCAACTCAGCAAAGAGATGTGAGGTACAGGGAGTCCACAGGCTGAGGGGGCTCTGTGTTATTTATACACAAAACACGTGTAACTAAAATTGGCCATGGGGGGGCAGATACAAATTGTACAAATTATCCAAAAATAAAAGTCAAGTCTGGTGATAGCAGTGGGAAAAGATGGCTCAAGAATAACAAGCCAGGGACCAGTTCCCCCCTGCAGGTACAGGTCTGCCATCTTGTGTGGGAGCATACAGAGTCCTCTCCCCATGGCCGTCAACCCTGGGCCTCTGTCTGGCTCCTGTTGCTACAACTGAATACCACAGGCTAGGTAATTTATATGAAATAGAGGTGTCCTGGGCATAAATCTGAAGTCCCAAGAAACACAAGATCATGCAACCACCCAGTAAGGTCAGGCTGGAGGTCATTGTGGAGACCAGAATCTATAGCACAGAGTTTTGTGTGGAAAGACCTTCTAAAGCCACAGCCCCTTGAACCAGAGCCCTACTCTCTCAGCTTCATTTAACCTTGGTCATCTCCCCAAAGACCCAGATCTTAATAGCACACAGAGAAGTAAATTCCACCCTGATTCTGGTGAGGACATTAAGATCACAGCATCTGATCAGTCTCAGTACCTGAGGAAATCAGAGGGTTCTGTGCTGTGTACCAACACTGTCTCATTTGTTCTCTGTAACTACGATAGTACTCCATAGTCAGGGCAACTTATAAGAGGAAGAGTTTATTTGGGATTACAGTTTGAGAGGGATAAATGTCTGTCATGGTAAGGAGACATTACAGCAGCCAGCACCCATGATAGCAGAAGCAGGAAGCCGAGGGCTCACATCTTGAACCACGAGGGAGTGGTTCAAGTCAAGTTAGAGACAGTGAATTAGAAATGTTTCCAGTCTTTAAACCGCCAAAGCTTCCCCTCAGTGACACACTTCCTCCATCAAAGCCATAGCTCCTAAGCCTCCACAAATGGCACCATTATCTGTGAACCAGCTATTCAAATGCTCAAGACTGTGGTGGGCAGTTCTCATCCAAACCCTCAGACCAGTCCTGCTTTTGTGAGTAGGCAGTACCTCTCCAAGGCTCTGATGAGGGCCCAGGAAGCAGATGATCAGGAACCTGACTCTCTGGGACATACCTAGGACCCTCAGGAGGACAGGTGAGAGGGTCCAGCTGCCCAAATCCACCCTGTCTAGGTTCTTGCCCTGTGTGGTCCCCATGAAGAGCTCCTCATGCCTAGAGCATGTCAGCCTCATGACCTCTTAGCAGCCCCAGATTCTGAGTCCCTCCAATATTGCCTTTGTTAGTATATGTCTAATGGGATTCATCATATTTTACAATTTTATTCAAACTACCTGGTTGTATCCTATTTCACTATTTGATTGTAGAAGTTATATTTATTTCTTTAAATTTTTTAATGAAGATGTATGGTGCACTCACGTGCACACATTCAGGTATACATGTGCATGTACAGACACATGTTTGATGTCAAGTGTCTTCCAAGATTTCTCTTTATTTGTTTATCTTTGGAACTCAGAGCTTACCATTCCAGTTAGATTGTCTGGCCAGCAAGCCTCAAGGATTCACCTGTCTCTGTCTCTTTGATGTTGGGATTACAAGTCTGCATACTGTGCCCATCTTCCCCTTCCCCTCGCCCTGCAAACCACACAGTCTCTGTACTTACACAATAAGTACTCAAATGACTGAGCCATCTCTACAGAATCTAGTTGCAATTTTTTTCTTACTGAAGGATACATATACAATCATTTTATTTGAATGGCACACACATGTATTTATAGATATATATATAGAACTGAAGACACAGCAAAGATAAACCTTAAACATATTTCAACTCTGTCTGCCAAAGCATTTGCAAACCTAGATTAAATAGATTAAAAAAAAAAAAGAATGCAAAAGCTAGCTGTAAAATGCATAAGGAACTTGAAAGAGCTACTACTGGCTAAAGAAATTCAAATTATAGCCAAGGACTTCCCTCTTCAAACACTCTGGAAAAGACTACAATAAAATGGAAATCTACCAGACTTCAAAGAACAGACAGTTCCTGCAACTGGCTTTTCCAGAACATGTATGTAGAATCATATCTTATCACAGAGAGAGAGAGCGCGGGTGGCTGCTTTAAAAAGGGGACAGTGGACACTTCAAAGGCAGTGTGTCTGCACTCATCTCCTACTGCTAGAACAAAAAACCAAAGCCTTGAAGCTTCAAAACAACACAAATCTATTGCCTTGTAGTTGAAATTCTGCAGGTCAAAAGTCCACAGTGGGTCTAGTCAAGTTTAAATCATGGTATGGGTGATACATGTCCTCCTGGGCTCTGGGGAGAATGTATTTCCCATCTCTCCAGCCCATAGGTATGTGACATCTTTCTGATGCCTACCTACTTTCAGCAAAACCAGCTACGGCTCAAGTCTTTCCTGTCTGTCTCTCTGTCTCCTTCTTCTACTTTTAATGATCATGGTGCTGATGGAAACTGTATAACTAATTAGTAACTGTAGTTCTATCTTAACCTGAGTTCCTCTTTGTCACACTAAGATGCATAGTCACAGATTTGAGAAAGAACAGTATCTTCCAAAGAGTGTGATTATGCCTAGTACATTCCAGACCAGGACCTTCTGTATCTGCCATCACTTATCAGTGGATTCAATAGATCAAGGCCCCCAAATAACTTGAAAAATATTTCAACTGTACCAATCATGGGCAGACTTACTTTCTTTTAATTACTCCTTAAACATTGAAGGAAAGCATCAATTTATAATGCATTTTACAGGAATATTGAACATTTAAAAAATATAGATACATTAATATTCAAGGGGATGTGCAGAGGCTATTTGCAAACACCTTGTCATTTTATACACAAGGCTTAAACACTCTTATCCTGAGTCCTACACTCTGTGAATACAGAAGGATAACTTCACTATAGTCTAAAAACACATAATCTCTATTTATTCAAACACCTCTATATGTTTACATAAGCACATATAACTTCTGTGTCTGTGTGTTTGCCTTTCTCTCTGTGGGAGGTTTGTGATTTTAATTTTTCTCCTCTCTATTGCCTGACATATTTAATCTCTCCCTCTCCCTCTTCCTTCCTCCCTCCCTCCTTCCCTTCTTCTCTCTCTCTCTCTCTCTCTCTCTCTCTCTCACACATACACACACACACACACACACACACACACACACACACACACACACACACACACTGTATGCCAGGAACAAGCTGTGAGTTTAATTCAGAACACTTTAGAAATAATAGAGACCCTGAAATCTAGCAACTGTTACTGGCTCCCACATGAAGCCATGCCCCTGTGTTGGCACCCATGGCAGACATTCCTGGCAGGATGCTGGCAAGGAGGAGCACTGCTCCCTTCTGTGCTTTCTGGCGCCATGAAAGAAACTGCAGATAGGAGGCTCTCATTAGGAGCAGTCTTACTTAATTAATCTTTCATTACTGGGCAAACCATGGGAAGAATGGGCTCCACCAGGAAAACCGTTTGCAGCTCTTGTCAATTTGCTCACTCTGTGAGCAGTCCGCCCAGTAAATCAAATGCTTGCAAGTGCAATGCACACGGCAAATAATTAAACTGTCCATAAAGGCTGCTGAGGTCTTCAGGGAGCTTAATTGTGTGTGACTCAGCAGTGAGGCAGGGTCTGCCGGAGCCAGGAGATGATCTGGCATTAGCCAACTGCCTCCCCTGCCGGTGGTACGCAGGGCTGGCTTTACCCTCTGAATGTGGCTGCAGCAGATACAGCCAATGAGAGCTGACAGTTCACAGTTACCCCAAGTCTATACCACCTACCTCAGGCTTGCTTCTTCCTGGCATGGCTTTAGTATCTTAAAAAAGAGATGCTTTTACTTCATCCCTTTCCTGGAGCCTATGGAGTCTGCCTTCTGCACCTGCCCCTTGCCTCCAGCCTCCTGTCACTGTATTCTGGGTCTATAGCTTCTAGCATCATCCACAGAGAACTCCTTGTTCAAGGCTTCTCTCTTCACCCACAGCTACTCAGGACATCTGGGATGCATCCTTACTGGTCTCCATCTCCCCCACATCCCTGAGCTGTGAAAACATCACCATCCAGCCTTGTCTCACCAAACCTCCTGCTCTGACTTTGTGATGAGGGGGGCTCTTGTTTCCTTGTCCTTCACCCCACCATATCCCACCCAAGCTCAGATCACCCTTGGTACTCAGCAGACTTCTTAGCAGGAGAGACCATCCACAGGAAAACCAAGCTCTGCGTCCTGGACTCAGCATCAAGAGAGCTGGGCATGGCTCTGTGTGGCCACTGGTGCCTTCCTTCCTTCATCCACCATGTCTGCTGGTAACAATTTTGTACCAAACTGCAAATAGAAGAGAGACTCAGACACGGTCCCTGGGGTCTTTAAGCCCCCCAAACAGACAAACTCTGCACTATGCTTCTGTTTGGTGAGCATTGGTGAATGAATGAATGAATGAATGAATGAATGAATGAATGAATGAACTGAGGAAGATAGATCCCAGTGAAGATGCTGCAGGAGACTTGTGGGATCTCATTCCAGCTTTAGGGCCTAAGCAAACATGCTTGGAAATACAGTAGAAAATAAAATCTACCATGGTTAAAGGGATGAAAAGAGATAGAAAATGGACAGGGTGTATGAGTTAGTAAGGACATAAGTGGCCCAAGGGTCTCACCTATACAGGGTTTTCACAAGATCCCAAAGGGCTGGCTATAAAGTACAGCTTTCCCTCCCTCTCCTCCCTGATCTCTTCCAATGAAGACCAAAGATATTCATACCAAGAGGAGGGAGTTAGCCACAGAGGGTGTGATTTCAGTCTGTTAAGTGTTTAGGAATGAAGTTAGTGGGGGATGGAGGTGACAGTGCAAGGGGGTCAGGTGTCACACAGCCTGGTGGGCTGGTAGAGGAAGCGGGTGAGGGGTTATAAAAAGCCACAGCTATATCCTTAGGAGTACTGGCAGGTTCCTGCCGTGGAACAGGTTGTTGCTTGGGATAGTCTGGTGAGCTCCATCATGTGGGCTGGTGCCCATGGCTTGAGCTCTGGGAGGAGTTTGGTCTATTTGGACGGATTTGAGATGCATGTGTAGACCGTAGACCAAGGCCCTCACTGTGGGGTGAGACAGACTGAAGGGTTAGCACACAGATATCAGTGGATGGTCCAAGAAGGGCTATAGAGAAACACCCATCAGTGAGGAGAGGAGAGAGGAGACTTGTGAGCTGGAGTACAGGGAATGCTAAAAAGGACGACACAGTCATGAAAGCACAGGTGGAATCCATTCATTTCCCACGGCCACACATCCATTGAACTCCCACTACTTCATGGGCCTGGCCCGGAGGACATCTGCAGAAAGGGGCTGGGAATGAGGGTCAGACAGGTGTTGAAGGGACTCTAATTAGCCTAAGCATGGCAAACATGGCTCTGGCAGACTTTTTCCTTTTCCCCATTTCCTCTAAACCATTAGATTACATTCTTAAAGCTAGCCACCAAGGTCTATTTCCTTATTTGGCCACTGCCTCCTCCTAAGGCTGACGCCAAAGTCCAGCTACCAAAGTATTGGAGACCAGCAATCAAAAGCCTCCTTTGGTTCACCTAATTAACATACCCAATTAAAAATAAACCCTGTCATAACGTGGGGTTTCCCCCTTTACCTTTATAAACTGCCATTTGCCTATGGGCCACATCTGTCTCCTCTCTATCCAGAGGCAGTAATTTTCCCCCTCCCACCCAGGACAAATACTCCCCCTCTCCTTCGTTTCCTTCCCCTTCTCCCTAATCCTCTATCTCCTGTCTTTGTCTCTTCTTTTCTGCCCTTTGTCCCTCTGGCCTTTGTGCTGAGAATTTGGTCTTGGGGTATCCTGAGCTGATACTGGGCCTTACAGGTGTCACTCCTGTGTCAGTGAGTGAGGTGGAGGCACCAAACACCCTCTGCCCTGTCTTCTAGAAGCCCAGAGAGAGGGTAAGAAGGGTTGGGGCAAAGCCATGGATATTTGGGGAGTGGGAATGAACTGAACTTGTCTGTACACAGTAAAAACTGAACCTATGAAAACAGATCTGTGGGAGCCTGGTGGACGTTTCTGGACAAAGAGATGATGGCAGCAAAGGAAAGATTTCAGAGCCCAAGAGAAAGGACGTGGAGGAGCCTTTGAACAGGGCTGGGTGCCGTGGACAGTAATTACAGTAATTTCAGCAAGCCATGGAGTCTCCACACAAGCCCTGGGAGGGCGGCTCATACTCACAGTGTATCCATAAGGAATACCTCCATGCAAGAGCGTTCCTGTGGGCAGTCACTGAGCTCTCTGTCAGGTGCATGGCTGAAGGGTTATGTGATGTCCCTGCTCTGCACAGGTGGTCTAGAGTACAGGCCCTGAGGTAGCAGTTGCCTTCAGATTAAAGCTCCTGGAAAGAGGGAGAGACTCACAAACAGACCTTGTAAGACCAGGAGAGTGAAAAACATACAAGATACTCAAGGATCTCCTCAAAATTATTGAAGCAAACAACCGCTGGGCAGAGGGGACTCTCTGACCACCAGCTCAGCTTCCTGGGAGAGAGTCTCCTGTCTGGGGACACACCTTCAAGTAAAGCAGAGAGCTGTGAGCAGGCATCAAGGATGGAGTGGGCTTTCAGGCCATCGATGGGCATTTGGGTCATCCATGCTCCCGTAGAAAAGAACCCCAGTGAACTCACTGGCTTGCCGAGTGGACTCATTGCTTTGGTCTGTTGCTACATTCTGTCGGGGACAAATAGACACCCCTCTACATCTCGCCAGGAAAACGTGGCACAACACATGGCTTGGGTCCGTGGGAGCTAACCCTTCAGGTGGGTTTACTTTACCATGAGCATCACAGCCGCCCAGAGAGGACGCACAGCCATATGCTGTGGTGAGGACCTGCCATCTGCAGGCAGCGGGTCTCATTTCAATAGGTAATTGATTGGACATGGGCCCACTGCCACTTGAGAAGAGGCCCAGCCTCGAGGGAGGGGCCCACCTGTCTACGGCAGCGAGGGTAGGTTTTCCTGGCTTTTCAAGATAATTGAGTGTGACGCCTGCTGCTGCCAGACATGGAGACCTCCAGGGTGGGCGGAGGAGGGCTGAGTTCCCAGGCATCTGTCTATTACCCCTAGAAGAAGTTTCCTAAAGTCCCAAATTCAGAGGAGTTCGTAGTGATGGCTTGAGAAGGCTCAGCTCCATGCCCTGGGACGGAATTCACTTGTGCTCGGCTCTTGCAGATTCCCAGTACAGACCTCCCACTGCTGACCGGAGCATGCCCTGCTTGCACAAGTCCCCACCACCACTCAAGACAAAACATTTTCATACACAAAGGAAACCCCTGCCTGTGAGCTGCCCATCCCAGCAGTCTCCGGTCTTTTGCTGTTGGGTTTAAGTATTCGGGATATTTCTTATACATTAAATCATATAATATCGTCCTTTATTCCTTGCTTCTTCACTTGGAGTAATGTTTTCTAGGCCCAGCCTTGTTGTGACACGCTTGAAGGCTCGAATACTCTTAAAGATGGATACCCTATTGTACTCTAATGATCACTCATTCCGTGTTCACTAAAGCTTATTCCGCACAGCCCAGATGTGGAGATTCTCTGGATGTCCAGTGGCAGTCAAGGAAACCACTGAAAAAAGACAAAGCTAGTACTTTCTCCAAAACTTAAAAAAATAAAATCACTTCAGACCAGGTGTGATGATGCACACCTTTAATTCCCACACAGTCAAGATTAGGGAGGCAGAGTCTGGTGGATCTCTCTGAGTTCAAGACCAGTCTACTCTATATATTGAGTTCTTGGACAGCCATAACAAACAACAAACAAACAAACAAACAAACAAACAAAAACAGATTCAATTTATTCTCTTTTTTTTCCAGTTTATTTTTAATTATTTGCACTCAGGTGTGTCTGTGTGGGTAGGTACATTTGAGTGCAGGTGCTTCTGAAGGCCAGAAGAGGGCGCTGACACCCTGGAGCTGGAGTTACGGGTAATTGTGAACCATCTGACCTGGATGATGGAAAACTAAATCCAGGCCTCTGCAAGAGCAGCAGGTACATTAACCACAGAATCATCTTTCTAGCCTCAGTTAGGATTGTTAATAGACATTGAGGCAGGAGCTAGCTCATTGTAGAAAACATATGGAAAGACCCCATAATGAAAGCTACATATAGGTTACAAAAGATACAGTGAAAACCACTTAAGATTAAATAAGAGTCCTTGCTGCAACTGAAAAGGGGCTCTGAGAAGCAAGGGTAGAGCCATCTTCCAAGAAGCTCCAAGAAACCCATGCAAGGTCCTGCTACTTTTACATAATTCCTCCTTCTAACACAGCTAATTGTAAAGAAATAAATTGTAAAGAAGGACATGTAGGTGCCTTTTCTTTCTTGCCTACCAGTTCCCAAATAACTGACATAGAGACTTAATCTAAATTATAAATGTTCAGCCAATAGCTCAGGCTTGTTACTAGCTAACTCTTACATTTTATATTAACCCATATTGCTTTTCTTTGTTTTTCCATGTGGCTTGGTACCGTTTCACAGTATGGTATGCCCATCTTGCTTCTCTCTGCACCTGCTGAAAACTCCTCTGACTCTGCCTTTCTTCCTCCCAACACTCTCAGTTTGGCTCTCCCGCCTAACCTTATCCTGTTCAGCTATCTGCCAGTCAGTTGCTTTATTCAACCAATCACTGAGACATATATTCACACAGTTTAAAGTAATAGTCCACAAGAACAGCTTCTAAAAGGCAACCATTTATCTCAGGAAAGAGACTAGCCCAGAAACCCCAGACTATCCCATAGACTAGGAATTAAATGAGATAACCAAGAGAGATGACAGCTTTATTTCAATAGCTGTGATAAGAATTAACTTTACAAACTTACAATCTGGCCAAATAAAAAGAGTTTAGCCTAAGAGCCAGCAGAACCCATCCAAGTCTAAGAGCAGCAAGACCTCCAAGGTTGGCAACACCAGCAATGACTGCTCAGGCTAATGGCTTGTAGGCAGGACAAGGTCATCCATTAGCACAATAATAGAGCCAGACAGAAGGAGGCTTCAAAGCATGAACACTCCCCTAACTTGGTGGGCAGCACATGCACAGTTTTCGATCATCAGTTCATGTATATGCATGTGTGCATATATGTGTGTATTCCACACATGTGTGCATGCATGCAATGTGAGTGCATGTAGGTACACATGATGGCCAGAAGAGGGCAACAGCCTCAATTCTCATTGGTCAGAAAAACATTCAGAGTCTATTACCCCTAATTTGCTCAACCTATGGTATGCCAAGAGAATTCATGTTTCTTGATAGAAATTACCACAGTCTTTGTCCAGTTTCTACCTTATGTCTATAAAACCCCTAGATCAATGGTTCTCAACCTTCCCAATGTTACAGCCCTTTAATACAGTTAGTTCTTCATGCTATGGTGACCCCAACCACAAAATTATTTTTGTTGTTACTTTATAATTGTGTTAATCTTAATGTAACAGGCAGTTTTCCCGCCAGCCTGGTTCCAGAGCTGCTTCAGTCCCAAATAACACAGAGAGATGCTGTGTTAGATATAAAGCTGCTGGCCTGTTACTAGCATTTCTTTTTGGCTAGCTCTGTCTTAAATATTAACTCATTTCTATTCATCTAAGTGTTTTCACATGGTCTTATCTTACCAGAGAGAGAGTCTGGACCTCTTCCTCTCCAGTCCCTACATCTTGACTCCCCGACTACATTTCCCATCAATGTAGGATATCTAATATCCTAAAAGGGTCATTCAACCCTCAAAGGGGGTCACAACCCCCATGTTGAGAACCACTGCCCTAGATAAACATCTTACTTGTTTCGCCCTGGGGAGTGTCAGAGTGTCTCTCACTTTTTCTTAATTTTTATTAATAACTCTTGTTTTCATTTTGCTTATGTACATGTTCATATCTTTTTCATTTTTCTCTCCTTCATTATATCCCAACCACAGTTGTCCTCCCTCATCTCCTCCCAGTCCTCCCCCACCTCCCGTCTTCCCCAGATCCACTCCTTCTCCTTTCCCTTCACTAAAAGGCAGACCTCACAGGAATAACAACCAACTGTGGCATATCAAATTATAATAAAGACCTCAAACGCTGACACCCACTATCGAAGAGTCCTTCCTCAGACACTGTCCAAATGAGGGCTCTCCTCTCCTCCCTATGTTGGTTCATGTTTATGGATCTTGACATAAACTGCAGTCATGTGGGAGGAGTGAACCTCAACTGAGAAAATGACTGAAGGAAAGACTTTGGAGCTTTTTCTTAATTAATGATTGGTGTGGGAGGTCCCAGACCACTATAGGTGGTACCACCATAGGTCAGTGAGTCTGGACTATTAAGAAAGCAAGCTGACCATGAACCTAGACAGTGAACCAGTGAGCAGCACTCCTCCATGGTCTCTGATTCAGTTCCTACCTCCAGGTCCTTACCTTGAGTTCCTCCCTTTACTTATCCTCATGATGGACTGAAAGACCAAACAAATCCTCTTCTCCCCCAGTTGATTTGGCCTTGGCTTATCATAACAATAAAAAAGCAAGGAAACTGGGACATCTCCTCATCCCATCTCCACACTATCACATAACCCTGGATCCTCAATCAGAAATCCCCCACATCTACCCATCCCTATTTCAGAAGGCATTTATAGTGATAGTCATCTCTGAAGTTCCAAGGATCTCCATCCATTCTCCCTACCCAAGTTCTGTTCTGTCTGCTTTAAATAGCATGCATTACCCCATGCAACCTTCTGATATACAAATATGGCCATCATTCCTCCCAATGTAAGACTAGGTCAGGGTACCCCATCGCCATTAGTAGAAAAGTCAAACTCATAAACAAGCATTCAGCTCTCCTTGAGAGCTATCTCTGAATCCACCCCTTCCAAGTGTCTGGAAACTTGGAACCAAGTGTCCCCTCCTTGCTCTGTCTTCCACTCCTAGATGGCTGATGCTGCAGTGAGGAGCACTGCCTTGGGTCCTGCCATACTAGCGAATGTGGACCTGTGATCTGCAGTCTCCTTGTACAGTTGTCTAATTCCTGAACTGAACTTAGAGTCTGGTCTTACATCTCCAGCATTGCAGGCACACTGTAGGTTCCATGGTACAGAGATGGCCCTCTTGAAACTTCTGATACTGCATATAGAGCTATAGTGTCACTCTGTCCACTATCTACTACTCTTATTCCTGCTACCTGTGCCAAAATCAAGCTTAGCTTGCACAGGCAGGCCTCAGGTGGTATGACTTCTGGAAGGTTAGTGTGGAGGGCTCTGAGTTCAAATCCAGGTTTCAGCACTAGCTACCCTGAGTTACCATGAGCAAGACAGAGCCATAGGGCATCCATGTGGCCTGTGAAGGATCTATTGAGTTTTTACAACCAATAGCCCCCAACAATGTCCAGCACATTCTCTTTGAAAACTAATGAGTTACCACAAATATTGTCCTATATATGATTTCTTATCTATATCTCTTATATGATGCTTGCTCAAGAAGTCCAAGGAATGACAAGCATCATTTCCCAACTTCTCGAGATGCTCTCAGTACCCCTAATGCCTGGAATGGGTTCTTGCTGTATCACTGAGATGCTGTCATTGTCCTCTTCTGGCCTAGATTTCATTACTAATGGACTCTTCTAGCATTACAAAGTATCACACACAACTGGATAGCACCCTGTGGTCTCTTGGTTTTAACTAAGAAAAATAGTACTTTCACTTCTGGTCTTCCTTCCTGTGTCTGCTGATCCTCTGTTCATAAGCCCCTGTCTCTATGGCTCTTGTCTTTAGAGACATCACTAGAGGACTCCATACAACACCTCACTGCCCCCTTCATAGGAAGGACCATATTCCCACTCTTCACTGGCTACCAAATAGATAGATAGAGCTCAAAGGAAATTTCAGGAGTCACTTGAGGATGGAGACAAATGTGGTCACAAGCTGTCATATGGGACTATAAAAGTATAACTCTTGCTTCCTGGAATGAAGTCAGGTGGTGTCCAAGATGGAATGGGCATATATTTATTTAAGAACACTACCCACCCCAAGATGAACTGGTAATAGGCAGTACAAAGAACTAGGCTGATCACATCCTAAGACCTCTTCCTAGGGGCTCCCGAAAACAGAGGAGACTGTGGAAGCCAGCTCCACTTGGGGTCATGTTTCAGCTCAAGAGAAACCAGAGTCTGACTCTACCCAGGAGCTCCTGGAATGGATGGCCTTACTAGGAACCTAAAAGTGGATGGGCCAGCCTTGTGAAGATATCAGAGGTAAGGCTTCAAAAGGCCTATGCCCAACAGGAAACACTGAGAGGATATGCCATGGCTCCTTCTGAGCAGTGCCATTGAGGTCCCAGAATACAGGTTAAAGGAGTCCCCAGGGGCTACCAGGAGGGGATACAGAGACCAGACTTATGCTCTCAGGTCCCTTGGCTTTGGAGCTGTGCTGGGATGGCTCACAGAAGACATTAGTCATAAGTTCTTTCCCAATGACAGACAGAGAGTCATCCTTCAGTTTAACTGGATGCTCACATCCCTCAAACTCAAGTCCAAGAAGCATTGCCTGGTGGATAGAGCACTTTCCCTCTGTGTTTCAAGTTTATTTCAGCCTAAATTATTAAGCAGATTGTTTAATAATGCAAGCCTCCTCATTGGAGACGGAAAAGCAGACACCGTGTTTCAAAGCATATTGTTTCCCCAAAGCAGCAGGCAACGCAGCTCCCTTCTCTCTGATCTTTGGGGCGAGATCATCTGCTAATCGAAATGAAGGAGGTTTTACTTGGTGAATAAATGAGGTCTGGCTCTGTTTCATGCCCAGCCATACAGCTATGGACATGTTGCTCTTCTTCCTAAACAATGCCCACTTACTTATTCATTTGCATTTGACATGGTCTCTGGGACAACTGGTGGCATTCCAGCAGTTTTCAGTTCATCACAGACACTGTACTCACACAAGAGCTTTTCACACCTGGGCCTGTGTGAATCATCCTTTTATGGACAGGTACGGATGGTGTATTCTTTTAACACTCTGAGAGAATTAATTTCCTGGAATAATTCACATTTCATTAGCACCCTCCATGAACACCCTTCATGCTTCAGTAGTGAGGCTGGCTTGGGGCCACTGCCTGGCTGGAGCTTGTGATGGTCTGAAGGTCAAGGCTGCACAGCTAGAGATGCAGACTTTGCCTTGCATGTGAATCAAGACTCCACACAAGTTCACATTAATTAGGCATACATCCCACTTAGCTAAAGCCATGGAGATAGATCCTTGCTGTCCAGCAAATGCCAGCATCTTTGGCCAGACCATCCCACATAGCCTGACCTCTATCCCTATCAGGAGGTGAGCTTGACAGTGAAACATCCTGCATTCAAGCTTAACAGCCAGGGTGTGTGATGGTCCTGGTTGGATTTCTCAGCCATGTTGGAGATCCTAAAGGACTCCCAAGCCTCTCCAGCTGCAGATTCCACTGGGACTCATATCAAGACACCATGAGATTTGAATGTTCTGCCGAGGCACCTGGGAGAGGGGGCAAATGGATACAATCATTGGCCAGGCAGGGGCCATAAATAGAACACATCACTGTTTCAGGTGGGCTGAACATATTGACAGCTTCACCCTGAGAGTTCATCGTCTAGACTCCTGGTACCTCTTGGAGTAATGAAGATGTCCACTTTCACCATAGTTTTTTTCAGATGCTCACAGGTCTTTGTAACTTCCCCTTCTCAGGTCTCTGTAAAAACTCCCATGAGGGATCAGCTTTAACCTCCTAAAGTTTGCAGGGATCCTGTATACAGGGCTTCTGTATGCTAGGCATGCATTTTGCATGCAGGACAGAATATGGATTTGCAATGGGGGAGGTGTTCCTTTTGGTCCACAGAGAGCCCTGCCCAGGGAAAAGGGGATGCCAACATCACTATACATGGAGCTGATTACTGTTCCCAAGCTTGGCTTCCTGACTCTGAGTAAACATAAACAGATTGGAACACTTGGTGTGGGGTGTAGCTGGCCAGATTATCTGGTCCTGGTAATGTCATACTGCAGTTGTTCAAATATGGTGGTACACTCTCTATGACATAACATGACTATTACCACCTTAGCCAAAGCATCTATGCCATCCTCAACAAGACATTGACAGGTCCTCATGGGAGGGTCTGGTATGAGAGTCCAGCTCCCTGGCCCCTCACACTAGAACAAATGCCTAGTAGCGGGGGATGGGGGAGTAGAAACATACAGAGAAGGTGCTGGTAACATCTACAGAGCAAAGTGTGTAACAAAACAGATGATGTGAGCATTCCAGAGCAGTAAGACTGGCAGCTATGAGGAATAAGCAAACCCAACCTCCCACAGCCAGCAACAAACCCACAGTCTGTCACAGTGGACATCCAACATGCAGGACCCAACCTAGCTAGGCCAGCAAAAAGACACTTAGAAAGAAGCTGCCCCAGGCTAAGCTCTGGAATAAAGATGCTTGTGACTGGAGACAGAAAGGAGGAAGGGACATCTCAACTAGTAGTCACCAAGGGGGTCTCAGAAGGAACCTAGGAAAAGGGATGTTGAGCCAGCTGCTCTGTCCATGGCCCTGACAGGAAGATAAGCAACAACAGTGGGATGGACAACAGCACATAGGCTGTGAAGGAAAGAATGAGACAATCTTCAGAATGGTAACTATAGGGAGCCATCCTGGGAAGACTGTGCTCTATGGGTACTGAAAGGTATATAACAGTCCAGAAGTTAAAAAAAAAACCAAAACAAACAAACAAACAAAAAACCAAAGATCAGAATCTGGGTGTGGTGATGTACACCTTTGATCCTTTGATCTCATTACTTAGGAGGCTGATCTCTGTGAATCCAAGTCCAGCCTGGTCTACAGAGCAAGTTTCAGGGCAACCAGGGCTACACAGAGAAACCTTGTCACCCTGTCTCAAAGAACTAAAGACAAACAACAACAAAAGTGAAAGATCCACCAGTCATGGAGTAAGAATTTATGTCAGGAGCTGGTGTGGATACCACAAGGCTCAAGCTAGCTCAGAAGGGTGACCTTGCTACTAGACCCTATGTCCTCTTCACTCTGACTTTAATACAGGGCAATAGTCACTAGATATCTTCATCTGCCAGCTTGCCTTAAAGACTAAAAGGACACTCTGAAAGTGTGAAGTGTGATGAAAGTCATGGAGAACCCTCTCTTGGAGTGTGGATAGAGATGGACCCCAGCCACCACCATCCTTGTCTTCAGTACATTGAGACAGAATCTCAATGAACCTGCATGCACTTTTTTCTCCTATAGCCTGCCTTTCCCTTAATGTCATAGTGGTGGCTCTAGGCCTTGGACGCACTATGCCATTAAATGGGAGTTGAAAAAGTATTTGTGTTATTCTCTAAATTTATAAAACATTATTTCATCCTTGGGTCTTTGAAAGAATTCACCCAGAAACACCTTTGTCTACACCTATTTTATTTCATTTTTGTTTTTAAATGGTGTTGTTAATTGAGGATTCAACATCTTCAATTGTTTCTCAGATTTAGAAATGTTTTTGTTAGAGAATAATTTGACTATATAGAATATATTGGTGTATCTTATCTAGGGTTTTATTGCCTTGAAGAGACACCATGACCACAGCAACTCTTATAAAGGAAACCATTTAATTGGGGTTGGTTTATAGTTTCAGGTGTTTAGTCAATTATCTACATGGTGTGAAGCATGACAGTACACAGGCAGGAATGGTGCCAGAGAAGGAGCTGAGAGTTGTACATCTTGACCCAGACAGCAGAAAGAGACTGCCACACTAGGCATAGTTTGAGCATATAAGACCTCAAAGTCCTGTCCCATTGTGATGCAATTCCCCCAAGGCCACACCTACTCCAACAAGGCCACAGCTCCTAATAGTGTCACTCCCTATGTGCCAAGCATTCAAATACATGAGTCTATGGGGACCATTCCTATTAAAATCACCACATGGGATGGGGGACAGTGAAGAGACAGTTCACAGTCATCTATAACTCTAGTTCCAAGGGGTCTATCTCCCCCTTTGTCCACCAGAGATACTGTATACACATAGTGCACATACATGCAGGCAGGCACAACACTCGTACACATAAAGTAAAATATAAAATAATTCTATATGGGGGAAATGTCTCTTCACATTATTTTTGTATCCTATCTATATCAACTGAGAGCTAATGGTTCTTACTATTTTATGAATAATATTGATAACATTCTCTTTCATTTTAGAAATATTAGTATTTCTGGGAAATGAATAAAGCAACCAATTTTTCCAAGTAACACACTGGGATATTATGATTTCTACCTAAGGTGAGCCTTGTTTCACCTCACTGGGTTTTGCTGTTATGACTTTCCTTCTTTGGTTCCATTAGATTGATATGCTGCTTTTTCCATATCTCTTTAAAACAAATGATTGCTTTATAAATATGCACATGAAGCTATGATTTTCCTCTAAGTATTAATTCAGTATGTCCTACAACTTTAAATCTGTTGTAGTTTGTTTAATTTTATTAAACTAAAATATTTTTAATTTCCCACTGTTCCTTCCTAAATCTTTAAGGAGTCTAAAATGTGATCCAGAAATCTCTGATATTTTGGAATTTTCTAAAAATAATTGGTAATTGATTTCTAGTTTAATTATATTGAGATATGATGGTCTGTATATGGTCCATTTCATAGTCTATTTGTATAAATATTGTGTGGAAGCTTTAAAACTGAAAAAAAATATCATGTACTCCAGGTATAAAGTATCATTGCTGGTAATATCAGTGAAATTTATGTTAAGAAGTCCAATGGATTATATAGCAGTAGGTTCCCTTTTGGTTCTGTAATTTCTTTCATGTCATTGAAACCACATCATTAAGCACATAAATGTTTAATGATATTATGTCCTGACCTGTTTATCACTGCTGAACATCCACTTCTATCTCCATTTTGCTTTCAAGTGTGTTTTGTTTGGAATGAGTGTGGCCACTGCAGCTCTCTGTGGCTTGTGGTTATATAGACCTGAATGCTGAGAGGAGGCAAATAAATCCAGAAACAGAGGGAAGAGAGAAGGAGTCCATGGTTGAGGTGGCCCTGGTGTCTCAGCACTGTCTGGCTTTTAGTTTTTTTTTATGTGATTCTTCTAATTTATTTAATTTGGGCCTTCTTGAACTCATTGCCTTCTTTTTCTTCCATTTATCAAGTAGCAACAGAGAATAAACATTGAAGACATCATATCAGGGCAGCTTTGTCTTTACTCAGTAACTTACTTAGGTGTCAGCCAATTCAGTCTGCATGTAAGAGAAGCCATTCATCATAACATGATGCCTTAGGAACACACCATTCTGTGTATAATGTGGCTTATTTAACTGAACTGTAAAATAAGTAGAATAAGTGAAAAGCAAAATAAAAACCTATGTACCAAAGATTTTAAGTGGGTGTGAGAGACACTGCACAGGTCTATTCACTGTTGGTGTGGCAAGTCTTTAAAAATATTTCTTCCTCCATGTAAATGACTTGAGACTCACATATCCATCTAGTCTACCTAGAGACCCCCTTCTCTCTCCCTCCCTTGAAGCATCAAGTATTCAGTAGGAAACACATAGAATGCTTGTGATTCCATGAAGCTGTGGGCTATTTTAAGTCATGTGCATAAAAGTTGCAGCATGGATTTAGATAGACTCTACTTTCTCTCCCCAACTCTCTCCAAATGAATGTGAGAGCTGCAGACAACTCCACTTCTTCAGGGGTTCATAGATGGAGTACAAAACAGCCACCAGTAGCAGGTCAGATGGCAATTGAGTTCTGTGGTTGAAGGGTGAATGCTTCTCTCCAGGGCTCTGTAGGTAGAGGACACATAGGTTTTGTATTAGGAGATTTTTCTGCTTCTATTTATGCCCTAGTTAATTATTTTCTGAAATGGGAGAAGTTACAAGTGCTTGACTTTGTTAAAGAAAGTACAGTGGCAATAAAAGATGTACAAGTGGGGAAATGGTGAGAGGAGTACATAATGTGCATAGGGGATAGCTGAAGGTGACAAGAAAGGGGATAGAGGCTTGCTGTCCTGAGGCAGGAGAAGGGGGAAATGCTGTTTCACTAGGGAGGTGGAGAAGGACAGAGACAGGAGATAGACAGCTGAGGATCTCCACTCACCAATCAGAGGGAAAGAGGCCACATAAGGAAGTCAGTTAGGTAAGCATACAGCTTCAGAAGATGATGTGGTGATAGCTAAGGGCAGCTTTAGCCAGCAAGACCATCACAGTATGGGCTAATTATGAAGAATGCTAGGGCAGTATGAACCAGAGGCTCTTGGACCACTACAAAGAATAAAGCAGCAGAATACAGGTTCTCTCTCTCTCTCTCTCTCTCTCTCTCTCTCTCTCTCTCTCTCTCTCTCTCTGTCTGTCTCTCTTTCTCTCTCAGTAATTTTCCATGAGCCTCACATATTCGAGGCAACTACTGTACTGCTGAGCTATATCCTTAACCTTCAAAGAGATTTTTGATTTTTATGTGACTAGAAAGATATTTTGGGAAGACAAAAGCAGTGACCAGAAAGCTGGATGTATCCACTTTATGTGTTTAGAGCAATGTAGGAATGTACCTTGGGTCCAGATATTTGTAGTAGTCCCCACCAGATATAGAAAAAAAGAAAAAGATATGGTAACCTCACCTGTGAACTGGCTGAGCTAGAGGTACCAGTGTGACTTCCATGGATACAGGCACATCACAAGAGCTGTGTTCAAGAGATACCCAACAGTGACTCAGCTCCATACACACATCAGAGTTGAAGCCAAAGTTAGGTGGCTGAGGAGCAGGCAGTTTCCCTAACACCTGCTGTGCACAACTTCCTCCTAGAAGCACAAGTCTCTATCTTCCTTTCTAGATATGTAGAGTTTCTTCAGTAGACATAGCTGAAGCCAAAGCTTCATAATTCATAAGACAAAGCTCATCTTTGGACATGCAGATCACTAATCCTTGCTTTCCCAGCAAGAAGAGAGCCAAGGGTAGGGTGGGAATGGAGATAAGACACCTTTGGGGAGGAGTGAAGGGGAGGTCAAAGGGAGGAGTCTTTGGAGAGCCAACAGAATAAGGAACTCTTCTAGTGGGGTGGAGGAAAGCATGTGGGGCAAAAGCAGAGGCCAGCCCTGTTCAAATATGAGAGGAAGCTTGTGCCACAGGAATTGTTGACAGTACCCAGGTAGCTAATTTCCTTTGGGCTTAGTGCATGATCTATGTTACAGGGGCCTCAGAATCCACAGCAATGGATAAGAAGGAGAACAAAAAGAGCTCTGGTGCTCACTTGGTAGCTTATGGGTAACTGGATACAAGCTAAATACAAGGAAAAACTATGGCAAGGAACCCCCAGACCTCGTAGTCATCAAAAAAGACTAAAGTATGAATGGATTTAACTTTCTCCCAAATGAAATGAGACATGCATGCAAAAGTTGAAAAGGGTCCATGTCAAGCATGACTGGTGGCACAGGTCTGTCATTCCAACAAGGCAAGAGGATCAAAAGTTCAGTTCTATCCTGTCCTATACTGCAGGAAGGAGAAGAAGGAAGAAGAGAAAGGAGGGAGAAGGTATGGAAAATAAAAATGAAAAAGGGAGGGTGGAAGAAAACATAGGGAAGAGAAAAGAAGGGAGGAAAACAAAAGAAATAGGAGAGGAGAGGAGAGGAAAGAGAAGGGGAGGAGAGGAAAGAAAAGGAGAGAAGAGGAGTGGAGTATTGTGGATGGTGATAGCTGGCTTCCACTGTCTGCTGAGATGTCTCTGAGCTCTTTCCTCTGTTACAGGAGAGAACTTAGGACCACTGGGGAGTGTGACTGGGGAATTGTGTCTCCCAGATTCCCCTTCTTTGTGCCTTGGTTGTAGCCTGCCACAATTTTGGGGAAAGGACCTTACTGGGAAATAGCCTATCTGCCTTGCTAAGTCACAGTGTGGCTGGCCACTCACAGGGGAGTCTTGCCATTTGCTTCTCGTTTGTTTACCCATCTCAGAATGAAAATCCCTGAAATATTTAAAAGTATTGACTCTGCATTCCCCTAACATTATTAACGGGGAACAAAAGTTATTTCATACCCTCATTTTATCAGTTGCAAAAAGGACCCAAGGGACTTGCAGAGCTTCACAGTCGGCATCTGCAATACAACAGACTGCAAATCCTTCCAACACATTCAGTGTGCTAAATAATTGAGCACATGGAACTGCAACTCACATCCTTCTCTTAAGCCAAGGGAGCAGGGATAGCCCTTGTCAACACATGTTCCCCAGTGAAGCTCCCATGCTGGCTGAGGGCAAGCCTTCCAAAGTAGCACTCAGGAGCACTTTCTGACTCCAGTAAATAAAGGGTAGATGGAAATAGAAATAACTGTAGACTCAGCAGAGGAGGTAACTGCTCATTTTCCTCAAAGTCCAAGACTGTCGAGCTACAGGTCTGAGTCCCATCAGTAAAGTACAAGCATAGATTCTAGGCTATGAGGAGAGAGGTCAGGATAGCTAGACCACACTCTTGATCCATATCTGCTGGATGCTGGCAAGCACCTCAGATTCAGTGAGCACAAGGCCAGGTAGCTGCCTTTTTAACAAATGCAGTGCCTCTGTGGTTGCCATGTCCTGTTGAAAGAAACTGCAGCCCTGAAGTTCCTGTGGTGGAGTATACATCAGCATACCAGCATCATAATGATCCCCATATAATCTGGCCTCATTCTAGACTTTTCAACTTGTGTCTGAGAAAATTGAATCTAGCACTGATTAGTGACCTCCCAATCCACTGTGTGGTGGGGGTGTTGTATCATCATTGACAGCTCCCAGCTCAATCTCACGCTACCCAACTTGGAGTCAGACCAAGACCTATAGGCACACCAGGAAAGCTAGAACATGGCAGCTTGGGAACTGAGTGTCCATTCAGGAAGTGTTGATTTAGAGGGCAGGCCAGGACAGAGTTGGTAATTTAAGATACAGACAATAATGTCTGATCTTAACAGAAAAACTTTGCCCTGCTGAACAGAGTGCCTCATAGAAATTGCCACCATTCAGAAAGCACCTTGGAGATCATCCCAGATGCCTGGTAGAATGACCTTCTGATCCTTATCCTATCAGCAGCCTCATCCTCATCCCCACATCCCCAAGATGATCTGTGCATTTGGGCACCTCTCAAATGTATTTTCCCCCAAATACTTTTAGAAGTCCTCCTTCTCACAGTGCTACATACCCCTTGTATGGTCCTGGTCTAGTTTTCTTTTTATTGTTGTGACAAAAATACTCTAACCAAAAGCAACTTAGGGGAGAAAGGGCTTTATTTGCCTTGTATTTCCAGGTCACAGTCCATCAATAAAGGAAGTCTGAGTAAGAACTAAAGCAAGAACATGAAGAATGTTACCACTCATAGTGGTTTGGACACTTCTACATTAATTAACAATTGAGATAATCCCCCACATACATGACTACATGCCAATCTGATCTGGGCTATCCTTCAATTGAGACTCCCTTCTTGTGTATCTCTAGGCTATGTCAAGAGGACATTTGAAGGTTAGGACAACTTAAATCTCCCACACCTCTGTACTGGCTGACATCCAACTTTCTGTAACACTATGAAATTTAGACCAAAACTGAGCAGAAGAGATAGAGAAGGACACTATGTGTTCATCAAAGGAAAAATCCAACAAGAGAACACTTCAATTCTTAACATCTATGCAACAAGCACAAGGGCACCCAAGTTCATAAAAGAAACACTGCTACAGCTTGAACCACATATTGGCCCTCACACAACAATAGTAGGAGACTTAAATACACCATCATTCTTATCAAAAGACGGGTCATCCAGACAAAAACTAAACAGAGAACTGTTGGAGCTAATTGATGATACATACATACATATACATATACATATATATATATATATATACATGTATATATATATATATATATACATGTATATATATATATATAACATTTCACCCAAACACAAAAAAGAGATACCTTCTTCTAAGCACCTCGTGGAACTGTCTCCAAAATTGACCACATACACGGACACAAAGCAGTTCTCACAGGTACAAGAAAACTGAAATAACAACCTGCATCCACTGGATTAAAGCTGGATATCAACAACAACAGGAAGCCTACAAACTCATAGAAACTTAACAACTCAGTACTGACAGAAAATGGGTCAAGACAGAAATTAAGAAATTAAAGACTTTCTAAAATAGAATGAAAACGAATGCACAACATGCCCAACTTCTGGTACACAATGAAGGCTATTCTAAGGGGCAAGTTTATAGCACAAAGTACCTACAAAAAATAAAAACTGAAAATACCTTAAACTAGTAAAAAAATGTTTTGTTGACAAGATTTCTCTGTATAGGTCTGGCTGTCCTGGAACTCACTCTGTAGACCAGGCTGGCCTTAAGCTCAAAGAGATCCATCTGCCTCTACTTCCCAAGTGCTAGAACTAAAGGACTGTGCCAACATTATCCAGAATAAACTTAACAGGACAACTGAAAGCTATAGAACAAAAAAAAAAAAAAGAAATTACAATCAAAAGAAGTATATGGCCAGAAATAATCAAACTCACGACTGAAATTAATGAAACAACACAAACAAAACAATACAAAGAATCAATGAGACAAGGAGTTAGCTCGAAAAAATCAGTAAGATGGACAAATTTTTATCCAAAGCAACTAAAAGGCAAAGAGAAGACCCAAATTATCTAAATTAAAAATGAAAAGAGGTACATAATGACAGGCCTGAGGAAATATAGAGAACCATAAAGATATAATTTTAAAATCCGTACTTTGTCAAGTTGGAAAATATAAAAGAAATGGATAATTTTCTATATGCATACAACTTACCAAAGTTTAATAAGATCAAATAAGAAATTTAAACAGACCTATGACCTATAACTCCAGTAAAATAGAAGCAGCAATTAAAAGTCTCCCAACCAAAAGAAGCCCAGGGCCAAATGGTTTTAATATAGAATTCTATCCGGCTTTCAAAGAATAATAAATGCCAATACTACTAAAATTATTCCACAAAATAGAAACAGAAGGAGCACTGCCAATTCTATTTATGAGGCCACAGTTACCCCTGATACTCAACCCACATAAAGCCACAACAAAGAGAATTACAAATCCATTTCTTTAATGAATGTAGATGCAAAACTTCTCAACAAAATGTTTTCAAACCAAATACGAAAACACATTAAAAAGATCATCCACCATGATTAAATAGGTTTCATCCCAAAGATTTAGAGATACTTCAACATATATAAATTGGTAAGTGTGATTTACTATATAAACAGGATGAAAGACAAAAACCACATGATCATCTCATAAGATTCAGAAAAGAAATTTGACAAAAATCTAACATCTAGAGTCCTGGAGAGATTAGAGATACAAGGGACATACCTCAACATAATAACAGAAGTTTACAGGAAGCACATAGACAACTTCAACTTAAATGAAGAGAAACTCAAAGCATTTCCACTAAGATCAGGAACAAGATAAGGCTGACAAAGCTGTTCACTTTCCCCATATCTATTCAATATAGTACTTGAAGTCTTAGCTAAAGCAATAACACAATTAAAGGAGATCAAGGGGATACAAATTGGAAAGTACAAAGTTAAAGTATCTTTATTTGCAGATGATAGGTAGTATACATAAGTGGTGCTAAAAAATTCCACTGGGAAACTACTACAAATAATAAACACTTTTAGCAAAGTAGCTGTATAAAAAATTAATTCACAAAAATCAATACCATTCCTATATACAAACAACAAACAGACCGAGAAAGAAATCAGGTAAAAAATACTTTTTGCAACAGCATAAAAATTATAAAATACGTTCAGGCAAGTAAAAGACTGGTATGATTAAAAAAAAAAGACTTTAAGACATTGAAGAAAGAGATTGAAGAAGATATCAAAAGATGGAAAAATTGTCTATGCTCATAGACCAGTAGGGTTAATATAGTAATAATGACCATCCTACCAAAAGCAATCTACAGATTCAATGTAATCCCCCATCAAAATTCCAACACAATTTCTTTGCAGATCTTGAAAGGGCAATTTTCTGCTTCATATAAAACACAAAAAATCCAGAAAAGCTAAAATAACCCTGAATAATAAGTGAAACTGCTGGAGGTATCACCATTCCCAACCTCAAACTGCACCATAGAGCAACAGTAATGAAAAAAAAAAAACATTGTATTGGTACAAAAACAGACATCAGTGGAACTGAACTGAATATCCAGAAATAAATCCACACACCCGTGAACAACTGATATTTTTTATAAATAAACCAGAAATGAACACTGCAAATAAAACATTTATCTTCAATAAATGGGACTGGTCAAACTGGATGGCTCCATGTATAAAAGAATCCAAATAGATTCATACTTATACCTTACATAAAACTCAAGTCAAAATAGATCAAAGGCTCCAACACAAAACCAGAAATACTGAATCTGATAAAATAGAAAGTGAGAAATACCCTTGAACAAGAAAAAGACTTTCTGAACAGAACACCAATAGCACAGACACTAAGTTCAACAATTGATAAAATGGAGCCTCGTGAACCTGAAAACTTCAAAACAGTGAATGACACCACCATTCTGAGAAGGCAAAGATATTTTTACCAACTACACATCCAATAGAGGTCTGCTATCTATAATATATAAAGAAGTCTAAAAACTATATATCAAGAAAACAAATAGCCCAATTTAAAAATGAGGTACAGGGTTGTTAGGTGGTGGTGGCACACACCTTTAATCCCAGCACTCAGGAGGCAGAGGCAGGAGGATCTCCATGCGTTTAATACCTGCCTGATCTACAAGAGCTAGTTCCAGGATAGTCTCCAAAGCCACAGAGAGACCCTGTCTCAAAAAAGAAAATGGGGTACAGATCAAAACAGAAAATACTCAAATGATGAAACACAAATATCTGAGAAAAACTTTTAAAGTAATATTCATCATCCTTAGCCAATGAAAAATCTACTTTAAGATTCATCTTACATCTGTCAGAATAGCCAAGATCAATAAACAAACGACACCTCATACAGGCGAGGATGTGAAGGGAACACTCATCCAGTACTGGTGGGAATACCAACTTGTACACCCAATATGGACATGAGTGTGGTGGTTCCTTAGGAAGTTGGGGATTGATCTACCTCAAGATCCAGCTATAACTACACTTGGTCATGTACCCAAAGGATGCTTCATCTTATCACAGAGACACTTGCTCACCATATTCATTGCTACTCTATTCATAATAGCCAGAAACTGGGAACTGAGATGTTCCTCAGCAGATGAATGGATTTTTTTTAAAAAGTGGTACATTTACACAATTCCATAAAAAATAAAATCATGAAATTTGCAGGTAAATGTTTAAAAGTAGGAACAAAAAAATCATCCTAAGTGAGCTAACCCAGATCCAGAAAGCCAAATATGGTATTGTTTATTTATATGAGGATATTAGCTGTTAAGTCAGTAACCTAGCTACAATCCATAAACCACAGAGGTTAGATACAGAGTAAGGGACTAGAGGTGAAAGCAGATAGATTTCCCTAGGAATGGGAAATAAAAGAAGTAATTATGGATGGATAGGGAAGCTAGAAGGGGTAGATCAAGTGGGGAAAGAAATAAAAGAGGGTGATGAGGGAATAAATATAGGAAAAGACAGCTACAATTAAGGGCTATTATGAAAACCTAAAACAGCAGCATCCTCGTCCAGCCTCCACCCATGGGAGGAGATAAGCATGGGCCTGATTCTGGCCTGCCTTCCAGCACCCTGCTCAGAGGCTCCTGAGGCCTGGGAACTGTGTAAGGGGGAACCTGTCCCAGCAGATCAAGCCATCCAGAGTCTGCTCACATTGCTGAATTAGTCCTGCCTCAAGTCACCTGAGAGGGAGTCTCTCAGACCTGCCTGGATCCATCATGAAACCCATCAGAGTATTGGACCTGCTTGTATCCACCGGAAAAGAACCTTGAACCAGTACACACCAGGAGAGGAAGAGACCCCACCTGCACTCACTGGAAGAAGGGATGGGGAGACAACAATATGAGAATACATTCAATGACAGAAAAACCAATATTATGCCTCCAAAGTCTAGGGATTCTACACCAGCAAGACCTGAACGTCCCAACACAGATGAAGCAGAAAAAAAAATGACCTTAAAAACAACTTCATGAAGATGACCGAAGACCCTAAAAGAGGAAATGAGAAAATCCTTTAAAGAAATGGAAGAAAAGATAAACCAAAAATCACAAGAAACAGTTCAAACAATGTAAGATTTAAAAGCTGAAATAGAGACCAAAAAAAATAAAACCCAGTATGAGGGAATGCTGGTAATAGAAAAACTGGGTAAATAATCAGGAACTTCTAATGCAAGCATAACCAACAGGATACAAAAGATGGAAGAGAGAACCTCAGGCATTGAAGAAGTAGGATAAGTAGAATCATTGACCAAAGAAAAGCTTAAGTCCAACAAATTCCTAACACAAAATATCCAGGAACATGGGACACCATGAAAAGGTCAAACCTAAGAATAATAGATATAGAAGAAGGTGAAGAAACTCAACTCAAAGTGCAGGAAATATACTCAACAGAATCTTAGAAGAAAACTTTCCCAACCTAAAGAAAGGTATGCCAATGAAAATGCAAGAAGCTTACAGAGCAACTAATAGAGTGGACCACAAAAAATTCCCCTCGCCACATAATATTCAAAACACCAAACATACAGAATAAAGAAAGAATATTAAAAAGCAGCAAAGGAAAAAGGATAAGTCACATATAAAGGCAAACCTATCAGAATTAAACCTGACTTCTCCATGGAAACCCTGAAGGCGAGAAGGTCCTGGATAGATATTCTACCAACACTAAGAGACCACAGATCCCAGGCCAGACTACTATACCCAGCAAAGCTTTCAATCACTACAGATGGAGAAAACAAGATATTCTATGACAAAGTCATATTTAAGCAATACATATAAACTAATCCAACTCTATAGAAAGTTCTGGAAGGAAAACTCCAACCCAAGGAAGTTAACTACATCCATAAAAACATAGGCAATAGATAATCCCACTTTACCAACAGCCAAAAGAAAAAAGGGAGTAGTAACCCACATACAATACCATCAACAAAAAATCCAAAACAATAATTAACAATCAATGGCCATTAATGTCTCTCAATATTAATGGTCTTAACTCGCCTATAAAAAGACACAGTCTAAGAATGGATATGAAGACAGAATCTATCCTTCTGCTGCATACAATAAACACATCTCAACTTCAAAGACTGATGTTACCTCAGAGTTAAGGGTTGGGAAAAGATTTTCCAATCAAATGGACCCAAGAAACAAGTGGGTATAGCAATCCTAATATCTAACAATTTAGACTTTAAACTAAAATCAATCAAAATAGATGAAGAAGGTCATTTCATATTCATAAAGGAGAAATCCATCAAGATGAAGTCTCAGTTCTGAATGTCTATGCCCCAAATATAAATGCATCCACATTCAGGAAACATACTAAAGCTCAAATCACACATAAAACCTCACATACTTATTGTAGGAGACTTCAACACTCCACTCTCACCACTAGACAGGACCACCAGACAGAAACTTAACACAGAAACAAAGGAACTAACAGAAGTTATGTCCAACTAACAGACATATATAGAACATTCCTTCAAAACACAAAAGAAGATACCTTCCTCTCAGCACCACATGGAAACTTCTCTAAAAACAATCACATACTCGGCAATATAGCAAGCCTCAATAGCTACAAAAATAATTGGAATAACACCTGGTATCATATCAGACCACCATACTTTAAAGTTGGAATTCAACAACAACACAAATTTCAGAAACCCTGCAAACTCATCGAAATTGAACAATACACAATTGCACCATCCCTGGGTCACGGAAGAAATAAAGAAAGAAATAAAAGACTTCCTGGAATTGAATGAGAATGAAGACACAACATACCCAAACTTATAGGACACTTTAAAAGCAATGCTAACAGAAAAGTTCATAGCACAAAGTGCCCATATGAAGAAACTGGAGAAGAGTCACACTAGAGAATTAACAGCACAACTAAAAGCTCTAGAACAAAAATAATTAAAATCATCCTAGAGGAATAGAAGCCAGGAAATAATCAAATTGAGGACTGAAATCAATAAATTAGGAACTAGGAAAACAATACAGACAAAATCAGTGTAACAAAGAGTTGGTTCTTCAAGAAAGTTGACAAGATAGACAAACCTTTATCCAAACTAACTAAAACGCAGAAAGAGAGAACATGCAAATTATCAAAACCAGAAATGAAAAAGGGGACATAACAACAGATATTGAGGAAGTTCAGAGAATGTTCAGAGAATATTTTGAAAACCTGTACTCCACAAAATTGGAAAACTTAAAGGAAATGAGCAATTTGCTGGATAGATATCACTTACCAAAATTAAATCAAGAAAAGATAAGCATTTAAATAGACCTGTAAGCCCCAATTAAATAGAAGCAGTCATCAAAAGTCTCCCAACCAAAAAAAGCCCAGGGCCAGATGGTTTCAGTGCAGAATTCTACCAGAAATTCAAAGAACATCTAATACAAATACTCTTCAAAGTAAGCAGAAGAGACATTGCCAAACTCTTTTTATGGGGCTACAATTACCTTGGTACCCAAGTCACACAAATACACAACTGAGAAAGAGAACTACAGACCAATATCCTTCATGAACATTGATGCAAAAATACTCAATAAAATACTGGCAAATCGAATCCAAGAACACATCAGAGAAATCATCCACCATGATCAAGTAGGCTTTATTACAGGGATGCAGGGATGGTTCAACATATGGAAACCTATCAATGTAATCCACCATATAAACAAACTGAAAAAGAAAAACCACATGATGACTTCACTAGATGCTGACAAAGCCTTTGACAAAATTTAACACCCCTTCATGATAAAGGTCTTGGAGAGATAAGGGATAACAGGAACATACATAAACATAATAAAGGCAATATACAGCAAACTAACAGTCAACATAAAACTAACTGGGGAGACGCTCGACATGATTCCTCTAAAATCAGGAACAAGACATGGCTGTCCACTCTCTCCATATCTCTTCAATATTGTACTTGACGTTCTAATTAGAGCAATAAGAAAACAAAAGGATATCAAGGGGATAAAAATTGGAAAGGTAGAAATCAAACTTTCATTACTTGCAGATGATATGATAGTTTACATAAGCGACCAAACAAAAAAAAAAAAAAAAAAAAAAAAAGCTCTACCAGGGAACTCCTACAGCTGATTAAACACCTTCAGCAAAGTGACAGGATACAAGATTAACTAAAAAAATCAGTAGCCCTGCTATATGCATATGATAAATGGGCTGAGAAAGAGATCAGAGAAACATCACCTTTTACAATAGCCACAAACAACATAAACTATCTTGGGGGGGTAATGTTAACCAAACAAATGAAAGACCTCTATAATAAGAACTCTGAGTATCTAAAGAAAAAATTTAAAGAAGATACCAGAAAATGGAAAGATCTCCCATACTCTTGGATAGGTAGGATCAACATTGTAAAAATGGCAATCTTGCCAAAAGCAAATACAGATTCAATGCAATCCCCATCAAAATCCCAGCACAATTCTTCACTGACCTTGAAAGGATAATAAGCAACTTTACATGGAAACAAAAGACCCAGGATAGCCAAAACAATCTTGTACAATAAAGGAACTTCAGGAGCATCACCACCCCTGACTTCAAAGCTCTATATTATAGAGCCATATTCCTTAAAACAGCTTGATACTGGCACAAAAATAGACAGGTAGACCAATGCAATCGAATTTAAAACCCTGATATTAACCCACACACCTATGAACACCTGGATTTTGACAAAGAAGCTAAAATTATACAATGGAAAAAAGAAAACATCTTCAACAAATGGTGCTGGCATAACTGGATGCTGACTTTAGAAAACTGCAGATGGACCATATCTATAGCCATGCACAAAACTTAAGTCCAAGTGGATCAAAGTCCTCAACATAAATCCAGCCATACTGAACCTCTTAGAAGAGAAATTTGGAGGTACCTTTAAATGAATAGGTAAGGAGGCAGCTTCCTGAACATAACACAAGCAGCACAGACACTGAGATTGACAATAAGTGGGACCTCCTGAAACTGAAAAGCTTCTGTAAGGCAAAGGACACAGTCAAGACAAAACGGCAGCCCACAGAATGGGAAAAGATCTTCACCAACCCCACATCTGACAAAGGGCTGATCTCCAAAATATGCAAGAACTCAAGAAGCTAGTCACCAAAACACAAAATATTCCAATTAAAAAGTGAGGTACAGAACTAAATAGAGAATTCTCAATAGAGGAATCTAAAATGGCTGAAAGACACTTAAGAAAGCACTCAACATCCTTAGCCATCAGGCAAATGCTAACCAAAACAACTCTGAGATACCATCTTACTCCTATCAGACTGGCTAAAAGAATAAAATAAAATAAAATAAAAAATATAAATGACAGTTTATGCTGGAGAGGATGTGGAGAAAGGGGAACACTCCTTCACTGCTGGTGGGAGTACAAATTCATACAGTCACTTTGGAAATCAGTATGGCAGTTCCTCAGGAAAATGGGAATCAGTCTACCACAAGATCCAGCAACTCCTCTCTTAGGCATATACCCAAAAGATGAACATTCAAATGGCAAGAACATCTGTTCAACTGTTCATAGCAGCATTATTTGTATTAGCCAGAACCTGGAAGCAACCTAGATGCCCCTCAACTAAAGAATGGATGGAGAAAATGTGTTACATTTACACAATGGAGTACTACTCAGCACATGGTATATACTGACTTGTATATGGATTGTAGACATACAGCAAAGGATTACCAGCCTACAATCCACACCACCAGAAAAGCTGATGGAAACAAGGAGGACCCTAAGAAAGGCATACATGGTCCCTCAAAGAAAGGGAAAGGGATAAGATCTCCTGAGTATATTGGGAGCAAGGAGGAAGGGGAGAGGGAGTTAGGAGAAAGAGAAGGGGAGAAAAGGGAGAGGAAGACATGAGGGAGCAGAAGACTGAGTTGGGAGCAGAATAAAGGAAAGCAAGACAAGAAATACTACAATAGAGGGAGCCATTATAGGCTTAAAGAGAAATGTGACACTAGGGCAATGTCCAGAGATCTACAAAGATGACCCCAACTAACAATCTAAGCAATAATTGAGAGGCTACCTTACATGCCCTTCCCTGATAATGAGATTGATGACTACCTTAAGTGCCATCCTAGAGCCTTCATCTAGTAGCTGATGGAGACAGAAGCAGAGACCCATGGCTAAGCACTGAGCTGAACCCCTGTAATCCAGTTGCAGAGAAGGAGGAGTGATGAGCAAAGGGGTCAAGAGTAGGTTGGAGAAACCCACAGAAACAGCTGACCTGAACAAGGGGTAACTCATGGACCCCAGACTGATATCTGAGAAACCTGCATCAGACTAACACAGACCCCCTGAACATGGGCACCAATTAAGAGGCCTGGGCAATTTATGGGGCCTCTGGTAGTGGGTTAGTATGTATTCCTAGTATACAAATGGACTTTGGGACCCCATTCCACAAAGAGGGATACTCTAGACACACAGTGTGGGGCTTAGGCCTTGCTCCAAATGATATAGACTTCGAAGTTTCCCCCATGGAAGGCCTCACCCTCCCTGAGGAGAAGAAAGGTGATGCAATAGGAGCTTAGTGAGGGTGAAGGGGAAGAGGATAGGGAGAGGGAACTGAGATTGACATGTAAAAGAAGCTTGTTTCAAATTTAAATGTTAAAAAGGGGAAAAGAAAACCTAAAACAGTAAAAGCTTCATAAAATATATACACATATGAAGGCAACCTAAATTAATAAAATAAAAGACAGACAGAGCCCCAACTGTATACCTTATGTTACCAAATGAAGCTTCCAATGCCAAGGTCTGGTTACATCTAATTGAGTTGTTGGTCAAAGTGGTCCTTTGGAGAGCCCCCAAACAACCCAGGCCCTTGTCAAGACTAAAGGTTGTTCTCCACAAATGACAGCAAGGCTCCATTGTTGAAGACAACACATGCACAACTCATTGAACAAGGAGAAGTTGAGCTGGTGCTGACATAGAGCCTTCACCACTATGTTTTAGCATTCTTGGTACAGGAAGGTACTCTACACTCTACCAAAGGAGAAGTGTAAACACCAACCCAGCACACACCTTCTGATCTACAATTGTGCCCTGCCTGTAAGATATGCTAGTTCAATGGTGACACAAAACTCCACGACATGGAACCCACACCTGACTGTGCTAGTGTGACAAAGAACCTGAGACTAGATAGCCCAGGAATGACATTTTTAAAAGACAGCAATAAAACAACTCCTAATGACACTCTGAGATAGCCACAGATCAGTGTCTTGCCCATCATCAGAGAAAAACAGAGACTCACAGCCAGATATTATACAGAGGATGCAAGACCTTGGGACAGTCAGCCCTAAATGGGATGTCTCCATCAAATCCCTCCCCTCAGGGCCCAGGGAACCCTGCAGAAAAGAAAGCAGAAAGAGTTCCCTTTGCATATATGTTATGTCTGCCAGTTTAGTGTTCTCATGAAATTCCTTAGTGTGCAAGCAAGTGGGTCTCTGCATGTGTATCTGTTTCTTGTGTCCTTTCTTAGGCTCTTTCCCTTCTGCTTATTTATTTATTTTGTGCTATGCTGGTATATTAGTTTTTTTTATCTTATTTTATTAAAATAAGGAAGAAAAGAAAAGAAAAGGGAAGAGAAGAGAAGAGAGAAAAGAGAAGGAAAGGAAAGGAAAAAAAAAGAAAAGAAAAGAAAAGAAAAGAAAGAAAAGAAAAGAGAAGAGAAGCCTTACCATCTCACCCTCTAGCATACCTGGCCCTGGGTACTAGCCTGCTTGCTTCTGTGTGGACCTCTCCCATGACAATAGGCAGCCTCTAATTTCTCTCAGCCTCACTTTCTGTTTACCAGTCACACACACTTCTCATAAGATCTTCTGGTACTATTCATCTATTTATGCAATATTTTTAAGCTCCATTTCTTAACTGTTAGATTTTATGTTTAAAAACAACAAAAAAAAAACTTTCCCTGGTTCTGGTAATCATGATCAATATAACTTCTTCATTCTAACAATTATTCTGTGACCTTTTCTGAAGTTTTACCTAATCAAACAATTGCATCCAAATAACCTATTCCTCCTATTTTAAGTCTTGTGCATTTCATTCTCAGGACTTTAGGGCACATGCTAAGGTTCCCAGGGCAGCACTAGGATGAAGTAGTAGCAAAGATATTCTTGGATATAAGAATGTCTTTATTTCAGAGCTGGAAAGATATTCAATGGTTAATCCAATGCCTACCTATGCCTCTACAGGAACTTGCCCTCACATACATTGATATATATAGACACACATGAATACACAGAAATAAAAATAAAAAGCAAACTCTTTTTTAAAAAACACTTTATTTCACCAAGTTGAGTCTACTGCCACTCAAGAAATGTCCATTCCGTCTCAGCCTTAGTTCTTTTCTTCAGTTAATATCTTCTGAAAGACTTCTTTGATGACTAAGATGGCCTTTTTCTCCTAGTTTATTATCTTAATATAGTAAGTTGTTTCACTATTTTGCATGCTTGCTTTAAATCACAATATAAGTTGCATACAGAAATACAAAGATCTTAATTGTTTGATGAGCTTTAGTTCAGAACAGTCTAGAAACAAGTTGACTCACACCGAAAATGCTCCCTCCTGTCATTTCCTTGTTTTCTCCACTGTCCTCCCAGCCATGATTGATGGCCTTCATCACAGACTGTATTTGGATTTCATGCAAATAAAAACATGCAATGTGTATGCTTTTTCCCTAGATTCCTAACTAAAGATGATTTTTGAGTCGTATCCACTCTGTTTCAAATGGCTCACTTTTTAAACTGCCAAGTAATGTTCCATTGTCTGTTTAATTATGGTATTCATTGTATACTTAGCCATATTCACTTTGTTGGTCTCATCTCCCATAATTAGTCTGTTCAGTTATTTTCAGTTTGGGTTGGTTATGAATAGCAGCCCTGCAAACATTCTCACACAAGTCTCTAGTGACACACAGAGCAATTGCTAAATCTGATAACAGAGTGAAGTCCAGTGACCTTTGTAAATTAATTTGCCATGCTTGGCGGCAGATTTCCTATGTGTACTTGCATTACCTGCAGCTAAAAGCATTTTGGTATCCTGTATTTCATTTTTCATTTATTTCTTTTTATTCTTAATGCATTAGCAAGATCTTCCATATAATTTTCAGAAACAGTGGAATGAATGGCTATCCCACCTTTGCTCCTGCTCTTGTGGAGAAAATGTCCGATGTTCTATCAATAAATTGCTGAACTCCTATTTGTTATTTGGCTAGATTTTTTTTTCATTGGGGTCTTCCTATGCATCCATGAATAGTCTAGAACTTCCAATAGCCTCCAAAGTGCTGGGAATGCAGCTCTGAGGTTTGCAATGAATATTCTGTATGAGGTTTTATAAACTTATTTTTCTTGTTTGCAATAGGGTCTTTACCATGATGAGGTGAGGGACTTGACTGTTTTTATTGTGTCTGCTAAGATAGCCACACAGCATGTCAACTGGTGCTGCTTCTGTGCAGGACTTGTTCAGGTAACCATATTTCTTAGACTACCTTTGGGCATCTTCATTGGATGTAGGACATCGTCCAATATAGATGGATATAGACGATGTCCTACCCTTGTCCTCTGGCTATTATAATCTTTCTGACCACTCTTCTGTGATGATACTCTAAGCCTTAGATATAATGGCTGTTTAAAATATATCAGTTGGGGTTAGAGAGATGCCTTAGCAGTTAAGAGCACTGGCTGCTCTGGCAGAAGACCCAGATCCAATCCCCAGCATGCACATAGCAGATCAAACCCAACTCTCCAGTTCCAGGAGATATAGTGCCCTCTTTTGGCATCCATAGATACTGCACTCACATACATATACCCACATGTAGGTATACATAATACACCGAAATAAAATTAATTTTAAAAAATACTTTCTATAATGGTCTCTATCTGCTGGGGGGGGGGAGAGAAACGTTTTTGATGGAAGGTGAGACCTACACTTATCTGTGGGCATAAAGATAAGTATTTAGAAATCAGTTAAGAATTGTATTGGTTTAGGAGAGGGACAGCTGTAGGTTTTCCTCTAGGGTTCATAATCACCAGCCACTGGTAGTCAGCTAGATATTAGTTGAGTACTGGACATGGATTCCCTCCAAACCTATCTAGATAAAGAGCCATAGGCAATTTGGCATCAGCTTTCTCCAGAGATAAGCACCCTAATGGCTGTCCAGTTTCTATCATAAGCAGATTAATTATATATATATATATGTATATATATACATAGAGAGAGAGAGAGAGAGATGATAGAAGAGAAATATATTAGTCATCAAAGAAGTCTTTCAGAAGATATTCACTGAAGAAAAGAACTAAGGCTGAGACGGAATGGACATTTCTTGAGTGGCAGTGGATAAATATATTTATGTTTACAGTGCACGTAAAATAATAATAAATAAAGAGGACACAAATAGTTAAAATAAGTGCTTACCAAACAAGCCTGATGACCTGAATTCTATCTCTGAAAACTGTAAAGATGAATGGAGAGAATTCACTCCATGAAATTGACCTCTGATCTCTGTATACACTATGGTACAACTGTAACACCAATCTTACTTACTTACACACACTCACACACACACACACACACACACACACACACACACATAATAAGACATTTTAAATCATCAATCTTTTCAGTAAAATATCCGTTATTTTGTTTTATTTTCTGTCTATATTCTGTGTTGGAGAGTTTAAATCTTAGTTCTTTTTCTAAAAGATTTATTTATAAGTAGGTGTATAAGTTGGCCAACAGTACTTTATTCATTAACCAATATGTTTCTTACATATTTACAGAATGACATCTCCCATCATCTCCTCTTTTCTGTCTAAAATAAAAAGAAGTGTTTTAACCTTAACATAGCAAAATATATCACACAACAGTTATCAAATAAGAATCACAGTTAACAATATTTAGTACATTAACATTTAGTAAGATTTAAAGAAAATATTCAATTATCTATCCTATCTTTGTGAGTCTAAAGTCTTATATGCAATTTATCTTAACTCCTAAATAATGAAAACTATAACCATAACTATCTGTCTTCAACTCCTTCAAAGACCATAGAAGGATAATATATAAACTCTAGAATGACAGCAACAACTCGCCTGGTCAGTCACCCAAAGTTCTTCTGTAAAGTTCCATCTTTAGCCCATAGGCCATAGTGTGTCTGGCAGACTCCTCAGCAAAGCAGGAAACTTTAAACTGTCCATCTGTATTGGCAATTTGTCAGTCACTTTTTTCTGTATCCTGCAGACTGCCTGGAAGACTCTTCCATGAAGCAGGAACCCTGTAGCACTGTCCATCTTGTTTCAGCAGTCACTTTCCTGTGGGTCCTGCATGTCCAGTTTATACAGCATAAAATCAAACAGTCCAGACAAGAGCAGTATCTTGCCCTAATGGCTAGTCTTGCCATATTGAAAGCAAACTTTGTAACATCTTCAACACCAGCACTCTGGAGATAGAAGCAGGAAGATTTCTCTTAGTTTGAGATGAGTATGGTTTATATAGTGAGCTCCAAAACAGCAAGGACTACAAAGAAAGATCCTGTATCAAAACAACAACATAATTTTTATATAGTATGTTTATATTTTTTAAAAAATGTTTATATATGTCATTTGTACAAGTGTTTGCCTGCATGTCTGAATGTGCACCATAGGCATGCAGTACCTGCAGAAGAGGATATTGTAGCCCCTGAAACAGAGTTATGGATGTATGTTTGTGAACCACTGCAAGGGTGCTGGGAACTAAACTCAAGTCCCCTGGAAGAGCATCCAGTGCTCCCAACTCCTGGGCAGTCTCTCCAGCCCCTTAGTTCTTATACTCACCTTAGTCACTTCACTTTCTTGAGACAAGAGCAACTTTATTTATTCATTCATACAGTTTTGATTTCATATACCCATGTTGAGCTATAAACTCCCCTCTAAATACTGTTACTCATGACTACAATACCACTACCACACAAAGCTGTTCTTTTGTTCAGGTCAAGACATTCCCACTCCCTGCATGAAATCTTCTTTGATCCATGGATTGCCAATAAGGTGTTGTTTTATTTATAATACTTGTGAGTCAAGTATTTCATTGTTAATTGTTTCTCCATTAAAATCATTCTGACTTGGGAATAGAGTCTCTATATGTTCATTCCTGAATACGCATTCTTATACCTAGGTGTAGTCTGTTGGAAGTGCATTTGAGAAGAGCACCCACTCTGCACTTGCTGACCACAGTGATATCAGGTATCACATGATTCACAGCGTTTTCAACACCCCAGTAACAAAAATTTTTACCTATACCACCTAGTAATTACAGACTGTCAAAAAAAAAAGCCTGCCATAAGTGACTATTATGAACCTTATATCTCCCTCTTTATCTATTTTGTATCACGTACTGTCAATCTCCGTTGTTAGGCGATTATAAACTAAAGAGCACCATGTCCCCTGGGAACTTTGTCATTTAATCACCATGTTCCCTTCTTGGAATCTGATAAATCTGAAAATGTCACAGCTACTCCAGTGTCCTACACTCAATAAGTCCTGGCTCCCTCCTGCCCCCTGAGTGCCTTCACTTTCCCTCCCCCTCCCTGCTCAGGGAGTGAGCCAGCATGTGTCAGCTCTCCCATCCATTCCCGCTTCCATCCTCACAGCATCCCTGTCTTTAAAGTTGATGTCTCATGAGAAGCATCTATCAATTCATTGTTTCCACTTCGATTCAGCTTCGTGGTGTTTACTTTTTTCATTGAGCATGTAGTCTGTTATTTATAGATGATAATTTAGTGCTTGTTACAAAAGAGCATTTGCCTCTCATTTTAAAGTTGGTTAAAAAACTAATTCAATTGGTTCTTTATTCTGCATTATGGCAGGGACATTTCTCTATTTAATACGCTATGTGTTTTCTCTGACAGCTTAGTTGCTCCTTATACTGCTTGCATTGCAGTCAGGGGGTTCAATAAAGCCCTTTCAATATTTACCTCCACCTCACAGTGACATCACAGAAAGACCTCACATCCATGTTACCATCTCTGGCTCTGTGTCGGTGTGTGATGCTGTACTTTTTGCTGTAATTTAAGATGATTTGTGACCTTTACTGCTTTGAATAATTACTGTCATATCAACACACCTATCTACTCAGGATGAATCGAGTGTGAGTGGGCATAAGGTATGGAGAGGATATCGCTCCCACAAGCAGTGTTCACTTTTCTCACACATTGCATTTCTCGTCTGATTGCATTACCATTTACCATGTACCCAAAGAACTTCGTCCAGTGGCATTTGTTCAGAGGGACTCCATTATACACACTGCAGTATTTGTTCATCATATTGACAAACTCAACATTTTGCTAAACAAGCCTGCATTCTTTTTCTTGATTTTCACAGGTCATTTTCACTTGTTATGAACTTATAAGTTGACAGTTTTTATTGATGTGTACTTTAGAAGATTATAGCAACCTCTCCACTGCCAGCACAAAGCCAAGCATGATCCATGGCCAGCTGCTTGTATTTGCTGACATTTAAATCCAAGGCTCAATTGAGTTCATTTTTGTGCATGCTGTACTGTAAAGCAAGGGCCACCTTTGTAACTAGTAAGTTTCTATCTGACTAGGCATCCTTTCACCTCTTGATAGAGTTACCAACTTGACCATTCAGTCTTTTGGAAACTTTGCTTACCATCAGTATCCAGTAAACAAACGTTTGCTCTTGAATTTTCAATTGTATGCTATTGGAAGTCTGAGTCCATTGTTGTCTGTGGCTCCATCCGCTGTGTGGGTTGTACAGCTTGCTTTTAGTTGGCTTCCTACCTAGCAGCATATGACTTTATCACCTATGAGTAATGCAAGAATATAGGGGAGCTCTTGTCTGTTTGAGGATTACCCTCTGCCCTTCCTGGGCAACTCACAGAAGGATTAGCACCTGATTGACCCTCCCACATTGAGCCCTACTTGTGACTATGATTAGGCAGTGACCATCGGGAGCAGAAGCTAGATTCCTGTGCATAAGCTGCCTAGTAATAGATACACTCATTTTATGGGACTCCAGAACAATGTATTTTGAAATATTTAACAACCTGGGCCATGAATGAAACATGTCCTACTCTCACCTGCCCAGTTGTCAGACATAAGATTACTGCACCTTCAAATTTATATCCCCAAATGTCAATGCCTCCTGGCTCCTCTGTTCATGGCAGTGTGAGCTGATCTCCAACATTGTGCTATGAGATTTCAGGCACGTCTTTTGACATTTATCAGCTTAACTATCCCTCAATCTTAAGAGTATTTTTCATAATTCTTCTAGCAGAGCAGAAAATGGAACCAAGTTACACATATGTTTACAACTGAGGGAAGGCAGGGAGAACACACCCAGTATGTGCAATGTTAGAGTCGAAACCCCATGGCCTGCATAGCTAAGAGTGGTGACAGGAGCTGGAAGATCATTTGTAGTAGATGAAGGAAGCAAACTGCCTGACCACGCTTAAGGCAAATTCTGTTATGTGAACATATGGAAATGCAGCCCTGTGGGTCATAGCCCACTGAGGTGAGCCCTCCTCCCACCTCCACATCTGCTCCAAAATATTAATGCAGAATCGTGGCCCTTGACTTGCACTCACCCTTAGCTCTACAGAGATGAGCATGTAGAGATGAAAGGAAGCAACCAGGTGCCACAAGCAATGAAGAGCAGTCAGGACAACGGGAATAGAAAGCCCCAAGGCTCATAGGTGCCCTGGGGCCCAATAGATGCTGAGCAGGATCTTGCTGCCAACATTTGGTCTAGAAGGTTGGTCATCTTCCCTCTTACCCACTGGGCCCTGGACTCTGACTGAGCCAAGCTTGCAGCAACACTAGAACACAGCTGCCTGGCAACCAGCTCAACTCTGAGACCAAGCAACTGACTGTCCTGGCCAGTATACCACCTCTAGCTGTTGCCGGAGGCCTCAGTTCCCAGTTGTGTTGTTGGGGGTGTCTCCATCGAACCTCTGCTATGTCCTGAAGACTTAGAGCTCCCTTCAGACAGAGACGGTGGTTGTATGAGGTAACACAGGCAGGAGACATTATCTTCCATGGTCCAGACTTACTGGTCTCGCGTTAGCAAGGAAGGGCTTAGAAAGCATTCTAATTCCTGATGAGAGATATGAATGGGTAGCAGTGGGCATGCTCAGTTGGGCTGTGCATGGTTATGGCCAACCCCACTCTTATGCCCAAGTATGTAGCAGAAGTATATGCTCACTCCCAACAGCTGCACAATGTTTGCTGAGAAGAGTATGATGTTAATTACATGATAATGAGCTCACAATAAAGCTGTGTCCCCGGGGAACACAGGAGCTCAGGAGCCAATCACATGGGCAGACCTGTTGCTTTCACATGAATTTCAAATGCATGAAGAAGCTCTCGCTGGTCAGAAACTTTCTACGACTGTCTGCAAGAATCACGTCTAACTAAAATTTATCATACTAAAATTCAAAATAGGAAGCTAGGACATGATTAGTTCACCTTAAAGAGGTAAAATATCCATCACAAGTTAGTACATACATGTTTATAATAGACAGTGATGGCATTTTCCAAAACAAAAGCAACCAGAGGTGAGCAAGGTACCACATCTTTCTGTTGCCACTTTCTTGACTCAGCTTACTATGTGTGGTAGCTTCCCATGGGAGGATGAGGGTGAAGATAAAAACTCTATAGAAATCAGATTGCCTGGATTCCTGAAACTCGCTTTGAAGCCTTTGCTGTGTGTAGACACAGGTAACAATTCCAGGAGCAGTGTGAATAAGAGAAACCTTCTCAGCCAGGAAGATGGGTCACACCACACACTACACACTACACAGGATACACACATACATCATATATCACACATTACACAAACACACACATACCACAGAACACCTTATGTGTTCACACTACATACACACACATTATACATCACACAACACACAAATACACATACCACAGAATCCCACCATATGTGTACACACTACACACCACACAGGACACACACACTTCATGCATCACACAAACACACACATATACCACAGAATCGTGCCTTATGTGTACTCACTATAAACCACAGGATACCATTCATCACACAAACACACACAAACAGATTTCCAGCCCCTTGTTCCTTCCACACACACATATGGCATATATCCTATACCCCACATATACCCCACCACACAAAGAGAGAGAGACAGTATGGGGGGAATGTTTCCGTGACTCAATGGCACAGGTGTGAGACATAGGGCAGGAGATGGCAGATCAGGCTTTGTTGTTGGGCCTGAGTTCTGAAGTGAAATGTGACCATGTCACCATAATGCAAGGAGTCCCCAAGGGGACCTCTGCTTGCATGTGTCACCCATGAGGCCAGCTCTGATGGAGACCCTGGAGAGTGGTCTGCAGATCTGGGCCCGAGTAGCTTGGACATAAATATGAAAGCCTGAACGGGCTTCTTGAGCTGTCGGCAGCCCATTGTCCAGGACCTGTTCTCTGCAGAGTGGCTTTGCTTGGGTGCTGTTTCCTAGATACTGAGAGCCATCAACCTGCAAATAGCAATACTGATAGAGTGACAATGGTCACAGCTGGTTCCTTTTTCCAGCATCACGAGCTGCTTCTGTTTTCTCATGAATCAAGACCTGGTGCCACAGGTTTGTGCTTTCTAGGGCCCAAGTCAGCAGCCTGTGACATAAATTTTTGATGAATTCAACTGTGAAATATTCACAGCCTGGAAATCTATCCTACAGTTCATATTTTTATCATTTTTTTCTATTTGGTTCTATAAATTCATCAGAAAGTATTGGTCCTGGTGCAGCATGGAGTCTCTACCCACCCACCAGAACTCCCACAGGCTTACTGAGAAGACCGAGGAGGGATGGATGGAGGTAACTAGGGCAGGTGACAGGGGTGCCTAGCTCCTTCTGCTGTAGACTATCCCAAGAGTGAGGCTTGGAACAGAGTTCATAACTCTATTGTATATCAGTGAATAAAATGTCCTTTAAATAGAAGGATACAGAAATGCATGATGACTGTTGTGAAGGATGGCTCTATTACAAGGCTTGGATTTGAAGGGACAAATTGTGGAAGCTGGTTCACCCATGGATGTTCTATCCCTGTACCATTTTTCAGGGCATTTGGAATATTCAAACCACACGGGGTTGGGGGGACCAACCATTCAGACTTATTTAAAACCTTCTGGTTGAAAAAATACACATTCATACAACAAGGACATCTGTTCAACTATGTTCATAGCAGAATTATTTGTAATAGCCAGAATCTGACAGCAATCTAAATGCTCCTCAAATGAAGAATGGATGGAGAAAATGTGGTACATTTATACAATGGAGTACTATTCAGTGGGGAAAAAAAAACAATGGAATCTTGAAATTCACGGGCAAATGGATGGAACAAGAAGAAACCATCCTGAGTGAGTAAACCCAGTCACAAAAAGACAAACATGGTATGTACTCACTCACATATGGCTTTTAGACATAGAGCAAAGCAATCCATAATGCCAGAAAAGCTAGGAAACAAGGAGGACCCTAAGAGAGACATAATGGTCCCTCATATAAGAGGAAAGGTACAAGATCTCCCAAGCAAATTGGGAGCATGGGGGAGGGGAGAGGGAGTTAGAAGGAAGAGGAGGAGAGAGGTGGGCATGAGGGGAGGGGAAAGGGAGCCAGGGGACAAAGGAGAGAAGTGGGCATGACAGAGCAGGGTGATTGAGTCAGGGAAAGAGTAGAGGAGAGCAAGAAAAGAGCTACCTTGATAGAGGAAACTATTAATGTTTTAAAAAGAAATTTGGCACTAGGGAAATGTCCAGAGATCTACAAGGATGACCCCAGCTAACAATCTAAGCAATAGTGGAGAGGCTACCTTAAATGCCCTTCCCCGATAATGAGATTGATGACTGCCTTAAATGCCATCCTAGGGCCTTCATCTAATAACTGAAGGAAGCAGAAGCAGACACTGAGCAGAACTCTTGGAATCCAGTTGCAGAGAGGGAGGAGTGATGAGCAAAGGGATCAAGAACAGGCTGGAGAAACCCATAGAAACTGCTGACCTGAACAAGGGAGAGTTCATGGACTCCAGTCTGATAGCTGGGAAACCAGCATAGGACCAATCCAGATTCCCTGAATGTGATGTTAGTTGGGAGGACTGGACAGCCTATGTGGCCTCTGGTAGTGGATCAGTATACGAATGGACTTTGGGAGCCCATTCCACATAGAAGGATACTCCCTCAGCCTAGACACACGGGTGAGGGCCTGGGCCCTACTCCAAATGATATGACAGACTTTTAAGACTCCCCATGGAAGGCCTCACCCTCCCTTGGGAGTAGAAAGGGGATGGGATGGGGGTTAGTGGGGGGAACAGGGGAGGACAAGAGGGTACAGGAACTGAGATTGATATGTAAAACAAGCTTGTTGCAAATTTAAATTTAAAAATTATATAAAGAAATAAAGTCTTCTGGTTGATGAGAATACACAAAACACCTTTTATTTGGAATAACCATTGCCCAGACTTCAGCTTGGTTTCTGAGGAACTGTTTCCAGTACTCTGGTCCACACCTGATCACCAGAACTGGCCACTCAGTCTCAGCATCCAGGAAAGACAAAGTTCTGGGCCCCTGTTCCTGGGACTCTTCTTTTTGAGTGACCCCCAGAGAGCCTTCAGAGCAGGTATCACACTACACAGGCAGGAAAATTGAGGCTAGCAACATCATCCTCCTAGAAGTGGGAAACCAAATTCAAATGGTCTTGGGACCTAGAACATTCTGTCTACTTTATGGAAGCCTGTAATTCCTCAGGAAACATGGGAAAGACCCCCCCACAATTATCAAAGAAGATACTGTCAGCTGTGCAAACTCTAATTTATTTGGAGGGAATCTGAAGTCAGGATGTGGCCCATTATCAGTCCAGTTGTCCAGTGTGTCAGGGTACTGTGCCCTTTGTTCATAGTTACTTATAGTCAAAGTTAGGCCAGCTGTCCTTTAACCTCAAAGGTCTGAATCACTGTTCCATACCATTTTAATACAAAGAAGAGGCTGCAATCAAGAGGGACTTGGCCATGCTTTGCAGTTGAATATTGGAATTGAGGCTCCCTTTCAATAGTTGCAAGTGGAGTGAGCCCCTCTGTGCTGCCAATGCACAGTCTTAAAGCTTTAATTTTGATCATGTCTTGAAGTCCATCCTCAGGATGCTGGAGCTCTGGCTTCCCACAGGTTTGGCAGCCCCCTGCTCTCCCACCTCACCAGGATCAAGTATTCAAACATCCAGTGTGTTTCCCTCCCAAAAGACTTCATGAGTTAACATACTTTGTCCATGTGGGCAACTAGAAAGTTAGCAGGTGTGCAAGATACCCGAGACAGAGCATAATTGACACTGGCCAGTGGGAACTGCCCAGTGCTGCCCAATACCATAGTCATAGCTCCATCTTAGAGTCTGCCTTGCCCAGAGACAGAGAGTCTAACACAGGCCTAACAGGTGACAAAAGTCATCCTCTTCAATTCAGTCACTGTGTGGCTTTCTATGGGGGCTGGGACAATCTAAATACAGAGCAGGGGCCAGAAATATCTCAAAGTAGGTATATTTAAAATCTACTGAATGGTGACATTACACATGTTTTCTCTGGTATTTGGAACATCCCTAATATGGGACCCAACTTCAGCAAGACCCTGGGTTCTTGCCCCATATCCCCACTCATTTCAAGAACTACAGAGAACATCACATACTATTCAGGAGACAACATGACACTTGGCTTTCCAAGGACAGTGGATTGAGTTAGCAAAGAAGGAACTGGAGAGAAACATGGGCAAAGTCACACAGGACATCAGTGCTGTGAGGGAGGAGCATTGCTTCTCTGTCAGCGCCAAGGGCCCAGCATGTGTATCAAGGCTGGAAACAGCTCAGTCAGGAGTCAAGGATGCCTCAGCATGGGACAAGCTGAGGGGGAAGAAACATGAGGTCAGATCCCTAGGGCTGAGGAACACCTGCTTCAGGTACCATGGAGATGAGTCACCAGAAGAGCAGAGACAAGTGCCCATGCGGGATTGTCATTATGCAATACAGAGCCTGTCATATGTGGGACAGAGAAAACACAAGGAGAAAGTAGCTGGGGAAGGGAGGCTTGCTGATGGCGAAGGGGGTGAAGTGTGCATGAGTGGGGCCCAGTGAAGGCAACTGGCCAGAAACATATACCCAGACAACACTTGTGTGGGCAGCATGAGGCTAGTGTCTTCACGGTTCTGTGACTCTAGTCACAGTTCTATTCCTCCAGAGGTGCCAGCCACACACAGCTGACACATCAGGATGGGAGATGGGTTCATTCAAAGCTGAGCTTTCCTAGCCAAGAGACTGTGCCAAGAATGCTCCCAGCATCCAAGCTGGAGATTGAGAGTTAGGTAAAGGGGCTATGGGTAGAAGGGGGATTATGGATAGAAGCCAGGCTCATGGAGCCCCCAGTCATGTTAACATACAGCAATGTTGTGAACCAGCTCCTATTGCCCTCTCCTCTTAGAGATGAGAAACCAGAAAAATCCCATGACTTGCCTGGGGCCACAGAACACTGTGAGTGGCCTTAGTAGTTACCTGTCTGTGAGCCACAAACCTCCCCAAATTCAGAAGACTACAGGATATTTCTGATCTCCACATGTCAACAGCTGTATCCTGCTGCTCACTATGAACTTGGAGCACAGCTGCAGCTTCTGGTTTCCTCAGCTCTGCAGCAGATAGACAGCCTAGCTGTGCTTCTCATGAGTAGCAGGTGTCAGGACAGCTGTGAGTGTCCAGCTCTGCTCCCCATGGCCCTTCATTCTCTGCCAGCCACCTGGGCTTGTCCCCCAGAGCCAGCAGCCATAAGCTAAGCTTCAGAAAGCTAAGTCAGTTGTACACCATCCCCCCACATCTGGGCTAGTTAAGAGATATACAAGCCATGAGAGCCTTGGAAGGAGCCACAAGGATCCCAGCAGCGACTGGTGGACAAGAGATCAATGATGGCCACCCCATTTGCTACAACTGCAGAAAGCATCAGAGAACCCAGGATCCATGCCTAAGGTGTCAAGTTCAAGAGGGTAGCTATGGTCAGGGTGGGACAAATAAATTTATTACAGGGAAAGTTGTGGTAAAAAGCCTTGCACCATGAAAGGACTGAACTAAATGGATCCATTAAAGGTAAGAGCAGATGGGCGTGTTTAGGTATTATTTGTTCTCAAAGGTACAAAACATGTGACTATGAAACTCAGTGATCAAACCATTGACCCAACCCTCCACAGAAACCTATCCCTGGGGGGGGGGGAGACAGCTGTGGATGGCAGCTTTTGATTTTCTGTTTATGTGGATTTTCCAAGTGTTCTCAGTAAGAACACTCTATAATTATATGTCACAAAGGGTTTATTTAAGGAAAATCAAGTGAGTTTGCCTTGCATGCATGGATTTATCTTGCTATCAGCTCTAAAATTAGCCAATTCTGAAGTGGATGGAGCTCAGGTAGCCCCCAAGCCAGCACAGCCAGGCTCCCTTCAGACACTGAACTATGCACTGTGGTGAGATATCCAGCCAGGGATCTGGGTCTCCAGGGTTAATTCTGTCACAGGCTACAGTCTAGTCTGTTAGTGGATCTAATTGTACATCTCATACCCACCTGTGAACAGAGCCAGACAGAAATCCACATCTACCTATGGACAGAGTCAATAGAGAGTCAAACCCCACCTATGGATAGAGCCAGACAGAAAGCCACACCCACCTGTGGACAGAACCAGACATAGAGCCACACACACCTTTGGACAGAGCTATAAAAAAAACCACACACATAATTGTAGATCTAAATAGAAAGTCACAACTCACCTGTGAACAAACCCAGGCAAGCCAACCTAGACCCAGGCTAGATCCAGGGCTACAGGTCTATACACCATCACTGGCCAGATGCACCACAAGAGTCAAAACCCAGGCTGCAGGCTAGGCTCAGAACTGGCTAATTCTAGAGTTTAAAGCAAGATAAATACATGCACAGAGTGATGCCCTTCTATTAAAGAGGTGTATTACATTGAAGAAAGTCTAAGTCCCATTACAAACAAAAATAGTTAACACAACCTTCCATTGTTAATAATAGATTATACTCACAATGTAAACTAAATCATCATGAGTCTTAATTGAGACAGAATAAATAGAAAATAGATGACAGATAGACGGAAGGACAGACACAGACAGATGGATGGATGGATGATGACAGATTGATGGTAGTCTATAAATATATAGATGATTAATAATTGATTGGTTGATGGTAAGTGTCAAGAGAGAAGCACATCTTTCTTACAGCATAATTCTAATGAATAATTGTGAAAGAAGTGATGGGGACATCACAGATGAGAACTCCAAAGGAGCCCACGTTGAGTCATGTACGGAAAGAGCCAAGAATGGCACCTGGGGCAGTGTAGCTACATGGCACAGCCAAGGAAGAGCACTGTGTTCTGAGCCTTAGTACTTTAAATCTGTGAGGTACTTACGTTTGGGGGGGCAGAGGTTGACCAAAAGCACCTGGTGATTCCCAGACAAAGGTGTGCAGTTTCCCTGTATGCCTTCAAGTCGGAACGTTAAAAACAATAGAAGATTAAGAAAGAAGAATTATAATTTTAAAGCAAAATGACAAAAGAAACATCCCTCTAAATTTAGCTCCTCTTGATTCCTCTCACCAAGATCTGTTACTTCTATGGGAAGGGCAAAATGGACACAGCATTCTGAGGAATGTGTCCCCATAGCCAGCAGCCATATCCTACATCTGCTTGTGGTTCAGACTTCACTGACACCAAGGTCATGAGATTTATATTCACTCCTGTCCTGAGTTTTCATGATGCTCAAATGGCCTCAGATTGCTCCAGATCCTCTGTCTTCTGGGCTGTTCCAGGTCATTGTCTAGAAAGAGTGATGTTCTGGAGGATGCCAGCTAGCAACAGGCACATCATCCAGAAAGTTATTTTAGTAAAAATGTTTTAATCAGAATCACTCAACATATGTTAAGTCTTCACTGAATCTAAGTTTTCTACGTATTAAGGCAGTTTATTTCTCTGATCAAATTTCAGTGTAGGGATAAATAAAACAGCTTTCCCCCATATTTTTGTTTCAGTTTTTCTGACACGTGACCACTGGCGACACTTCCTGTATTTTCCTTTCTCAATAGAGATGATTAATTGTTCTTTCAACCATGACAATCTTCCTGATTATAGTTTTGCCTTTAGGGAATTTTGAGGCAATTGTATCAATAAAATCCAATTTGACAGTATTAAATTATACATATCTAATTTGTCTGTGAAGTGCAATCCATTCCTCCATCAATCTCTTATCAATAATGGGGCCAGCCATTGTCAGCTTCTCTCATTGTCTGGCTACTTCTAACAAAAGCTATCAGCAATATTAAGTGATAGGCAGAATTTGTGTCTCAGGCAACCTTATCCTACCCAAGCCACTGGTCCCAGACACCAACTATGTTCCATGTTTCTAAACACCAGACATTCTGCAACTTCATTCTTTTAGGGACTGTCAACAGTTTACAAGTACCTATGTGGTAAACACTGAACCCATTCAAAGGTTAAGAGTCCTAAGGAGTTTACAACGATGTCTTTGATCACCAACAGCATTCCATTGAAAAAGATGGTGGGACCCCAGAGCCTCCCTCTTCCTCTCCTTATCACTCAGCCAAGGGAACAAATGGGTCTCTTCCCCCTCGCTCTGCTGCCACTGGCTCAAAGCAACAGGGTCAAATGACCATGAGCTGAAATCTTCGAGAACTGAACCAGCACCACCTCCTGCCTTGTGTGTTGACAGTCATAATCACAGTGTACAGGACCAAACGAGGAGCCCATTACACCTGCCAACCTAATGCATCAATCAATGCAATCCCATCTCCCTGTCACAGAGTATTCTTCATACCCCCGAATCGGGTATAATGACATCCCTGGCCTGCCTGAATTGTGTGGTTCACTATTTGGTCACCACAGAAACCTTATGAGTCAACTCACACCCATTTTGAAGAAATATGCCATAATTCCCACAAATATTTATGTGTACTTTCATGTAATTATAAATATCTATGCCATGTTTTCTACACTTACAGGCTATATACATTTTATATATCTAGGTACAATATTTTATATGTATTATATATAATGCTCTTTTGGAAAGATTTTTAATTATGTGTACATTCACATGAGTGCTGGTGATTAAGGAGACCAGAAAAAAAGTTCTATATTTCCCAGAGCTGGGGCTACAATTGGTTATAAGGCACTTGATATGGGTTATGGGAATCTAACACCATTCCTCTGCAGTAGAAGTGTGTGTATTTTATTAAACACTGACCTATCTCTCCAGGCCCTGTATCTAATATTCTAATACAATGCATCTCTAGCAAATATTACATACACAATGTATAACTATTGAGATATTGAGATAGATTTAAAAATTTTGTATTATATATAATATTTACTTCATAACACACACACACACACACACACACACATATATATATATATACATATATATATATGATATATTTATATGATGCCATCTCCCCCCAGGATGAGAAGCAAACAGTTCTAGAAGCCTGGAAACTCAGCAGCCACCCTGGGCTGTTTCCGCACACACAGTTGTAGTGTCTACTCTACCTTACCCAACTGGATGGGGCTCTGAGGACACATCTGCAGGAGAAACAGATACTTGGCAAAGATTTATTTTTTTGGGTGACTCAAGGGTAGCTCCTGTGCTCTCTTTACTCAAACAAATGATTGAGACTACAAAGGTTGTTGTCACAATTAGAGGGTCAATGTGCTACAGCAATCTTAAACACGTGTTCTTTGTGCAGATCACAGGCCAGTCGGCTAAGCAGTCAAGAGAACACTCTCCTAAGTGCAAATTAAATCCCCTAAGGTCAAGAATTCAGTGCAAAAAGGACTAAAATAAAACAAAGAATATTCATTGTTGCTTTTATGCATATAGTGTCCTGGTCAATTTTAAGTGACAACTTGACACAGCCTTATGTCTGAAAGGAGAGCCTCTACTGAGGAGTTGCCTAGACCAGACTGTCCTGTAGGCATGCCTGTGGGGATTCTCTTCATTTTTAATTAATATAGATTGTGCCCACCCACTGTGGACAATACTAGCTCTAGGTAGGTCCTGGGCTGTATAAGAAAGCTAACTGAACAAGTCAGAGAGCAACTGCCCTCCATAGTTTCTGCCTTGAATGCCTACCCTGACTTCCCTCAGAAATGGACTGTGACCTTGAATCAAAAACCAAATGAACCTTTCCTTCCCTTTGATCGCTTTGATCATGGTCCATCACAGCAACAGGAATAAAACTAGAGCTTACAGTCTTTTTGTTTTTTCAAAAATCACTTGAGCCTAGTGAGGAAAAAAAAAGACAAACCTAAATTCTTAAAAGGATGATAGATACAATGAGAATGTAGATTACATGCTGTAAAAAAACTGTCTTTCTATGTGACCAAAGAATGTAGATTTATGTGAGATTTCCTCAGTCAACACAAAGATGGATTGAGAACACAAAGGAGTCACACATATAAACAGGCATTCTAGTTTCATTCTGTTACTGTGACAAAGCCTTCAGGTGATGTCCCCTCTTCCCCAGTGACTCTTGTTGGGTTAAGTTCACAAAAACTAACCAGCACAATCTAATTCTTGTCAAAGTGGCACACAAACAAATCATTGGCCTATAATCTTTCCTTTATTGTTTATCCCCAAGATCTCAGTTAATGTCATAATATAAAATACAATATAACTTTAAAAGTCCAATAGTTATTAACAAATTCTGATCCTTTGAAAATTCAATATGTCTCACAAAGACCAAAGTCTCTTAACTGTGCACTCTTGTAAAATCAAAATCAAGTAAATTTTTTTTCTTATTCCAAAAGAAAAGGACCATAGTATAAACATGATCTGACTCAAGTAAGACCAAAGTCCAGCAGTGTAAATCCAAATCCTACACTTCACTGTCCAACATAGCCCATGATTTGCTGGGCCTCAAAGAGGTTAAGAACCCCAGTTCTTCAACTCTTCTCTCTGCAGCTCATACAGCTTGTATTGTAGACACAGAGTGGCTCCACTTTACACCTACCACTGTCCTTGGCAGACACCCAACAACTTTGGCTTCTCCAATATCCTGGGATGTCAATGTGACTGAGGCTGCACCTTCACCAATAGTCTTCCCTGGCCTCTCTTCAGGGACTCTGACCTTGAGACATAGTCCTAAGTCTCAGCTGCTCTCCTTAACCCCCTTAATCTCTCAACATCCACATACTCACACAGCTTCTGTGTCCTGACCCTGAGAAAATACTTCTGAAAAGATTCCACTCAATGATATTGGTCTCTGGCCAATCACAGGTGACCAGCTGACCATCAACTACAGATTCTTAATCCAACATATCAAATGAATACCCCCCAAAAAGTCTTTACTTCTCTCAGAAACTTCAAAAACTAGGAATACTCTATTGTCTAGCTTTTTCTCAATATTCTTACCTTTAAAGATTATGCAACAACAGCTCAGAAAATCCAAAAATATCCTCAATCATCCTCAAAACACAGTCAAGTTCATCCCAGAAATGTCCCACTCTTGGTACCAATTTCTGTCATATTTTCTTTTTGTTGCTAACAAACACCAAAAGAAACTCAGGGGAGCAAAGAGTTTATTCAGCTTACACTTCTAGGTCACAATCCATCCTTGAAGTAATTCAGGACTGGAACTTGAAGCAGAACACACAGAGGAACACTGCTTACTGGCTTGCTTTCTGGCTTGCTCATCTATCTTTCTTATTCAGCCAAGCCCCATCTGCTCAGGGATGGTGCCACTTATAATAGGACAGGGACCTCCACATCAATCAATCCTCAATCAAGACAATCTTTCACAAATACAGTCAGGCCAATCTGATCAAGGCAATTTAATTAGGTTCCCTTTCCCCAGGAGACTCCAGGTTGCATAAAGTTCACAAAAACAGAACAATAGAAACTCTCAGACTAAAGAGGACATGTTAGAACACAGATCCAAGCTTCATGACACAATCAGACACAAAGTGGGGTGGCAATGGATTCTTAATAGATGATGTGGAGAAGATGAGGGCCCAGCAGATGAGAGCCTTGGACTTCATGGGTTTGGGAATGGGAATCCAAAATGTGTCTGTCTCAAGCTGGTGTTGATGCTCTCCTTGGTTGTCCCATGGGATAAGATCCCCTGGGAGCTGCAAGGAACTGTCTTCCACAGCATCAAAGGCCCATTCCCACGTGGAATGTTGTAATACTAAGTGTGACCCAACAGACTTGATGACCCATAAGTGATCTTTGTAGAATATCAATAGGAATCTGAGAGAAACAGATCCCTTTAGGCCTGCTTCAAGAGAGACTTTGTCCCCCATGGGACAGCCTCAAAGAGCCCATGCTTCAGATGTGGGTTGTATACTAGATGACTGATCAGACCTGATTGGCCTGTCAGAGATCTCAGGAAGATAGATGAGGCCTGATTATGGAAACTGGCCTCAGTGTTCATCAAATGCACACTTGTAGTCCATGAGTTTGGGGAATAGCGTACTGCAAAAAAGAACATTAATGTAGTGTTGGGGAAGTAGAGAGCTGCAGTCGTGTCTCAGGCAAGCTCTGAGCTCCCACTTCTGGAACTCAAACCTACATGTGCTTCTCTTATAACCCCAAATATGACTGCTTCCTTTGGCTTTTCCCTGTGATGGTTGATGAACTAGAGTACTGCGTTGCTGGACCTGCTAGAACAAAGTGCCAAGACCTAGACAGCTTAGACAATAGCTGTTTATCCACAGAACTTCAGAGGCAAAAGGATATGTGATGCTGCTGTCTTTACAGTCTCTGCTCCTGTAAGTAACCCCTCACCCATATTCCATTAAGTAATTCCAATAAAATCCATTGGTTCACCAAGTTGGACTTTGGTGGTACCATATTTTGGTCTGTCATGAGCTCCCTATCTGAGGTGAATAGACATGTGTATTCTCTTGAAGTCTTGTCACACAACACCATGCTACTCTTGAACTTAAGCTATAGCTTATGTAGGCCTTGACCTTGAGATCCTCCTGCATCAGCCTTACAGATAGCTGGGATCAAAGGCCTGCACTATCAGGCAGCCAGATTCCATTTTTAAGAAAATTTCCACTTCTCCTTTCAGCTCTAGGACCCCAGTGGTACAAACATGTGCAGGCCCTGTGTATGTTGGCACTGTCTGTGAGTTCATAAGTCATCTAGCCCTGTTGTGGGACATCCTTGATTCCTTGGTGTCCTCCATCCACTTTGACTCTAATATTCTTTCTGTCTCCTCTTTCACAGAGTTCCCTGAGACCTGAAAGGGAAGGATTTAATGGATAAATCTCTTTCAGGGCTGAGAATTCTAAGATCTCTTTTTTCCAAATGTTTTCTGGCTGTGGATCTCTATATTTGTTCCCATCGGCTGCGTGAGGAATTTTCTCTGATAATAGCTGAAGACAGGATGGACCAATGGGTACAGCAGAATGCCACTAGAAGTCATTTTATTGCTGTGTTCCTTTATCAGAACAGTAGTATTTGGTTCTCACTTAAGTCTGCCTATCTAGTCTCAGCTTCTTGGCTGCCCAAGCAGTGTTAGATATGGGTTCTAGCTCATGGCATGGGCCTAAATTCAAACCAGATATTGGTTGGTTACTCCTACAAGCTCTGTGCCACTATTGCACTAGCATAGTTTGCAGGTAGGTAATTCTTGTATATCAAAGGGTTTGTACCTGGCTTGGTGTTTATCTTTCTCCTTTAACTAGTATGCAGAGTACCTTCTAGTACCACAAATACTAGTCAGTAGGGGTAAAGGTCTCTGTAAGCACCAGTTAGACATCTGCGTGTTCAATGAGTTGTATAAGTGTTGTCTCTGGCAATAAGAACTTATCATCAATGTGTTGTGGAAAGCTATCAATTGCCTTAGCTTAGATTATCTGGGGGTTCCCATTGGACCCCTTTGACCAAGAACTTGACATCCCCATCCCTAACTGAAAAGAAATCTTCAATTGATAACCAGATGCAAATGAAAAATTAACTTTCTCCAAGGGACTCTTAATGAAGAAAAAAATCATGCTTAAGAGGGTAGGCCCCATGCCCAACAATAGATGGCCAACACAAAATGAACTCAACAGCGTCTTTAGAGGCTCTTTGTCTCATAATGTTAAATCAGGGCACTTTTAAACCATATAGGTCCTTTGAATATAATATGGCTTTGAGGTTGGGGCTTATGGGATTCCTATGTGTGCAAATGTATGTGTTTCTGCATCTGTAGGCATTTCATATGCTTTTTCTTTGGCTCTTTTTCTTATTTAGTTGTTTTGTCATACTTTGATTTGTTTTTGTTTATTTCACTGTATTTTATTATTATTCCTTAGATTTTTGTTTTCTAACAGGAAACAAAAAGCTGTGATCCAGATGGAAGGAGTTGGGGAGGGGGGAACCATAATCAGAATATAGTGTATGAAAAAAATGTATTTTCAATAAAAGAAAAAAAAATCTAAAGAAGAAAGGAAATTCCCAATCCTCCTTGGTTGAGCCTGCAAATGCAGATAGGGTCAACCACGAAGTCACACCCTGAGTTGCTGGAGGCTGAGGTTGCATCATGTGACTTTGAGAGGTACAGTTCATCTAACAACAAGTAGTCACATAGGGTGACTCAGAATGAGGTCACGCCATCAATCCCACCAGAATCTTCCTTCCATAAGCACCAAGCTGGGGCTGGGAGGTGCAATCGCTGCCCATCGGGGCTTGTCCTTCCAGTGTAGTCACAGTTAAAGGACATCTGGCATCATCACAGTGACCTGCTCTAACGAGTTCAAGCAGAATTCAGTCCTGCAGTGTCTGGCTCCTTGCGTGAACAAGCTTCCAAATGCCAAAGGCAGAAAAGCAGCAAGAACTGACAACCTTGTCAAATCTTTTGTTTTTCCTGTTACTGTGACAGCATGCCCAACAACACACCATATAGGAGAGGGGCTCTATTTTCACTTCCAACTCCATACTACAGGTCTTCATAGCAAGTAAGCCACAGAAGCAGGAACTTAGAGGAGCAGGTCACATACATCCTTGGTCAGGATGAGAAAGCATGAGTACGTGCTAGCTGGTGTACATTCAGTCCAGGGCCCGGCACATGACACGGTGCCGCTGACATTCAGGGTGGGGCTTCCCACTTCCCTTAACCCAATTTTAAAAAACCCTCCACAGATACTCCCACAGGCCAACCCAATCCAGGTAATTCCTTCTGGAGACTCCCCAGTCACTCTAGGACCTGTCAAGTTGATAATTGAAATGAACCATCACAAGCCTCAAACAAATTGCTGTTAAATTTGGAGAGGATGGGTAGGAAACATCATGGCTCCCCACAAAGGAGGCCCACATTTAGCCCCTCTTCTCAAGACCGTCAGTGGCTTCCACCAAGCACGGACTGCCAGACAGGAGCTCACAAGAGCCCTCACAAGGTCTTCCTTGCCAGCAGTACTTGCCACACTCCAGGTCTCTCTCCCCTTCTGCCCATTTCTGGTTACAGTAATTGTTGTCTGAGCTTTCTGGAGCAGTCAATTAGAGGGCTGGTTTAGGATACTTGGTTTATTAGTAACCGAGAAAATCAGGCTCTCATTTCTGGGAATCCTTGTAGTTTCATTCCTGTGCATCAAGAAATACAGTTAATGGAATCACTAACAGACTTCGCAGGGCACATTCCCCACCCCCCGCCCCCGCCCATTTCTGGTTACAGTAATTGCTGTCTGAGCCTCAAAGGCCAGAACTCGTTTTTCATCTCATGCATGAAGAGTTTCCATCTGATTGATGACAGCTACGGAGCCCTTCCTTACCCACGGAGCTGCACTAATTTGCAAGCTAAAACAATATTAGCAAATTGCTAATGGTCCATGAAACTGCAGCAGAGGCCTTAAGTGCTATGCTCTGAGCTCTCCCGCCACTGCAGCTGCATACCTGGGTCCCTGTGGCCAAGGCACAAAAAAGGTACTTGCCCAGTCATTGAGGCAGAAGCATCATTGCAGCAAAGTCCTAGGAAGGGCCGGCCCAGCAGGTGCATGGGCAATTGCTTCTGCAGCACAAACAGAGCCTCCAAAACTAGCAGACTGGGGCCCTGAGTAGAATGAAAACTGGCCAGGCATTGCACATGAGCTAACCAGAAAAGTTGTGGGCATGTGTCAATGACACATCCTCAGAGAAGGACGGTCACAGCCTGGAACAGCACATCCTGCCACGCTGCCACCACATGTTGTCTTATGTGACCCAAACCTGGATACTACACCAGCCATTCAGCTTGTGGGACCCACTGTCCCTAAGCCACAGAGGATGAAAAGGGATGTCACACCAGGTGGTGGCTGATGGCTGGGTTGGCAGCAGGCTTCCTGGCAGAGGATCTTGCAGCTTGAGAAACACAGCATGTAGGAGACACAGGCTCTGAGGGAGCTAATGACTTCGGAAGAGCAAGGTCAAGAAAGCTCAAAGTGTGACCCTGAAGTCCAGGCACTGTGAATTTAACTGATGTGCTAAATGGTGTCGGGAGACAGAAGAGGCTGCCTTCCAAGTCATTTTCTGCATCGTGGAGTTCTTTGTACCAAGGCCAACATTGCTCCAAAAACATGCAAGAGCTCTGTGCTGGCACTGACTTCAGATGGACAGGCTGGAGAATAAAAATAGTGCTGGCCCTTTGTAAGCAGACTGCTGCCGGCACAGCTGCAAGCAACCGCTTATTCTTAAACTGATCACCCTTCGGCAGATAGATACCTGCTCACCCCAAACCCAAATCTTCCTCAAGTGAGCCAAAACCCTCACTCCAGAAACGACAGGAGAGTTTTAGAGTGTGCTAACCTCATAGAAACACTGATTTCAGAGATTGGCCATCCTGTTGTGTTTCTGTTTTCCCCTATGAAATGTCGTACAGAAGGTGGTGAAGGCATGGAGGAGGAAGATGAAGGGTTTTTTCCCTGCTAGTGTGCAGCCAACTCTAGTCTCAGAGATGCTAGGGCTTAAACTGACAAGAGCCTGGTACCCAGAGAAATCCCACTTCCACACTGAACACGTGTTGCCTGATGTGCCCTAGAGCCAAGACTCCACTGCCATTCATGCTCCTGCCCCATGTCTCCCTCACACCACCCTGTAGCTGACATTCACACATGAGAGGATGTACAATGTCACCTTCTGCTGAGGGAAACAGCATAGAAACAATGGGGGAGTCAGAAGCTGGCCTGAGGAGCCAGCCACAGCAGAAGGTAAACTCTGTCTTCAAATGCCCAGGTCCTTGCTTCCTGGATGGCTGCATTGCCCTGTCATTGCCTCATAAGGGTGGACATGGGTTAGTGCACTACCTTGCCTTAGTCATTCTGAGTTCTATAGTAAAGATGTCAGAGACTTGATGTCAGAGACAATTCTTGAGACCAGAGATCCAAGATCAAGGTACTGGACCATTTTGTGTTTAGTATGGGCCATTTTCTGGTTTAGAGCTAACCTCTTCTTAGTCAGTGAAAGGTGTAAGGAAAAGGAATCTGTGATCCTCCTGTTCAAAATGTTCCCTTCTCAAGACCTACTCATGCCCCCAAAGGGTCCACCTCCTAATCCCACCATGACAGGGTTTAGGACTTCAACATATGAATCTGAAGACACCAACATTTAGTCCATGATAGTAATGCTCCTGAATCAGGGCTGCAGAGAAAGAGCCAGCAGCCTGATCAGGGAGTGGACCACCCCCACCCCAGCTCAGTCAAGTACTTTCAAAACTCTACAATTATATTCTTTTAGCCCCAGTAGGGTTAGAATTGTCATCCCTGTCGTGAGTTAGTGTCACTCTTGATTAATGACATTAAGACAAAGCCCAGATGTGTTTGCACAGGGCAGATGCTTTAATAAAAAGGGTCATTTACTGACAGCTGCCTCAGGCCAGGAGACTCCATCACACTGTGGACATTTTTCCTGACTTAATCCATCACAAACAAGCTGGAGATTATAGCACAACTGTGTCTATGTTGCTGCTGAGGACATGGAGGCCAGGATGTGGTAGAATGGCTTGCCATAGTCCATCTGGTAGTTTAGTCACACTGTGTCAAGGCTGGGGTTATGTCTCTGGGGCAAGCTCTGCAGGGTCTGGACATCACCATGATGGGTTATTCCGAGTTCTAGCACCATCCTTGTGGAGTCTTGAAGGCAGGGTCCCTTCTGCACTTCCTGACTGTGACTTCAGTGTCATCCCTGTGCCTCTGACAGTTTTCTGTTCCTTTGAAGGACTCAGTCACTGGGTCAGTAACTCTTATGTTTGCCATGGTGTCAGCTCCATGGCACTGGCAAAGACTCATTTTCAACCAAGATTGTGCTCCCAGGAGCTTGGCCTAAGGATGTCAACACATTTCTTGATTTATCACCTGATACTACAGAGGTGGATTTAGGAGGGAGTTGACACCTGCTGTGAAGCCCCGTGATCACTTATTACCTCATCCTGTTTCTATTAAAAGAATGGCCAGCAAGAATTAATTGGTTCCAAGATCGATAGCCTCAAAGGCACCTGTGAGTCAGATCAAAGTTTAATTCTAATGATATGGAATTTAGTTGACTTAGACAATGGCTGAGTTGCTACCTCTTGACAAACAAACACATAACGTACATTTGAACACAAAATTACCGCAAAGATTGGCTACCATTGTAAGAAATAATCTTTATTTATTGGTAGTCATCCTGGCATTTACAACCTGTTAATTGCTGTGTTGTAAGTCTGCTAAAGACCATGATGGACAATGCCTCAACAGGATCGAACTCACTCATCCTTTCACTTATTCAGTCTGGTGCCACCTGCCTTTTGGATGATGAAAACATAGAGGAGCTGGGATCCATGTGCAGGAAGAGTGAAACAAGGAGGTCATGGAATACTCTGCAAGAAGGGTGTGGGGTGTGGGGGAAGAGGAGGATGAAAAAAGGATAAAGAAGAGGAAAAATAAGAGGCTAGAGACAGGAAGAAGATGAGAAGGGGGTGAAAAGGAGGAGGGGAAGGTGGTGGGTGGCATCCAGGCCACTTGAGTTACAGGAGATCCAGTGCAATTTGGATATAGTTTCTATGCCCCCCCCCAGGAGTTGTGAGTTGAAGTTTAATTCCTGTTGTGAAGTAGAGAGAAGGTGAAGGCAATCAAGCCAAGTTGTTCACTGTGGGTCTTCTATAAGGGGATTATGACTGAATAAGATCCTTAAGGTCAAATATAGGTGATCTTATAAGAGATTAAAATAAGCACAAGGAACACACACACTCACACATGCATACATGCATGTGTCCATTTGCACACACACACACACACACACACACACACACACACACACACACACACACCTGCTGCCTGGTGATTCTGCCAGCAAGATGGCTACCACCACATGCATCCCCATACAAGGGCCAAACTTAGGTAGAATCTAAGCTCCCATGACCTCTTGTCTCTATTTCGTTTGCATTGTAATGTAGCCAGGCACCTATATAATAGGAAAAGTCACAAGGTCTTAGACTGCTCAGAAAATGCTGATGAGTTTTAAGGACTCTGAAGTCATGAAGGTTATCAAGGGTGGACAGGAGTCAAGACAGAAGGGCTGGCTGATGCAGGATGGACCACTGTGTCTGGTGGAGCTTAGTCACCAGAGGGCAGCTCTGCAACCAGAAAAGGAGCCTGGAACCAGGATCAAGGAAAGGTCACACTAGGAGGTTCCTAATCCAGGAGAACCTGGACTGCCTACACCCACATGACTGCCCTAGAGAACAACCATCTGAGATGCCCCTAAAACATAGTGCTCAAAAATTAGCACCCAGGGGCTGGAGAGATGACTCAGTGGTTAAGACCACTGCTCTCACAGAAGACCCAGGATTTGATTCACAGCGCTCACATGGTGGCTCACAGATGTCTGTACCTCCAGTGCTTGGGATCTAATACTCTTTTCTGGCCTCCTCAGGGACTGCATACACAGACATATATGCAGGAAAGACACCCATGCACATGAACTTTTTCAATGAAAATAAAGAAACCTCTGTGTACAATAGGCATGAAGAATCACTGGTAAATTTAATCCACACAGTCCAAACACACCAAGACATAAACCAACCTCATATAGGACAACTCTAAAAATAAAATGTGTAAAAGCCCCAAAATTACCAAGAATGACCAGAACTGTGGGACAGTCACCCTTCTACGCGAAAACTAGAATTGCCCGAGTCGCGAATGTGTTTGGGCACAAGTGATGAAAAACTGGGACAGAGAGGGAACAAAGCTCACAGAGTCACAGCAAAGGCAGGTTCAGAACCCCACATCACCTCAAAACCAACTCAATAACATGCCGGAATTGAACTTTTAACAACACACTGGAAACTGGAAAATAACCTCCGAAATAGTGCATAGTTTGAGGAAGAAACCAGCATTTAAAAGTAACATGGAGGAAGGAGATAAGAGTCAAAATATGGGGTACTTTGAAAAAGAGTATAGAGTCTACACCTGGAGCTGAAATAGAGAGAGTGGCAACACAGGGGTTAAAAATCACTAAACAGAAATGTACTAAAGATGCCAGGAAAGAAGAACATAGAAATATACACGCAACCCTGACTTGTGATGGTAAGTCAGTTAGACTTACAGTGTTTTGGCTATTTACCGTAGTACAAAAGCTATCCCTATGGTGCACACACAGTATGTGTCAGATTATTAATTTTTCCCTTTTTGAGGACCATGTGGTACACCACACCTCTTTGCTGGGCAGCCCCAGTGAGCTCCAACCCCAGTCAGCCCCATTATCTCAAGGGGACCAGACGACCCTCCCCAGCTGCTGTGTAGGATGCTCCACTGGGCAGGGGTTCTTGGTGTATTTTTAACTTAACATTGTCATGCCTTTATCAGGACAAGAAGGGTCTGTATAGCAATGCTGGTGAACTCATGGACCAAATCAACAGCCTTGAGATTTAACAAAGCATAGAAGGAAATGGAAGCCATTGGTTAGAAGTAAGGAATGGGTGGCGGGGACAGCTGATGAAGTCTATGATGGGAAGATGAGAAGGTCAATGTGTGAACAACTTGATAGGATCTAATCAGTTTCCAGAGCTGGGGATAAGACTTGGTTGGTAGAGTGCCTAAATAACATACACAAAAAACTGGGTTTATTCCCAGCACTGCATAAACCAAATGGGTTGGTGTGTGATTGCAGTCCAACACTAAGGAGGCAGAAGCAGAAAGATCAGAAGTTCAAGGTCATCCTTAACTATGCAGTGAATTCAAGGTCAGCCTGGGCTACAAGAGACCCTGCCTCCCAAACAAACAATTCACAAAACCCTCACACTTTTCACAGAGCCAAAACTAACTTGGAAAAAATAGAATTTCTAATAGTTTTGAAAATGTTAAGCTTAGAATGTTTGGGTCTTGAAAGACAGCTCAGCAGCTAAGAGCACTGGCTGCTCTTCAGAGGGCCAGAGTTCAAGTCCTAGCACTCACATGGCAGCTCACAAACATCTGTAACTCTAATTCTAGGGAATGTCCCCTTCTGGCCTCTACGGGCACTGCACACAGTGACATAAGATGGGTGCAGGCAAAACACCCATATATATTAAAAAAAAAAAAAAAAAAAAAAAAAAACTTTTAGTGTCGCTGGGTGTTGATCGCAAATGGCTTTAATCATGGCACTCAGGAAGCAGAGGCAGGAGGATCTCTGTGAGTTCAAGGCCAGCCTGGTCTACAGACCCAGTTCCAGGACAGGCTCTAAAGCAATATAGAGTAACCCTGTCTCAGGGAAAAAAGAAAAGAATGAAGGGAGGAAGGAAGAGAGGGAAGGAAGGGATGGAGGGAAGGGAAGGGAAGGGAAGGGAGGGAGGGAGGGAAGGGAAGGGAGGGAGAAAGGGCGAGCTAAGCAATTGTAGAGGTAAATTCTTCAGTCTTCCAAAGATAGACCATTCTGTATCCGTGGCAAGTATTAAAAACACTAGAAAAAAATCACTTGCCTCCAAATTCTAAATCAGCTAACTTTAAAGATTAAAAAAAAAAAAAAAAGAAGAACAGTAAAACTATGACTAAGAACATTAACAGATCCAGCAATCTATTTCTACATTACTGTAACTATTCATCCTATCCAGGGAATTCATGAGTTGGTTTACATAAGAAAAATACATAATTATCACTCAGTAAATTCATTTAGTAAAGGGGGATAACATTATAATTATCCTAGCATGGGCAAAACAGCCCTTCATATAATCCAATATTTACTCATTCTTTAGAAGTAAACCCTTAATAAAACAGAAACAAAGTAACCAAATCCATTTTACCTGCCAGAAACATGCCTCAAATAGAATTCTTCTAGATGAATGGAATCCACACCTTGAAGGGTGTGCAAAAAATGAATTCCAATGGACCTTGGCAAGAAGAGCAGATCTTAAAATTCTGAGAATGCCCTAACAGCTAACCCACCACAGAGAAGAGCTGTGTACAGCAGGCATTGGAGCCAATTTAGGAATTTTGATACAGATATTAATTTTTTTTTAGTTTGGGGGGAGAGGTATTGGAAATCTGGTTCTGAGATGATGATGTTAAGCAGAGTAGCTCTAACAAGAAGAGCCTCCCTCACCCAGGGTATCTAAGTACCCAGTTCCTGACTGCCATTCTTCCTCACTGGCCACAGTCTGACATGTCTGAGGCACGGCCCTCCTGTGTACCAGGTCAGAGTACAGCCAGCAGTGATCTGACAGGCAGCCAGAGGACAGAACATCTCATGATCTCAGCACACAAAAGTTAGTCCTGGCATCAAGGGCCTAGGGACCTCATTTTCTCATGCTTCCATGCTCCCAGAAGTAGTGACCTGTTGATATCATAAGAAGTGGCTAGGTCTTAGAGACTCAGGGGAAGGCCTAGGCCCTACCCTAAATGACTTGAAAGATTTTGATGATCCCTAATGGGAAGGTGTCACCCTCCCTGGGGAGTGAATGGGGGATGGAATGGGGGGCGGTCTGTGGGGAGCATGGAAGGATGGGAAGGAGAGGGAACTGGGATTGATATGTAAAATGAGAAAAATTATTAAATTAAAAAAAGAAGTGGCTAGGTCTACAGAACTGCTCCTTACTATGCCTTAGGTGGACCTCTTGTCACAATGTAGGACTCACCTATACCACTCCAGTGGACCTATGATGGATGACACATAGACATTCCCTCCATGGACCTTCCAACAAGACTATTGTGGCCCCTTTACCTTAGCCAGTTCTTCATGTTATGCCATGATTGGTAGGCTAAAATTGGAGCTCTCTACCTCCAAAACAGCCAGACATGGAGTTTAACTAACCTTGAGATCCCTTGCTCTAAAATAGCTGGTCTCAACCTGTAAGTCAAGACCCTAAGTTGGGAGTCAAACAACCCTTTCAGAGGGGTCATCAGAAAACACAGATATTTATGTTATAATTCATAGTAGTAGTAAACTACAGTTATTAAGTAGCAACAAATAATCATTTTATAGTTGGGGGTTGGGGTCATCATAACATGAAGAACTGTATTGAAGGGTCGCAGCATTTGGAAGATTGAAAACCACTGTTCTAAAACAAGCCCGGGGCAGCCCAGGCAAAACTACTTCCCAGACATCAGGTACTGAGTTAAAGGTTCGTTCACCACAGTCAGACCAATTGTTCTTCATCTGTCTCTGACATCTTCCATCCAGATGCAGTTGTTTGGAGATTTGAAGTGTTCAGAGGACAATGATATGAGAAGAAAAGCCCACGGGTATCTTAACAGGTGTGGTGTTGACAGAAACATAACTTGTCTCTGTGCTCAACTGGAGAAACAAACGTGCTTTCCCCAAGGCCAGCTCAGAGGAACAGCCCATCATATATAATATTGCCACATACCTTACAGAAGCCAGTGTGGGCTCTGTTAGCCACTGATAGATCTCACAGAGCCAAACACACCCATGGTCATGAGGATGTGCCTGGGTAGGTAGTAGAATGCATGAATTGATTGGCTTGTTGGTAGCCTTCTAGAACAGCGTGCCTCCTTGGGTGTTGGAGCTAAGTGCCTCCAGACTATTGGTCCCCACAAAGCTGGGAGAACAGGTAGAGTCCATTTTTCATTCTTACAGCTCCCATCTCTGCCCACTGCCACCACTTTCTGCTTGTGAGTGGTGGGCAAGGTGAACTTCCACCCAAAGGTGTCTACAGCTGAGACAATTATCTTTCAAGTCCTGAGTTCTTTACTATCTTCCCTCCTGTGGGACTTACATCCTTGCACATTATGAGACCTAAATCAGGGGAGTTTGCAGAGTACAGTCACAGCTCAAAGGAACACTACAGCCTGCAGGATTGTTTCCATGTTCCTGCGATCCCTCAGCCA